>BLSH010231174.1:734516-747148 GCA_018402905.1 Glandirana rugosa
GAAATTTTTGCTAGGTACATGTTGTGTGTTAGAAATATTGTATAAATGGACAACCTTATGTAAAAAAAAAATGCATTTTCATTTTCTTTCTACATTTTCCAAAAACTTGTGGAAAAAATGAACCGTTCAAAAGACTCATTATTCCTCATAGAATATACGTTGGGGTGTTTACTTTCCAAAATGGGGTCATTTTTGGGGCGTTTCCATTGCCCTGGTGCTCCAGGACCTTCAAAAGTGCAAGAGGTAGTCAGGAAATTATATGTGTAATTTATGTCCTTAGAACGCCTGATGGCGCTCCCTGCATGTTAGGCCTCTGTATGTGGCCAGGCTGTGTAAAAGTCTCACACATGTGGCATCACCATACTCAGGAGGAGTAGCAGAATGTGTTTTGGGGTGTAATTGGTGGTATGCATATGCTGGGTGTGAGAAATAACCTGTTAATATGACAATTTTGTGGAAAAAAAAAATCTTCATTTTGCAAAGAATTGTGGGAAAAAATGACAACTTAAAAAAAATCGCCATGCCTCTTACTAAATACGTTGGACTGTCTACTTTCCAAAAAGGGGTCATTTGGGGGGTATTTGTACTTTTCTGTCTTGTTAGGGCCTCAAGAAATGAGATAGGCCGTCAGTGCATCAGGTGTGATAAATTTTCAGTGATTGGCACCATAGATTGTAGACTCTATAACTTTCACAAAGACCAAATAATATACACTAATTTGGGTTATTTTTACCGAAGATATATAGCAGTACAAATTTTGCCCAAAATTTATGAAGAAAAATTACTAATTTGCAAAATGTTATAACAGAAATAAAGAAAAATGCTTTTTTTTTACAAAATTTTCGGGATTTTTACAGTTTATTGCTCACAAAATAAACACCCCAATGGTGATAAAATACCACCAAAAGAAAGCTCTATTTGTGTGAAAAAAAGGACGAAAATTTCATATGGGTACAGTGTAGTATGACTGAGTAATTGTCATTCAAAATGTGAGAGCACTGAAAGCTGAAAATTGGTCTGGTTAGGAAGGGGGTTTAAGTGCCCAGTGGTCAAGTGGTTAAAGTAAGTACCAGTGCCTGTGCCATCATCTTTGCACTGGAACTTAACTGCTGACCAAACAACTTTATGAAACCGTACCCTTCCGCTCAATTCCATTAGATCAGTAATGATGCCAGAAGAATTTATAGGCTATGCTGCTGCTATGAGTAATATTTCTATGACTCACCATCTCACAATAAATGCATATATGTGAGACATTATTGTAGCCTCTGTACCTACCAAAGAGGTTAGTAGGTTAAAACAAAGCTATCTAAAGGTTCAACATCATTTACAATGAATAGTTGAGTTGTTTCTGGTTTACCATATAGAACATCCTTCGGATAAATGGCCACAAGCCTCTGGATGAGTATTTTTTGTCTCTACACTCATAGCTGTCAGTCTGAAATATAGATTCAACCTGTTCTTGTGTAACCATTAGCTCTGTATATTGCTTAGCAACATAAAACCATATGATTGTCATTGTCTTGTTCCAGATAGAAGGTAACACAGCAGTTATAAATATATCTCTATCTGCAGTTTAAGGGTGGTGCAAAGAAGAAATGTGCAACGTCAGTATACTTGAACATCTCAGATCATAAAAGGCATCAGCTGAGGATAGGGAGAATAACTGGTATAGGTTAAAGTTTCAGAACTGCCAATGCCACAACATAGATAGTGCACACATCATGCCTTTCATATTAGGAAAGCAAGATAAAGAGAAGCAGGAGATAGTGGCAGAGGCACATCATGGAGCCACTACCTTGTGGAGGGGGGGTTCTGCCTCTGGGGCTTCTGTGTTACTGTATCAAAAAACAGCAGGTTAGCATAAAATGACCTTAAAATAAAGAGAAATGTAATTTTTAAACATGCACCTGTACTTAGTGTGCTGTGTAAACTGGCAAACAAATAAATAATATGCACCCTATGCAGACACTGATCAGTCTTGTTCTGGCACAATGATCATCTATGGTCTGTCTGTCCTGGAACAAGTGTAAGCAATGTGAAATCTCAGAGAACAACTTTGCACATTACTCTGTTACAAACCACAGTAAATTCTGTCTGAAGTCAAGTAAAGAACTGAAAATTGTCATTTGTTGTGTTTGCAGCATATTTACTGAAATCAAAAGCTATTTCAATCAAACTTTGAACAAACATTTTAACAGGTCACATTGCATTTTAACATAGAACCCCTTATTTGATAGCAGCTTCACAAGTCTTGCATCCATTGAACTTGTGAGTTTTTGGACAGTTTCTGCTTGAATTTGTTTGCAAGATGTCAGAATAGCCTCCCAGAGCTGCTGTTTGGATGTAAACTGCCTCCCACCCTCAGATCTTTTGCTTGAGGATGCTCCAAAGGTTCTCAATAGGATTGAGGTCAGGGGAGGATGGAGGCCACAACATGACTTTCTTTCCTTTTATCCCCATAGCAGCCATTGATGCAGAGGTATTCTTTGCAGCATGAGATGGTGCATTGTCATGCATGAAGATGATTTCATTACGGAAAGCATAGTTCTTCCTTCTGTACCAGGGAAGGAATTGATCAGTCAGGAACTCCACATACTTTGCAGAGGTCATCTTTACACCTTCGGGGACCTTAAAGGGGCCGACCAGCTCTCTTCCCATGATTCTGGCCCAAAACATGACTCCACCACCGCCTTGCTGACATCGCAGCCTTGTTGGAACGGGATGGCCGTCCACCAACCATCCACTACTCCATCCTTTGGGACCATCCAGGGTTGCACGGCACTCATCAGTGAACAGGACTGTTTTAAAATTAGTCTTCATGTATTTTTTTGCCCAATGCAGCCGTTTCTGCTTGTGAACATTGGTTAGTGGTGGCCGAATGGAAGATTTATGCACAGTTGCAAGACTCTGGAGGACTCTACACCTTGATGTCCGTGGGACTCCAGAGGCACCAGCAGCTTCAAATATCTGTTTGATGCTTTAGCAGCTGCTCTCTTGATCCGATGCATGGATCTGGCAGAAATCTTCCTCAATGTGCCTTTATCTGCATGAACCCGTCTGTGCTCTGAATCAGCCACAAAAAGTTTTCGTGAAATATTTCATGTTTTCATACCTCGTCCAAGGCATTGAACTATTTCACTCTTTTTGGCAGCAGAGAGATCCTTTTTCTTCCCCCTATTGCTTGAAAATGGTGCTGTGCTTAATAATGTTGAACACCCTCCTTTAGTAGTTTTTACTTTAATTGGGCTCACCTGGCAATCTAATTATCACAGGTGTCCGAGATGGTTTTCAGTGATCAAAAGAGCCCTGAGACACAATGCCATCCATGAGTTAAACTGAAAAACAAAATATTTAATCTTTGTGACACTGAAATAGAATTTGCATAATAATTTGGAACAGGGTGTACAATGCCTTTAAGCTTTGACAATAAGCCCTCGTTCACACTGAAGGCAGGTTTGAAATCATGCGAGTTCAGCTGAACATGCACAATTTCAAACCCGCATTTCATTGCGAGTCCTTTGCGATCTGAAAAACATCTGTGCGGGTTCATGCATAGATGTCTATTGAAATCACTCCTGAAGTCGCCAAAAGTAGTGCAAGAACTACTTTTGGAAATCAGTGCTGCACCGCAAAGACCGCGGACGGTGCGTTGCCAGCAATAGGCTGCGATTTGGCATGCAATTTGACATATCAAATCGCATGCCAAATCTCCCCGATGTGCACGGGGCATAAAACCTGGAAGCTGATTGGTTACTATGCACAGCTGAACCAGATCCTCTGTGCACCAATCTTAGTAAATCTCCCCCCCCCCCCCCCCCGTGTACAGAGTTTTAAAATAGAGGTATGGCTAAAATAGAAGTAAAGCTTTTATGGTCATACTTCTCTTCTGGGTCACAGGAGTGCACTCACTTTTGCCCTCCTATGACCCAGAGTCAGCTTACAGTGAGCTATTGCCCACTATCAGCTAATGTCAGAGAGTCACTTCAGGTTGGAAGGATCCCAACCATATTGTCGAGATCCACCCAGTTGCCTGATTGACAGCTGGCTCTGGCTCTCAGCATGTGGCTGAGAGCTGAAGTCAGCTGAGCACACTTCCTTCCCTGCCCGGAGCTCCAGTGAGTGCTGTAGGGGCAGAGCAAAGAGCGGTAACTGACAGTCACCGCTCTCTGCTCTAAGAAGACCAAGAGCTGAGTGATCAACAGTCATGTGATTGCTCAGTTCTTGGTCTTGGAGCTGACGTGGGACAGCTGCAGCATCCACACCAATGCTGCAGCATAGAGGTGAGTATGTATAATTTTTTTCTTATTCCAATACTTCTTTAAGGCACTGTGTGTAATAGAGAGTTAAAAGACACTGTGCAATAGAAAGTTATGATGTATGGCATGTTATAGGGAGATATGATACACAGCTCATAATAGATAAGTATAAAGCAATGTATTCAATGTATAGTAGGTATTAAATGTATTTATTAAGAGATATGAAGTATTGCATGTAATAGAAAAGCATGGGGCTCTGTGTGTAATGCATATGTATGAGAAACAATGTATAATAGAAGGTATAAGAAGGTTTATTTTACAAATCTAAAATGTAGCCCATTGTTTCCAATGTGCCTGTACACACAGGCGCGTAAACAAGGGTTGTGTATTCTTGAGTTAAAAAATATATATATAAAAAATATAAAAATCTGTGTTTCCAGTCACATGCAACTGCGCACAAATAAGCGCATATCAGCATAAATATTAATGAATTTTGCTTAGGAATGTATTGTGCGCTTAAATGCACATAAATACACGCAAATATGCGCAACACAAATGCCTGAAATTACGTCCAGAAATGCTGATGCTCAAACATCAGCACTGTGTGCAAGAGGCCTAATACAGATGTATGGGGTGGACTTGCTAAAGGCAAATATACTGTGCATTCTGCGTCCTGTGTACATCGGGAGCTGTGCAACTGGTGCTATACTGACCACGTGCATTACTACATCTGCTATTTCATCATGGACAGCAAGAGCAAACGGGGAAATTCTGGGCAAATCTGACATTTGACATGATTCGGCAAGTTTAAGACGATGCTGCAGTGAGTCGTTTGGGGTGTTTTGAGAGGCATGCTCGATTGTTCTGCGAAGTTAATCATGCACGAGTTGCCGAATGGTTTCGACAGTTTTGGGGGTTGAGCTTGTTGAAGGTCTCCTGATCTCTCGTTGTCTTCCAGTGATATTCTTCCACTCTTGAACGACTCAAACGACTCAATGCAGCATTGCCGTGAACTTGCCGAATCATATCAAATGTCTCTGTGGCAGATTTGCCCGGTTTCACACAGAATTTCCCATTTGCTCTTTGTTCTAACTTGCTGTCCATGATGAAATAGCAGACGTGGTAACGCACATGGTCAGAATATCACCATTTGCACAGCTCTCGATGTACACAGGATGATGTCTTTTGGCACACTGACTTATGAAGGTTGGTGCTCCTGTGCGTGCAGCCTTGTGCTGCCATCTGTTGCGTGCCACAAAACTAGTCTCAACTTTTTGATACCCCTCGTAAATATTGTAAAGCTGTGCTGATTTCCATCATCCAATCATTTGCAAACATAAATGCTTTTTTAAATAGAGGTATAAGGCACTGCATGCACTACAGAAGTATGAAGCTCTGTATGTAACAGGTATGATGCACTGCATTCAGTACAGAAGTGAAAGGCTCTGTGTAGCAGAGATATGGATTACTGTGTGTAAAAAAGAGGAATGAAGCATGATGTTTGTTTATATGGAGAAATTTGCACACTGGTTGAATAAAAAAAAAAACAGCTTAGGCCTCACACTGGCGTTTTTAACACTGCTGTTAGTGGTGTTTGGCGTTTTTTTCTTCCTTCATGTTAGCCTATATGTCCATGTACAGATAAGCGTTTAGAGGCAGGGGCGTTTGAAGGCAAAAAAAAAACCCCCACTGCAAGCGCGTCCAGGGGGCAACAGCACAAACATGCAAACGCCTGTAAACGTGTCTAAACATGGGTTAAAGCGGAGTTCCCCCCCAAAAGTGTAACTTCCGCTTTAAGGGAAGGTGACCCCCTGACATGCCACAATTGGCGTGTCATTTTTTGGGGGGGGCCTGTTTTCCCACTTCCTCTCCTGGCGCCGCGGAGCCGGAAGGAAGTTCACCTCCCCCCTGGCGATATTCTGGGACACATCTTAGACCCCAGAAGATACATCAGCCATTCACAGGGCGCAGCGTGGCTCGCGCATGCGCAGTGCATGCCCGGCTTTGAAGCCAAAGCCGGGCGCCCACACTTGTGATGCCGGCGCCACACGGAGGGGGAGAAGAGCGAGCCCACATCGCTGGAGCCTGGGACAGGTGAGTGTCCAATTATTAAAAGTCAACAGTTACACTTTTTGTAGCTGCTGAATTTTAAAAGGGTGGAACTCCGCTTTAATGCTATGGGCATATAGCACTTGAGTGTTAATTCATTTCTATGACCAGAACAAATTATTATTCTGGCCAATGAAATTAATTAATTCCCAAGTGCTTGATGAGCATAAATGCATTAAACAAGTTTACAAGTGTCAAGTGTTTTTTCTGCCAAAATGCTGCTGCCAGGAGGAAAGGCGCCTAGGAGAGATGGTCAAACGTTCAGTGTGCATAGGGCCTTAGGCCTGGAGCAGACAGAATCAGGAGTAGCTATTCTCCACCACCCCCACCCCATTCACCTCCATTTTGTATAAAATCTTAAAGCGGAGCTCCACGCAAAAGGGGAAGTTCCACTTCAAGCACTCCTTCCCCCCTCCTACGCTACATTTGGCATGTCATTTTTTTTTGGGGGGTGGTACCTAGTTTTGACAGGTACCTGCTCCCACTTCTCGGATCGCTTAGACGATCCAATTGGAAGTTCATGTCATGACATGACATGTCGCAGGTCCCACAAGATTGCCTGTATATTCAGGAGACGTACTCGGCTGTGAAGCCGCAAGCTGTCAAAGCCAGATGCCCACAGTTGTAATGTTGGCGACGGAGGAGAGGAAGAGAAGCGATGGTTCGGACAGCCACATCACTGGATCTTGGGACAGGTGAGTGTGTGTTTATTAAAAGTCAGCAGCTTACCTATAATCTTTATCAGCACCGCAGGGAACTCAATTCATATTGACTGCAGATATGACTCGCTGCACAATAACGTGATCACTGTGATATTTCCCAATGTCAGTTTCTCTGTGATCTCATTCATGTCAGTGAGTTTACCTACATTACAAGAAGAGAGCGTTACTCACGATGTATGCTACTACTGTATTTTCAAGCAAACGAACACAGCAGCACTGTGTCCATTTCATAAATTTCACTCCAGCATACATACATGACTATTGCAGAAAACCCCCATTCGAATTATACATTTTCAGTGACAAATTAGGAAACAGACACATGATATATTTATTTTTGCACAAATTGCATCCTAGGCAATTCATTGCAATGCATGTTAAGGTAACATGTTAATGACTCTCACGCTATGTGTTTACCGAAAAAAACACCTGTGACGATATGCGAGGCGATAGATGGACGCTATGTGTCGTCTCGCATACATTCATTTGGAGTGGACTAGGGTAGAATCCGGTCCGGGTTTCACCAGCCACCTCGGCAGGGTTGGTTCTGGACCAGATTTTGAGTCCGTTGTCAGGTAGTTTAAATACCCAGGAAGAGAAGAAAGTTTTGCTCTGGCCTGGGACTCAGGAGCCATCAGCCTGAGAGAGCTGACATATGGAAGTTTGCTTTCGGACTGAGACAAAAAAGGTTTGCACTGTCCTTGTTTTGTGGGTGTCTGGGAGAAGCCCTGCACCGCTCAGTTAGAAAAAATTGAAATGTTTAGTTAGTGCCTGAATGGTGAGGATTTCTTTTATGTTTTGTTTATTTGATTTCTACATGCAACCTTTTAAATAAACCTGCTACAAGCCAGATTTTAAACAAACCTGCCATTTTGACTGCCTTTTCCCAGGGAAGGTGATACCCATTGAGCTAACCCCCCGCACATGGTGCATTCAGCAGTCATCTTCCTAAACAAGATGGAGGACGTGTTAAAAGCCCTGCTGCAGGCCACTGCAACTCAGCAGAAGACAAATCGCCAGTTTGCGGAGGCCCTGATGGAATTAAAGAAGGGGTCTGCAAGTCCTTTCCCAGAGGAACAGAAAATGGTGCGTGCCAGCTATTTCCTGCAGAAGATGACACCTGCAGATGATGTGGAAGCGTACCTAGCAACTTTTGAAAGAGTTGCTGTTAGAGAAGGATGGCAAAAGGAGCAATGGGCAGGACTGCTAGCACCTTTTCTGACAGGAGAACCCCAAAAGGCCTATTATGACCTGGAATCAGAGGCTGCCCAGGATTATGAGACACTGAAAGCCGAGGTGCTTGCACGCATGGGCCTCACCATTGCAGTCTGGGCTCAACAGGTGCATCGCTGGTCATACAGTACTTACAAGCCATCCCGCTCCCAAATGATTGATTTGGTATTAGATTTGGCCCATGGTCATATGATGGGGGGACATCTGGGTATCGAGAAGACCAGGGAGAGAATAACCCAGAGGTTCTTTTGGCCTGGGTTATATGCAGATGTCAAAGAATATTGTGAGTCATGCCCAGAGTGTCAGTATTCTGTGCCATCGCCCCATTTTCGCAGTCCCCTGGTATTTACCAATCATTGAAGTGCCTTTTGAAAGGATTGGCATGGATCTGGTGGGACCAGTAGTAAAGTCTGCCCGAGGCCATCAGCACATACTGGTTATACTGGACTATACCACGCGATATCCTGAAGCCATTCCCTTGCGTAATACCTCAGCTAAAACTATTGCCAATGAGCTTGTCCAGGTATTTAATCATGTAGGTATTCCAAAAGAAATATTGACAGATCAAGGCACCCCATTTATGTCCCGAATCACTAAAGAATTGTGTAAGTTGTTCAAAATCTCCCATCTCCATACCTTAGTCTACCACCCGCAAACTGATGGTCTTATGGAGAGATTTAACAAAACGCTCAAAAGCATGTTAAAAAAGGTGGAGAACAAAGATGGCAGAAATTGGGATTTTTTTCTGCCATACCTCATGTTTGCCATATGGGAGGTACCTCAGGCATATACAGGTTACTCCCCTTCAGAACTACTGTATAGGAGATATCCCAGGGGATTGCTAGATGTTGCAAAAGAAATGTGGGAGGGAGCGACCACGCCTTATAGAAGCGTCATTGAGCATATCTCACTGATGCAATATGGAATCGCTGCTGTCATGCCACTTGTACGGAAACATATGGAGCAAGCCCAGGAGGCCCAGAGAAGGGTTTATAATCGGGGTGCCAAAACCCGGGTCTTCATCCCTGGTGATAGAGTGCTGGTACTAGTCCCCACAGTTGAGAGTAAATTCCTAGCAAAGTGGTAAGGTCCCTTTGAAATTATGGAAAGAGTAGGGGAGGTAAACTACAAAGTTTAGAGAAAAGGAAAACTGAGCAAATATTAATTTAATTAATTTATTTTATTAATCTCTTGAAAACTTGGAAGGACAGAGAGACTTTACTGACAATGCCAACCCCCTAAAAGGACATGGCCCCCCTGACACCTCAAGTACCCATAACTGAAACCTTGTCAGTGGCCCAACAGAAGGATGTTAAAGAATTTGTGAATAATAGAGACTTTTTCTCTCACCTGCCAGGACTGACCACTGTTATACAGCCTGACATATTTATGAAACCAGGTGTTGGCATAAACGTAAAACCCTATAGAATACCCGAGGTCAGGCGCGAAGCAGCTGCAAATGAAATAAAGAACATGTTAGAGCTGGACGTGATGGAGGAGTCCCACAGTGACTGGTCCAGTCCTATAGTATTTGTCCCAAAACCAGATGGAACGATAAGGTTTTGCAATGATTTAAATATTCGATGTGTACCCAATGCCTCGGATTGACGAGCTTGTTGACAGATTGGGTAGTGCCTGTTACATTACTACGTTAGACCTGACTAAAGGTTATTGGCAGATGCCCTTAACGGAGTCGGTGAAAGAGAAAACTGTGTTTTCTACCCCCCGAGGGGTCCTTCCAGTACAGGGGATGCCTTTTGGCTTGCATTGTGCTCCTGCCTTGTTCCAGAGAATGATGGATAAGTCCTTAAGACCACAATACGCAGCCACCTATTTGGACGATGTAGTCATCCACAGTCCAGATTGGGAATCCGATTTGCCCCGGGTACAAGCAATAGTAGATTCCCTTAGCAACGCAGGACTCACGGTCAACCCCAGAAAGTGTGCCATAGGCTTGGAGGAGGCCAAATTACTTGGCTACATTATTGGTCGGAGGCTGATCAAACCTCAGATCAATAACATTGAGGCAGTTCAAACGTGGCTTTAACCTATAAATAAAAAGCAAGTTTGTGCATTTCTTGGGATCACAGGATACTACAGGTGCTTTATTCCAAATTTTGCCACCATTGCAGCCTCACTGACAGATCTGAGGTAGGATAGAGGGTCCGTCATGATCAAGTGGAATCCGGAGGCAGAAAAGGCATTTCAAATGTTGAAGCAAGTCCTTTGTGCACAACCTACCTGTGCTCGTGACCGCAGATTTCACAAAGGAATTTGCGGTACAGATGGACGCCTCTGATGTGGGACTGGGTGCTGTACTGTCCCAGGTCAGAGACGGGGAGGAGCACCCAGTGGTCTATCTTAGCAGAAAACTCAACAGACATGAGAAAAACTATGCTGTTGTTGAGAAGGAATGTTTAGCCATTAAATGGGCTTTAGATGCCCTATTGGGGGGACCATTCAAGTTGGTCACTGACCATGCCCCTTTTAAGTGGATGTGTCATAACAAGGAGAAAAACAGTCAGTGACAAGGTGGTTCGTCGCTCTGCAAGCATTCAAGTTCACAGTGGAGCATAGAGCGGAGAAACTCCAGAATAATGCAGATGCCCTTTCCCGGGTCCACTGTTAGGTTGGGACAGTTGCTCGGGTGCAGGGGCTTGAGCAGGGGGGGGGGGGAATATGTGACGTTATGCGAGGCGAGGTGATCAATGGACGCTATGTGTCGCCTCGCATACGTTCATTTAGAGTGGACTAAGGTGGAATCCGGTCCGGGTTGGATCCGGACCAGATTTTGTGGTCCACTGGAGTCCAACATCATCAGGTGGTTTAAATAACCAGGAAGAGAGGAAAGTTTTCCTCTGGCCTAGGACTAAGGAGCCATCAGCTTGAGAGAGCTGACATATGGAAGTTTGATTGAAAGAAAGCCTCATAGATTGAGAATTTTAGGGCAAATAAGGTAATTAGACATCAATTGATAATATAAAATTTCCTTTTTAATGTTTCATATTAACTACTTCACCTCCGGAAGGATTTCCCACTGTAGGACCAGAGCACTTTTTGCGATTCGGCACTGTGTCGCTTTAACTGACAATTGCGCGGTCGTGCAACGTTGTACCCAAACAAAATTTGCATCCTTTTTTCCCCACAAATAGAGCTTTCTTTTGGTGGTATTTGATCGCCTCTGCGTCATTTCTGATCACCGCTATAAACAAAAAAACAGCGACAATTTTGAAAAAAAAAAAAACCACAATATTTCTTACTGACTTACAAAATACAAATCCAAAAAAAAATATATAAAAAAACAAAAATGTATTCATCGGTTTTGGCCGATTTATATTCTTCCTCATATTTTTGGTAAAAAAAAAAAAAATCACAATCGGCGTTTATTGATTGGCTTGCGCAAAAGTTGCCGCGTTTACAAACCATGAGAATTAATTTCTGGCATTTTTATTTACTTTTTTTAGTAATGGCGGCGA
This sequence comes from Glandirana rugosa, assembly GCA_018402905.1. NCBI lineage: Eukaryota > Metazoa > Chordata > Amphibia > Anura > Ranidae > Glandirana > Glandirana rugosa. Next base: position 746,313 of record BLSH010231174.1, read on the forward strand.
TCTGCGATTTTTATTGCGACTTTGATATTGGGGCGAACACGCCGGACATTTTTGACAACTTTTCGGGACCAATGACATTTATACAGCGATTAGAAATTTAAATATCCACTGATTACTGTATAAATGTCATTGGCAGTGAAGGGGTTAACCTGCAGGGGGAGATCTACGGGTTAACTGTGTTCCCTAGGCGTGTTCTAACTGTGAGGGGGCTGGGCTGTCAGGGGCACCAGAGATCTAACTGATCCCAGTGACATGTATCAGTAGACCTCTTACATGCCCCCTGACAGAACGGGGAACCGTCGTGTTTACTTCGGCGGTTCCCCGTTTTTTCCCTCTGGCAGCTCATCACGGCTCGCCGGTGGGCATCGGGTCAGCTCGAGCCGCGGGCACACTCCTCCAGAGTGCAGCGGGCATGAGAGCGTGCCGCCGGCAGCGCGCTCTCGCCCCCTAGCTGCCTGTCCGTAAATCGCTGTATATTTACGGCGATTCGCGAGACAGCGCCGCACTGCCGCAGTAAATATACTGCGCGCGGTTGGCAAGTGGTTAAAAAGTCTTTCGACAAAGTCTCTTTATAATAAAAACCATATCATCAGGGAACAGAAATATAATCTCTGCAATAGAGAAAACATGTACAAACTGGTATTCCACATTATAGATGCAATTTAGCAAATAGCATGCATATAGACATATAAGTATCCATAGCATTACAAATTTGTGCTGATATGATTCATAACTAGAGTTGAGCGAACCCGGACTGTAAAGTTCGGGTCCGTACCGAACTTTGGGGTGTCCGGGACCCGGACCCGGACCCGGACTTTTCAAAAAAAGTCCGGGTT
>BLSH010231174.1:754135-777777 GCA_018402905.1 Glandirana rugosa
CCGCCCCCCCCCCCCCCCCCACAGTGCACACAGCTTCTAAATCTTTTTATATCAAAATACTGCTGCTATATACCTTTATTCATCTATTGCAGTCAGGTGATAAACTGCAAGGACCCAGGAAGACTTCCCCAGTGTTCATGTGGGAGGAGATTTCACTCTCCTCTGATGAAACTTCCCTTGCATCAGTGACCCTTCACCCACAATCTGGCCAGAGCTGATTGGTGCTTTGCCAATGACATGCTCAGTTTACAAATAAATAAAAAACTTACAAACTTTAAAAACACAAAGTTCACACAACACAGCATGATATACTATTGTTTAAAACAAGATGTGTACAAAACAAAATGTATTATTAATCTGTAATAAAATCGTGTGGGCTGAGTTACATTTGAGTGACATTCTGGTTCACTCTGTTCACAAGGCTCCAATCCAGAAACGCTGTGAGTGTTGTGACGTTATGCGAGGCGCCATAATGGAAGGGCGATACTTGTCGACCCGCATGCGATCACTTTGAGGCGACTAGAGAGAGTCCAAACTGGGTTTAGCCAGCCGCCATGGCAGAGCTGGTTCCCAGGAAGAGAACAGAGGTGAGCTCTATCCTGGATCTCAGAGGGAGAAAGCTGAGTGAGCATCGTGTGATAATTTGGACTCAAAGACAAAGGTTTGCACTGTGATTATGTTTTGTGGGTGTCGGGGACAGCCCCACACTGTATAGAGAGGAAGCTGATTGTTTAGTTTAGTGCTGGACGGCGAGGTTGTGTTTTCTGGTATTGTTTTTCTTATGTGTTTTGATCTTGCAAACATGTGATAATAAACCTGGCAAGTCGCCAGATTTTAAAGAAACTGACCTCCATGCTGAATCTTTTCTCTTAAAAGTGATCCCCACTAGCTAATCTCCCACACAAGGTGGAGGATGCGGGCAACTTTCAAAGATGGAGGAAATGTTGAAAGCCCTGCTGCAAGCCAATGCAGCCCAGGCGGGAAACCAACCGAGAGGTCGCAGAGGCCGCTGCAGTTCAGTGAAAGGAGAGTCGCCAGGCCATTGCAGCTCAGCGAGAGGAGAGTCGCTAGGCCGCTGCAGCACAACACGCAGCTCTGCGGGAAACAAACCTCCGGGTCGCAGAGGCCACTGCAACTCAGGGAGAGGAGAGTCACCAGGCTATCGCAGCACAACAATCGGCTCAACAGGAGATGAACCGACAGTTTGCAGAGGCCCTGCTGGAGTTAAAAAAGGGGCCCACACCTCCCATGACAGTGGAACCAAAGCTGGTACGCGCTTCTTACCACATGCAGAAGATGACACCTGCGGATGACGTGGAGGCGTACCTCACGACCTTTGAAAGTGTCGCTCTTCGCAAAGGATGGCCAAAAGAACAGTGGGCGAACCCCAAAAAGCCTATTTCGATCTGGAAACAGATAAGGCCAAGGACTATGAGACTCTAAAGGCAAAGATACTGGCACGCATGAGGGTCACCATGGCAGTCTGGGGCCAATGCGTGCATCAGTGGACCTACCGCACCGACAAGCCACCCCGTTCGCAGATGGTTGACCTAGTTCACCTTGCCAGGAAATGGCTACAGCCAGAGACTTTCTCAGGTCCCCAGATTGTGGAGCGCTTGGTCATGGACCGCTATCTACAGGCGCTCCCCTGCTGCTTTGAGGAAATGGGTCAGCCATGGGGACCCCAAAACTGCAAGCCAACTGGTGGACCTCGTCGACAGATACACGGCTGCTGAGGACTTGCTGCGACCATCTGCCCCCCACTCCAATGTGTGTAGAGGTGAAAGCTCGCCCGGCGGACCCGGTAAGACTGTTCCAGGGGCTTGGGGAATTTGATAAGACTGATACGGCTAAAGATACTAGGGGGGTTCTAGACCTGGAGACTGGCCAAAGAAGCCAGGAAGGTCTTGGGGACCCTTGAGACGACTGGGTATAGAACACATACAGTGCTACCGATTCCCTGCATTGGGCCATATTGTTGCCAGTTGGCCCCTGAATGATGAACCCATGCAATGCGATTATACTTACGTATGTGAATAGACGCCTTTCTCTTTTTGCATAGGTCGCATATACAGCATCATGTTCAAGTCGCATGGAGAAGCAAATGTGTGTGATTTTTGTTGATGGGAGACCAGTCACTGCACTGCTTGACTCAGGTAGTGTGGTAACATTGGTAAAAAGCAATTGTGTAAACCCTGCAAGGTTACACCCTAGCACTGTTGGAGTCATTTGCATCCATGGGGTACCTTTACTACTTTATGACGCCCTAGTGGGCAGGGATTTTCCCCATATTTGGAGTTTAATGGGAAAGCACAGGGAGTTTGGAGGATAGAGCTCCCCATGCTGCGGAAGCACGGGACCTCTCACCAGGCCCGTTTTGCCAAATGGAAAGGGAGACTGGTGGCAGGACCGAGGAGGGAGGAGACCCTCTTCCTTTTCCTGTACTGGCTGGGGAGCTGGAAGATAGCTCACGGGAAGGGGGGGGTGGGAGGCTAATGACCCAGACAATATCTCTGGCCCTGACGGTGACAGTGAACCGAATGTAGTACCTGACTTAGAGGTCCGGAGAGAGGACTTCTGTACAGAACAACTACGGGGTGTCACTCTCCTTAGAGCCAGAGAAAACGTGAAGGTGATGGATGGGGAATCTGTGGACCCTAATTGGGGGGGGGGGTCTTTTCCCTACATGGCGCTTAAAAATAATTTGTTGTATCAGGTGGTGAAACACAGGGAGGACGAAGTGGAAAAACTAGTGGTTCCCAAACCCTTCTGCAGGATGGTGCTAGATCTGGCCCATGGGCATGTAACGGGGGGACATCTGGGTATGGCGAAAACCAGGGAGAGAATAACCCAGAGATTCTTCTGGCCTGGGTTGTATGCAGACGTCAAAGAATGCTGTGAATCATGCCCTGAGTGTGAAATGACAGCCCTGTCATCCCATTTTCGCAGTCCCCTTGTCCCACTTCCCATAATTAAAGTTGAAATTGCCAAGGAGCTAGTCCAGATGTTGAGTCGGGTGGGGATCCCTAAAGAAATCTTGACGGATCAGGGTACCCCATTCATGTCCAGAGTGACCAGAGAATTGTGCAAGTTGTACAAAATCTCCCATCTCTGTACCTCTGTTTACCACCCCCAAACTGATGGTCTGGTGGAAAGGTTTAACAAGACCCTCAAGAGTATGCTAAAAAAAGGTGGTGGATAAAGATGGGCGAAATTGGGGTATTTTGCTTACCTCGTGTTTGCCATAAGAGAGGTTCCGCAGGTGTCTACGGGTATTCCCCCTTTGAACGCTTGTATGTTAGACATCCCAGAGGGCTGCTGGATGTCGCAAAAGAGACGTGGGAAGGAGAGTCCACCCTATATAGAAGTGTCATAGAACACGTCTCCTTGATGCAGGATCGAATCACAGCTGTCCTGCCCCTTGTACAAGAGCACATGGAGCAAGCCCAGAGAAGGGTTTACAATCGGGTGCCAAAACCCGAACTTTCAGCCCCGGAGACAGAGTGCTGGTACTAGTCTCCACGGATGAAAGTAAATTCCTGGCCAAATGGCAGGGTCCCTTTGAGATTAGGGAAAGAATAGGGGAAGTAAACTACTAAGTTTTCCAGCCTGGGAATAGGAAACTGGAGCAGATTTACCATGTTAATCTCCTAAAGCCGTGGAAGGACAGAGAGAGTTTATTGGCAGTGCCCACTCCCCTAAAGGACAGCTTACCCCTAACCCCGGATGTCCCCATAACCAAGTCCTTGTCACTGATGCCACAAAACGATGTTAAGTAATTTGTTAGTAAAAATAGAGATTTTTTTCTCTTCCTTACCTGGACTGACCACTGTACTACAACATGACATAATCACGGAACCAGGGGTCAGTGTGAATGTAAAACCCTACTGAATACCTGAGGCTAGACGAGAGGCAGTGGTGAGAGAAATAAAAACATGTTGGAGTTAGACATGATAGAGGAGTCCCACAGCACCTTGTCGAGCCCTATAGTGCTGGTACCAAAGCTTGATGGTACTATCCGGTTCTGTAACGATTTTGGTTAGCTGAATGACATGTCTAAGTTTGATGCATACCTGATGCCGCGGGTAGATTTGTGGACAGGTTGGGAGGTGCCCGGTACATAAAAACCCTAGACCTAACTAAGGGATGCTTGCAGATCCCCCTAACGGAGGCAGCAAAGGAAAAAACTGCCTTTTCTACCCCCATGAGGGGTTCTTCCAATACAAACGAATGCCGTTTGGTCTGCATGGGGCCCCTGCATCCTTCCAGAGGATGATGGACAAAACCTTGAGGCTGCATCGGCCCTATGCAGCGGCCTATCTGGATGATGTGGTCATCCACAGCCCAGATTGGGAATCACATCTTCCCCAGGTGCAGGCAGTGGTATATTCGCTGAGGGTAGCAGGTTTAACAGCCAACCCAAAAAAGTGTGCCATAGGTCTGGAGGAGACCAACTACCTTGGGTATGTTATTGGTTGGTGTCTGATCAAGCCCTAGACCAATAAAATAGAGGCCATTCAAAAGTGGCCCCAACCGGTGAACAAGGAACAGGTTTGTGCCTTCCTGGGGATTACAGGGTTTTACTAACGCTTTATCCCCGACTTTGCCACCATTGCCATCCTTCTGACCGATCTGATGAAAGGTAGAGGGTCAGGAATGTTTAAGTGAAATCCCGAAGCCGAGAAGGCCTTCCAGAAGTTGAAGCAAGCCCTTTGTGTACAGCCGGTGCTCGTAACCCCAGATTTCACAAAAGAGTTTGTGGTTCAAACTGACGCCTCTGCGGTGGCATGAAAGGAATTATGCCATTGTGGAGAAGGAGTGCCTGCCTGGCTATCAAGTGGGCCTTAGAGGCCCTAAAATATTACCTGTTGGGAAGTATATTTAGGCTAGTCACCGACCATGCCCCCAAGTGGATGTGTAACAACAGGGAGAAAAATAGCCGGGTGACTAGGTGGTTTCTGGCTCTACAGCTGTTTAAGTTCTCAGAGGAACACCGGGTCAGAAGGCTCCAAAATAATGCAGATGGTCTTTCCCGTCGGCACAGTTGCTCCGCCCCAGGGGCTTGAGCGGGGGGGGGGGGATAGGTGACATTATGTGAGGCGCCATATTGGAAGGGCGATACTTGTTGCCTTGCATGTGATCACTTTGAGGCGACTAGAGAGAGTCCAACATGGGTTTTACCAGCCACCGTGGCTGAGCTGGTTCCGGTCCAGACTTTCTGCTCCACTCAAACCCCTTTCCACCTGCATTTAATGACCAGGAAGAGAGCAGAGGTGAGCTCTATCCTGGATCTCAGAGGGAGAAAGCTGAGTGAGCTCTGTGTGATAATTTGGACTCTAAGACAAAGGTTTGCACTGTGATTATGTTTTGTGGGTGTCAGGGACAGCCTCACACTGTATAGAGAGGAAGCCGATTGCTTATTTTAGCGCCGGACAGCGAGGTATTGTTTTCTGGTTATGTTTTTCTTATGTGTTTTGACATTGCAAACCTGTGATAATAAATATGGCAAGTCATCAGATTTTAAAGAAACTGACCTCCATGCTGAATCTTTTCTCTGAAATGTGATCCCCACAAGCTAATCTCCCACAGTGTATACAGTGTATATTTTCATATTGCATATTTACAGCAAGGCATTCTGATAAAAAAAATATTAATATTTAGTATATTATTAATTGTAAAAATTAAAAAATATATATTAATAATGCATTAAAAAGATTGTAATGTTATCATGCTACATTTAAGGCTTTATGGTATGCGTCCATGGATTGTCCTCCTATGATTGTTCAATGATTGTGTATTGGTTTGCCAAGTGTGATGAAAAAAAGGATGAGGATGACAGGGGGTGGGGTGTTAGAAATGTTGCAGTGGATGGCCAGGTGTGATGAAGATGAGGATAACAGGGGGTGGGGTGTTAGCAAGGTTGTAGCGGGTTGCAGGTGTGATGAAGATGAGGATGACAGTGGGTGGGGTGTTATCAAGGTTGCAGTGGATGGCCAAGTGTGATGAAGATGAGGATGACAGGGGGTGGGGTGTTAGCACAGTTGAAGCGGGTTGCAGGTGTGATGAAGATGAGGATGACAGTGGGTGGGGTGTTATCAAGGTTGCAGTGGATGGTCAGGTGTGATGAAAATGAGGATAACAGGGGATGGGGTGTTAGCAATTTTGTTATTGATATTTTAGGTGTGATGAAGATGAGGATGACAGGGGTGGGGTGTTAGCAAGGTTGCAGTGGATAGCCAGGTGTGATGAACATGAGAATGAGGATGACAGGGGGTGGGGTGTTAGCAAGGTGGCAGTGGATGGCCAGGTGTGATGAACACGAGGATGAGGATGACAGGGGTGGGGTGTTAGCAAGGTTGCAGTGGATGGCCAGGTGAGATGAAGAAGAGGATGACAGGGGGTGCGGTGTTAGCAAGGTTGCAGTGGATGGCCAGGTGAGATGAAAAGGAGGATGAGGATGACAGGGGGTGGGGTGTGTTACCAAGATTACAGTGGATGTACAGGTGTTACGAAAAGGAGGAAGAGGATGACAGGGGGTGGAATGTTAGCAAGGTTGCAGTGGATGGCCAGGTGTGATAAAGAGGAGGGTGAGGATGACAGGGGGTTGTGTGTTAGCAAGGTCGCAGTGGATGGCCAGGTGTGGTGAGGATGAGGATGACAGGGGGTGGGATGTTTGCAAGGTTGCAGTGGATGGCCAGGTGTGATGAGGATGACAGGGGGTGGGGTGTTAGCAAAGTTGCAGTGGATGGGCAGGTGTGATGAAGAGGAGGATAACAGGGGGTGGGGTGTTAGCAAGTTTGTTGTCTGGTTTTTCGGGTGTGGTGAAGAGGAGGATGAGGATGTCAAGGGGTGGGGTGTTTGCAAAAGTAAAAGTATAGAAATCTCTATGACCTCAATATGCATGGCTGCAGGCTGCATTTGATGCTGCAAAAAAATGTACAGTGGTGTTCTCATTTATGGAATCACTGCATTTAGAAATCCACTGCAGTCTGTGTCCGTGTACTTTTATGGGAGGCGGATCTTCTATGATTCTAGATGTATCCCACCCACTGTATTCTTTATTATTTACTGGGCATGGAGGAGGAGGGAGGGTCTGGGCGGTCATTTAGAATCTGTATACATGCCCAGGTGTGATGTAAATACCATGTGACCTGAAAAACTCAACTGAAACAGGAAATCTCCAACACACCATAAGAGACTGCACAGAGCACATGCAAACTTACAACCCTACCTGCGTGTAGTATGGCCTTACACACAGACAGTGCAAGCAGGAAGTATCTGGCCATACAAGATCAAAGAGCCTTTTTATACAACGCAGAGGATTAACCCTTTAAAGTATTACTAAACCCACAACAGTAAAATCAGTCTATATATGCAGCACAGCATGCTTGTTATACTCATTGTGGAACTTAAGGGGTTAATCCACAGCATTGTTTAAAAAAAGGCTATTTTATCCTTTATACATATATTCTTCCCTCCTGCACTGCCAATCTAAGCAAGTTCATACAATACACAGCAGGGTGGTAAAGCTGCACATGTGGGTGTGTATACAGGCTGTAGTGGAAATCTCCTCCTATTTGAACACACAGCACAGCTGTGGATAAACTGTGCAGGTTATCAAGAAACCGTGGTATACAGATCATCCCAAAAGGTATATAGTGGCAGAATTTTAATGTAAAAAGAAGATTTATAAGCTGTGGGCACGGGGGGGGGGGGGGGGTAGGGGCAGATTAACTATTTTCATATTACTGGGTTTAGTAACACTTTAAATTCTACGGTGAGTATAACAAACATGCTATTCTGCATACACAGACTGATTTTACTGTTGTGGGTTTAGTAACAGTTTAACTCACTGTGGGAGCCAGAGAAGTGTCCCTCCCTCCAGATCAGTCACCAGGCTGGAAGATACAATGTTTCCTGATGTTACCACAGGAGCAGACGGGGCCTCATACACAAGGGTGTATCTTTAAAAATAAACAAAACGTCGGGCCCGGCATCCAGGAAAAAAAAAAAATGGCGTTTTTCGGCGTTATGCATCAGCGTTAGTGAGCGTAAGTGCGCGTCGGCGTCAATAGGCGTTTTTAAAAAAAAAATCATCCCTCTGCTATTTTTCAACCTAAAAATGTTGGCGTCAAAAAACGCCGGAAAATGCCGGTACAATATTAGTTGGCGTTTGTTGGCGTTTTGCGGCGTCGGCGTCGAAAATTGCCAAAACAGCCTCAGAACGCGATGGCCGCGGGTTCTACTTTCAGCTCACTAACGCCGACGCCATCTACAGCTCAAAAACGCCAAAGTTTTTATGGGGCCATTGACTAACATGGAGAGCTGCAAAAAACGCCAGAAAACGCCGGCGTCAAAAAACGTCCGTGTGTATGAGGGAGGCCTAAGAAAAGGAAAACACTGATAGTTCCTGGTTTTCTACATCTTTTTGCAAAAGCAGTATAGTGAACATAAAAAAAATAGACCAGTTCAGTTATAAATAAAAAGACCAGCATTTGCTATAATATTCACATTTAATTTGGTGCTGTCTCCAGAAGAAAGTCTGCTTCTCTGTTAGATGGTCATTCTCTTCCGGGTTAAATCACAGTCAGCGTCATGCAAGCCACTTCTTTCCCCCATCCCCTAAGGTTTACCATTACAATGACCTGGGCTCACAGTGCTGCTGCACTGAACAGCACTTACATGTCCGTAAAGCGGAGGGCTGCCACCCCTTTAAAAATTAAAAGTCAGCAGCTACACATACAGTAGCTGCTGACATTTAACATTAGGACACTTACCTGTCCTGGAGTCCAGCGTTGTCTGCACCACCGCCGATCTTTGGATCAGTTGGTTGTAGGGTTGCCACCTTTTCATCAAGCCAAACCCGAACACTTTAGCGGCGCATGACAATTTTTTCTTTTGCAGTATACATTACAGAATTGTAAAAGACCTGGGACCACCAGTGTAGTTTCGAGGATACGCAAGGGATCGGGTTGGGAGGAGCAGCAGTACGCAGGGGTGGGGGAAATCAGAGCAGTGGTGGGGAATCTACTTTTAGCCCTGGTTCACATTGCAGTGATTTGGCATGCGATTTGACATGTTAAATCGCATGCCAAATCGGCGGCTATTGCGGCGCTGCACTGGTTCCCAAAAGTAGTTTCTGTACTACTTTTGGCGACTTTGGCATTGTGTTTTCAATAGACATCTGTGCATGAACCCGCAGTGATGTCTGTGAAATCGCCCCCAAAGTCGGGACTGACATGCGGGAATGAAATGGTGTGAGTTCAGCTGAACTCACACCATTTCATTCCCGCTGTCAGCGTGAACCCATGCTTAGAGACAAATTCAGCTGCAGCTCCCTTGCAGCCAGTGCTAGTACAAAGTCAGTGCCCAGAGAAAAAGATGTAAAAATGCTCCTCCCCCAGGGGGAGTCTTAGGCAGGGCTAAAAAAGTGCATGCAGTGCCAAGCTGCAACATGTGTGATGGTTATGGCATGCGGTTAAAAAGTGCCAAAGTAGTCAGGGACCCCCACCACCACCACACACACTTCCAGATGTACTTGACCCCTGGAAATGAGAAGGAGACCCCTTAATAGGAGGAGTGCATGGGGGTGATTAGAAGTCCCCCCTTCCACCCATCCAGGAATGCAGACACATACAGGGAAACCCCCAACAAAGAATACAGGAACTCCCTTACAGTTAAAGGGGTCCCCTGACCAGGAGGACTGCAGGGTGGTGATTCCCCATCTGGGAATACAGGAACCTCCCTCCCACCAGTTAAAGGAGACCCCTGGATAAAATGACTGCAGGGGGGTAATCAGAAGGGAACCCCTCACCCAGGAATACAGTAACTCCCCTCCCTCCCCCTAGTTACAGAAGAACTCAAGCTAGGAGGACGGGGGGGGTGATAAGAGGGGATCCCCATCTTGGAACATAGGAACTTCCCTCTTCTTAAACACCCCTAGCTAGGAAGACTGGGGGGGGGGGGTGATAAGGGACCCCAATACAGGAATTCCCCTATTCCCCCTCCAGTTACAGAAGACCCCCAGCTAGGATTGCAAGGGGATGATAAGAGGGGATCCCCATCCAGGAAGATAGGAACCCCCCATCCTCATCAGTTAAAAAACTCCCCCAGCTGGGAGGACTGCAGAGGGGTGATGGGAGGGGGGAGCTTGCTCCCCCCCCTAGCAGGAAAAGAGCACTGGCCAGGAACACTGCAGGCAGCTGCCCCCCTCCCTCTGGAGAAGGTGAATGGTGTGTAGAGTGTGAAGTTTGTGAACAGATCCAGAGCCATAGACACACACAGAAGCCTTGGAGGCAGTGACACACATTAACAGATAAGTTAGCAGAAATCCTGTACAGCTCAGATGTCTGTGATGGATGGGCAGACTGTCACTGCTGCCTCTACTGTGTTCTCCACACTGCTGAAACTTCTCTCCCTTCACTCACTGTACAGACGATCCCGGGCTCTGTATAAGGGGGAGGGCGGAGGATCCACAGTTCAGGGAGTTAAAGCATCGTCTTCCCTTATAGGTAAAAGCCGACCGTAAGGGAGCTGAGGATTGGTACTGCGGGGCTGCCGCTCATGTGTCCGGGGCTCAGGCAGACAGAAACCCGGGCAGAGGATTCCAAATCCGTACTGCCCGGGTGAGTCCCTTACAGGTGGCAACCCTAGTTGGTCGAGTGCTGCCTCCGCCATTGAGAGTAAGGGAACTCAGAAGTGTAGCTTTCACGTCGGATCCCTACTGTCCATGTGCGAGCCGCCGCTGAGCTTTCTCACTGACCTGGCAGCGGAGGAGGAGGGAGCTGGGCTGCTGATGTCAGCAGCCGTGGCCCGGACTTCCGGATGTGGGGAAAAGGACACCTGTCAAAGACCGGTATCCTCTCCCCCTCGAAAGATGCCAAATGTGACACCTGAAGGGAGGAGGAATCCGACAAGCACATTCCACTTTTGGGTGGAACTCCTCTTTAAGACCCCTTTCACACTGGAGCGCTGCAAAAACAGCCGCTAAAACGTTGGTCGTTTTTGTGGTGCTTTATCGGCTGTGACAACGTGACCTTAAAAAAAGAAAAAAGACCCGTTTTGCATCGCTTTTGAATCGTTTTTAAAGCGCTTTGGAAGTGCTGCCCATTCATTTCAATGGGCAGGGGCATTTTTGGAGTGCTATCTAACCAATTGCCAACCGCCTCAGGTACATTTACTGTTACATTTACTGTTGCAAAGTGGCAGATCACCGTCCATAAATGGCGATCGCAGCCACGACAATTGGATCCGCTTCAGAACCAATCAATCTACATGCAGAGGCCAATGAATTTTGGTCTGGACCTGCTGATCGGTCCTGCCGAATGAAATGCCTCCTCTGCCTCTGTAATGTAAGATGAAACACAATATTTCAGCGCCACCCCAACTACATGTGATATTAATAATAGTAAAAAAAAATATATAATATATATAATAAGTGATTTTCCAAGTAAACTTTCAAAACTTAATCAAATTCAACACAAAGTCAATAAGTGTCCATAAGGAATATTAAAAATCAACCGTTGATGTAATAGATGACCATATGTGACCATAAAAAATATTAGAAATCAACCGTTGGTATGATAAAGTGACCATAGGTGCTCTTCAGTGAATTAAATAAACAAGTGAACAATAAGTGCAGAAAACGTGCCAGGTGCCAGGATCCCTCTTGTGTCCCCACTCACCGAAGCGAATGGACCCACTGCTTTTCAGTCAGCGGGTCAGATGGGCTAGATAATGGTAAACGATGGTTCCCGGCTGAACACTGCACCAGATAAGAATGGCTCCTTCCCAATTGATGGCAGACCTTAGTGTCTCAAAAGAGCAGAGGAACAACCATAGTGCGTACCGTACAAACAGGATTTATTGCGCATAAAAGAATTTTACTTACAAAAATGAAGACTTTAAAACCGCATCAAATAGCACAGAGTGCAGACATTAAGGTAGCATCCGCCTCTCCTACGCCGCCGCCGGACGTGATGCAATCGGCTACGAAGGATCGGAAGTGACGTCAACGCGTTTCGCTTCCTATGTCAAAGCGTCATCACGGACGTTAATTTCCGGTCGTTCTCCATGTTTTATCCATAGAGGGACCGCCCACCAATTCAGCTCAGCTGAGATGGATTTCCCTCCTTGACTGACACCTCCGCTCCACGCAGCCGATCACAGCACAGCACCATCTTGTGGCGGGAAGGAGAAACCACACTCTAAAACATTTACAAATATCCACAATTGCTAGCCATTAGTGAGGGGCAAGGGATTGTTACCATGTCCCCTCCTCACATTAAGCCGTTCCAAACAATAAAGCAACATTTATTCTAGTGGCAGCAATGGTTATAAAATATATTAATAAAACTGTATCTTAAACTATAAAAATATATATAAAAAATACATAAAATTATACATAAAAAATTATACATAAAAAATATGTGAGAAATATTTTATAATTTCTTTCTGATATGAGGATCCCTATATATGAAATGAATGGGAAAAGGGGAAAAGGAAAAAAGAAAAAAGAAAAAAAGAAAAAAAAGAAAAAAAAAAGAAAAAAAGAAAAAGAAAAAAGCAGAAGCAAGAAAAAGGAAGCAAGAAAAAAAGAAAAAAGAAAAAAGGAAGCAAGAAAAAAGGAAGGGAGAAAAAGGGGGAAAAAAGGGGAAGGTGAAAAGGAAAAAAGGGGGGATAATGGGGAAAGGGAAAAAATGGGGCAGGGGGAAGGGAGGGAGGGGAAAGGGGAGGGGAGGGGGGGGAGGGAAAACTAAATGAAAGCCACCACCAATTGCAATAGTCCCATTCATTTCATTTAGGGAGATGAATGAAGTAAGGGATGGGTTGGGTGAACTAATGGAGGAAGGGCTGGATCGTAACTTACCAGTTGGCCAAAAAGCAGTTGATATCTAGCTCAATGTTGAGCCCCAGTGGATCCAAAGTGCCCATCCTGTGAATCCACTGCGACTCATTTTGCGATATGGCCCTAGTGCGATTCAGCCCCCTCCAATGTTCCTCTACTCTATCGATGCCACAAAAGGTGAGAATGCTAGGGTCCCCATTGTGGCATAACCTAAAATGGTTTGACAGGCTGTGGTGTCTAAATCCCTTTTTTATGTTATAAACATGTTCTCTGAGTCTGTCCCGAAGTCTACGTGTCGTGCGGCCTATGTATTGTAGGCCGCAAGGACACGAGAGGAGATATGTGACAAAGGATGTGTCACATGAAATAAACTTCTTGATTTGATATGCTCTTCCCGTGGTGGTAGATGTGAAATGTGCAGTCATCCTCTGTCTAAAACGGGAGACCTTACGCATAACGCATCTACCACAACTATAAAAACCAACCTGGTCAAGAAAAGTGACTGTTTTGACGGGGGGGTCAACAACATTATGGGCCAATTTTAAGCGTAAAGTGGGAGGTCTTTTATAAACAAATTGGGGTTTCTTAGGTATAATACCTTGGAGTACTTTATCTCGCAGGAGCAGTGGCCAATGTGTTCGGATGATTTTCTCAAATTGTTTATACTCTCTGAAGTAGCCAGTCATGAATGAAAGGCCAATGTCTGACTTCTTGGGTGGCTTATCTTTAAACAACATTTCCCTATCTGCATCTCTAATGGTCTGTTTGGTATTTTCAAGGGATTTCCTATTATATCCTTTTTCGACGAATCGTTCAAGGATTACTTGCGTCTGTAAATCATAATCATTGAGGGTGTGGCAGTTTCGTCTTATCCTGAGCATTTGACCCCTTGGAATACTGTTCAACCACCTCGGATGGTGGCAGCTTCCAAGGGGTATATACCCATTCCGGTCGACCTCTTTAAAAAAGGTCTTGGTACAAAGTCTGTCCTCTTGTTTATAAATCGCTAGATCCAAGAAATTAATGACATCTCTGTCAATTTGTTCTGAGATAGAGATCCCTACTGCATTCTCTCCCATTTGTTTGAGGAAACTTGCAAGGGACTCATATGTACCCTCCCAAATAACCAGAATATCGTCGATATATCTTTTGTACATTTTGAGCTGTGGGGGAGGGTTAGCATATATAGCCTTTGCTTCCCACCAGCTCATAAAGATATTTGCGACTGAGGGGGCGTATTTAGCCCCCATTGCAACACCTTTGATTTGCCTGTAATACTTTTTGTTGAACCAAAAGTAGTTGTGGCTCATGGCGACCTCCAGTAATTCTAGCAAAAACTCTTTTTGTTCTTTTTTTATTTCAGTATCATCCAGAGCCCATCTGATTGCATCAATGGCATAATTTTGCCTAATGTTGGTGTAAAGTGAATTTACATCAACACTTGCCAGTAGACATGCATCTCCAACTCGAACCTCCTTAAGCAGACCAATTAGTTCTTTGCTGTCCCTAAGGTAAGCAGGGAACTGTTTGGCCAATGGTTGGAAAAATACATCCAAATATTCACCGGCTCTAGCAAACAGTCCCTCAATCCCACTTATTATTGGTCTGCCAGGGGGCCTGAGGGGATCTTTGTGCATCTTAGGCAGTTGGTAAATGACTGGCAATCTTGGGGCATCAGTGATCAAGTATCTTGCTTCTCTCTTGTTAACAATCCCTTTGCTCAGAGCTTTTTTAACTAATTTCTTAAGTTTGGCCTTATATTTTATAGTGGGATTCCCTTTAAGTTCTTCATATGTTTCTTTATCATTGACCAACCTGTTTAATTCCTGTATGTAATCAGACTTATTGAGAATGACAAGACCGCCGCCCTTGTTGGCAGCTCTGATCACTATGTCTTTTTGTTTTTCTAATTTCTTTATTCCTTCTTCTTTATCTATCTATTTATTCTATCTTTTTTTTGTTTGACATGCTGAACCTTCAGGGTTGCTAGGTCCTGTTCTACTGCTTGTTTAAAGCTATCCACAAAGTGGTTCCCAGCCACCTTGGGGTTAAACATGGAATTGTTCCTGAGCATGGTATGTAAATATTCACTACTATTGGGATTATTCACAATTTGTTTTGTGGCAAAATGTTTCTTAATATTAATTTTACGCATACATTTCTGGAGGTCGATATATAAATCAAATTTATCTAAGTGTCTATCAGGCGGTTCCAGCGAGGGAGTGCACCAACAGTACACTGACACAGTACACACAGGCACACTTTTCACCCCCCCCCAGTTAACCCCTTCACTCCTGTCACTATGTCATATAGTGCATCAATCAGATCTTTCACTGATCAGTGTACTTGTGTCACGTGTGACACTAAATCACTTTAGGGTAGGTAGTAGTAGGCCCAGGTAGATACAGGTGCCCCCCCTTACCCCCCAAATAAAGGTTTTAACCCTTTGATCACCGTCACCTTTGATCACCATATAAGTGTCACGGGTGACGCTACTTAGGTAGTTTTTCTTCATCAGGGTATCTGCCGTATATTATATATATATACGTTATATAGGTTTTAACCCCCTGATCGCCCGGCGGTGATCTCAGTTAGGTTTTAGCGTCAGTTAGGGTCAGCGTCAATCCCCGGCAGGGTCAGATTAGTCAGGTACTCTGACACATAGACACATACACTAGATAGGTCAGTTAGCAGTATAGTATCTTAACAGATCAATATCTGTGATCTGATCAGATCTAGATTAGTGTCCCCAGTACCTTAGTGTTCTAAAAATGCAGCATCAGCAGGGTCAGCCCAGATACCTGCTAGCACCTGCGTTTAGCCCCTCCGCCCAACCCAACCCACCCAAGTGCAGTATCTAATAGATCACTGACACTTACAAAACACAATACACGTAACTGCAGTGTTTGCAGAGTTCACGCCTGATCCCTGTGAACATTGACAGTGATTTTGGTAGCGACTGAAGCAAGCTCTGACAACCAGGTGTGTTTTTTTGCCTGTGAGTCACACTAGTGTACCAATAAATTTAGAGTCCAACATGTCAAATCCGAGGTACACTAGTGAAGAGGCCTACATGTTGCTGAGGAGGGGGGGGGGGGGTTTGCTATCTGGGCATTTCATGGCCTCCGAAACTGTGATAGGTAGTGTGGGGTGAAAGCATACGTTTACACCCTTAGAAATCCTGAAGGCAGTGAATGGTTTTTGAGGTTCTGTAAGCGGAAAGGCTCCCAATAAGTCTCACACATAGGGTATCCCCGTATTCAGAAGAAGCAGCAGAATGTATTTTGGGGTGTCATTTCACATATACCCATGGTATGTGTGAGCAATAGCTCATTCCAGTGACAACTTTGTGTAATTATTTTTGTTTGTCATTTTTCAAATCATTTGTGACAAAAAAATTAAATGTTCAATGGGCTCAACATGCCTCTCAGCTAATTCATTGGGGTGTTATCTTCTTTACGAAATGGGGTAATTTGGGGGGGGGGGGGGGTTTGTTCTGTCCTTCCATTATAGTGCCACAGGATATAAGATAGTCAGTCATGAAATAAAAGCTGAGTGAAAATTCCAGAAAATGTACCCTAGTTTGTAAATGCTATAACTTTTGCGCAAACCAATAAATATACTCTTATTGACTTTTTTTACCCAAGACATGTGGCTGAATGCATTTTGGCAAAAATGTATGACTAAAATTGAGTTTATTGTATTCTTTTAATAACAAAAAGTTGAAAATATCATTTTTTTCCCAACATTTTTGGTCTTGTTTAGAGTTGAGCGAACCCGGACTGTAAAGTTCGGGTCCGTACCGAACTTTGGGGTGTCCGGGGCCCGGACTTCGGGTCCGGGGTTCTGGTAATTTTAATGAAAAATCTTAAAAGTGCTGTAAAAAAGCCCAGGAAGGTCCTAGAGGTCTGCAAAAGGAAGGGAAATGTGGGTAAGGGTGGGACAAGTGCCCTACAAAGAAATGGGGACAGGGAAATAACTTTAAATATTTTTTAAAAAATAAAAACATAAAAAATGCAAAAATGGAGATCATCTTCAAAATGGGTCTGAAAAGTATTAATTAACATTAGAGGCCATAGAACTGTTCTAAAATCATCTTCAAACTGTGTCAAAAAAGTATAAATAAGCCGGGAGTACCCATATCACTGTTCTGCAAAATGTGTGTATCACTTTAAATGAAACCGTCAATCATTGCACATCTCTTCTGCACAATTATTTCAAGTCTGTGTGTCACTTTAAATCAAACCGTCAATCATTGCACATCTTTTATTCACACTTCTTTTTAAAATGTGTGTATCACTTTAAATGAAACCGTCAATCATTGCACATCTGCTATTCACACACATGTGTTCTGCACCAGAACAGATGTTCTTCACACATTACATCTTTTCTTCATACATCTGGAAATAGAATAGAACACTTTACCTAAAACCGGGGAGAAACCATAAACATGCACTTGAAACATCTGGATAGTGTGTTTGAAAATACAGCATAGAGAAGAGCATGCATATGGTTTCGCTCATCACACAGTTTCCAGATGTTTTCAGAACAGTGATATCATATCACTACATACACTACATACTAACGCACGCATTATGGTGTGCCTACTAACATCTACTAAGCCCTCTAAAGGTATTAAATTGATTATGCCTGGAGTTTGGCTTTAATAAACTGTATGAGCTGGAAGCACAGATAGCCACACACACACACACGTACAAATAGCTCACAAATATACAGACAGCTCAGTTCCACAAGGGTAACATGATAATTGCTTTAGCCTAGTTTCTTACCACTATCTGCAGATTCTGTTGGTCCCGATTCTCCTTCTGAATCTGAATAAGATTGTTTTTTCCTCCCTCTCCTTTCGCTTTTCCCTGCTTGGGCACTTTGTCCATTCAGGCACCTGAAAAGTTCAAGATACAAAACACAAAGAATAAGTCAATAATAGGATTAATACAATAAATATAACTGTTGATCGGCATACATACTGAGAGATCCAGCCATTTAGTGTCCAAACAGAATTTCTGGGTTGCAACTGGGCCAGTAATGGCAAACTGTTAACTAGATGCACTTTCAGATGCATTAACGATATTAATCAATATCCATTGGTATGGGGGTCGTGTTTACAGTACTTGCATGATGAGAATACTAGCAGATCCCATCCTTGGTTTCTTTAAGCCATAATGAAAAATTATAGTTTGTAATAGTACCAACCATCAGGCTCCCTTCCTTGTTGTTTTTATCTCTAGATGCTTCCCAATCTAAATACATTTAATGTCCCAATTTACAGGACAGCTATTAGACAAGCTTTACATTCTAAGTACGGTACTTCACCTTTATGATATAAAATATTTCCATTGACATGTGAGAAGTAGGACGGAAGTATTGTTAAAGAAAAAAAATATTTGCTTCCCCCTTATGTAAAATCTTTACTTCACATTTTAACAGCTTTATGTGTACACGGGCATACATCTGTGCGATGGGCCATGTTTGCCCGCATGAAATGCACAGCTGTTCTGTGCATCCACGTACAGGCAGTCCCTTTCATGTCTATTGGGACGCAATGGCTGCACGGACAGCACCATGCTCCAAATCTGACATCTCTGCAGGTGTGTGTCTCTGAACTCACACTGTCTGCGTTCGGGAACAAGCACCCACGTCGAATTGGGAGCAGCGGCTGTATCTGTGCAGCTGCCGTGTCCCAATAGACATGAATGGGACTGCCTGCATGTAGATGCATGGAAAACTTGTGCATCCCATGCGGGCAAACACAGTTCTTCACACAAGCAGCAAGGTGGGTATCTGCATGCTTTAACAAGAACTCCAATACTTTATTTAACCACTTTAGGCCCGCCTTATAGCAGTTTCACTGCTACAGTGCGGCAGCTATGCGCCAGATCACGTATATATACAGTATCTCACAAAAGTGAGTACACCCCTCACATTTTAGTAAATATTTTATTATATCTTTTCATGTGACAAAACGGAAGAAATGCCACTTTACTACAATGTAAAGTAGTGAGTGTAAAGCTTGTATAACAGTGTAAATTTGTGGTCCCCTCAAAATAACACAACACACAGCCATTAATGTCTAAACCGCTGGCAACAAAAGTGAGTGCATCCCTAAGTGAAAATGTCCAAATTGGGCCCAATTAGCCATTTTCCCTCCCCAATGCCATGTGACTCGTTAGTGTTACAAGGTCTCAGGTGTGAATGGGGAGCAGGTGTGTTAAATTTGGTGTTATCGCTCTCACTCCCTCATACTGGTCACTCTCTGAGGATCTGGAAAAAAAAATGCTGCTCTACATAAAGATGGCCTAGGCTATAAGAAGAGTGTCAGGACCCTGAAACTGAGCTACAGCACGGTGGCCAAGACCATACAACAGTTTAACAAGACAGGTTCCACTCAGAACCGGCCTTACCATGGGCAACCAAAGAAGTTGAGTAGACATGCTCAGCATCATATCCAGAGGTTGTCTTTGGGAAATAAACGTATGAGTGCTGCAAGCATTGCTGCAGAGGTTGAAGGGGTGGAGGTCATCCTGTCAGTGCTCAGACCATATGCCACACACTGCATCAAATTAGTCTGCATGGCTGTCGTCCCAGAAGGAAGTCTCTTTTAAAGATGATGCACAAGGATGCCCACAAAAAGTTTGCTGAAGACAAGCAGACTAAGGACATGGATTACTGGAACCATGTCTTATGGTCTGATGAGACCAAGATAAACTTATTTGGTTCAGATGGTGTCAAGCGTGTGCGGCAGCAACCAGGTGAGGAGTACAAAGACAAGTGTGTCTTGCCTATAGTCAAGCATGGTGGTGGGGGTGTCATGGTCTGGGGCTGCATGAGTGTTGCCGGCGCTGGGGAGCTACAGTTCATTGAGGGAACCATGAATGCCAACGTGTGCTGTGACATACTGAAGCAGAGCATGATCCCCTCCCTTCAGAGACTGGGCCGCAGGGCAGTATTCCAACATGATAACGACCCCAAATACACCTCCAAGATGACCACTGCCTTTCTAAACAAGCTGAGGGTAAAGGTGATGGACTGGCCGAGCATGTCTCCAGACCTAAATCATATTGAGCATCTGTGGTGGAGGAGCACAAGTTCCCTAACATCCACCAGCTCCGTGATGTAGCCATGGAGGAGTGGAAGAGGACTCCAGTGGCAACCTGTGAAGCTCTGGTGAACTCCATGCCCACGAGGGTTAAGGCAGTGCTGGAAAATAATGGTGGCCACACAAAATATTGACACTTTGGGTCCAATTTGGACATTTTCACTTAGGGGTGTACTCACTTTTATTGCCATCGGTTTAGACATTAATGGCTGTGTGTTGAGTTATTTTGAGGGGACAGCAAATTTTCACTGTTATACAAGCTATACACTCACTACTTTACATTGTAGTAAAGTGTAATTTCTTCAGTGTTGTCACATGAAAAGATATAATAAAATATGTACAAAAATGTGAGGGGTGTACTCACTTTTGTGAGATACTGTATATGACGCAGGCTGTCATTAGCATGAACACAGCAGCATTTGATTTTTCCAGAGTTCCCCCATAACATAATTTCACCATTTGCTGATCCTGCCAGTAGATTCATTATTATTCCACTTATCAACCTTGTGAACAGAATAGTCTTAAGTGGGTATGTGGTTTTAGGGCCCATTTACGTTAGTGTAGTGCATTACAGGTCTTATGCCGTGCATTAATGTGTGTTGCATTAAGATGGCTTATTCATGTCCTAATGCTTATAATGCCCAAACCCATATACCGCCCTTTTTTTTGTGAAGTAATGCTCTACTAAGCATAGAGGAACACTACAATGAAGGCGTGTTTGGGCAATGAATGCGTGTTAAAGCCCTCACTCTGGGCTAAAAGTAATCCTCCTCTGCATTCTCCTCTCTGTGATTTCTGGATTTAAAAAACACACATCTAAATCCTCATTTTTACTTACCCAAAGCCATGGTCTTGTGATTATCCAGCGCCGGGTCATTCTCTCCTCTGCATAATTCCTGTATATGTCTCTCTTCTGGGTGTCTATGTCACAATGAATGGCCAAAGGAGGGGTTCTCTCAGGAACCTGAAGAGGACAGTTATCAGGCCGAGAAGAGGGGACCAGCCAATGAGGGTTAACGTGCCCAATTGGGCTAGCAATCCCTGCAGCCAGAAACGGGGTGTCAGCGAGGGACCTGAATGGGGGGACTAAGGTGAATATAATGGATTTCACCAGGTAAGGAAAAGTATATGCCTGGAAGCATATACTTTTCCTTACCTGGAAAGGAGGGTGGGTGCAAGGGATGGGCAAAAATAGATTTTGGCCATAGTTGGGCTTTAATGCAATATGAAATAAAAGCTGATCAGAGTTGTATGATGTGTTCCAACTACTCTAATGGGCAGTACACATGATAAGAAAAACTGGACAACATTTTCCATAAGAGGGGATGATCGGTTGATTAACTGTTCGCTAGTGTAATGCTTTCGACGGCTGATTCCGACTTTTTGGACGAAAAAAAAAAACCGGTGCAAGCTAGAAAATTTTTATCAGGAGTTAACACAACGTATGAATCTTCAATGCCTACAGTAATCGTACAGAAATAATCCAACATATTTGGTGGACGTGTCTGGAAGGGTCACATGCACCACATCACTTCATCTGCTACTACATAGTTACATTTACTTCTGTTTGCCTTTGTCATTCGAGGATTTTTGTAAAAGTTAATATAATTTTCATTTACATCATGATACACACCTTCAATCGTTCATCCGATTTTCTCACTTCACTCTCGCTTAAGCCTCGCACACACAATGCGAATTTCGTACGACAGAACGTCCGTTTTTTGTTGGATGCTTGTCTCATGATGAAAGTAAAGAGCGTACTAACAATACGCAACTTTTCATACGACCGAATTCAACGTCAGAAGTGACGTAATATGTTGAATGGTTTTGCATGTATTTTGTCAGCATTTGTTCATCTCAGAATGAGTTACAATTTTGGCCAAGGAAATAAATAAATGGCCAAACATTAAACGCTGCTAAACTCACCTAAACTGGTTTGAAAAAACGTAGCTTAGGTGAGTTTTTAATGCTCACTTACTCCTGTCAGGAGAAATAGTGTTTACATAAACCAGTGTGCATGAGACCTAAGTTCACACTGCCACTGTCGCAAATCGTAATCAATATCAGAAGCGCCACCAAACATGACCTATTCATGTTAATGTGGCTGTGCCACAATTGCCCTGCAACTACATGTAATGCACATGGTTGTGTTACAGTGATGTGGTCTTTCAAGGGTTAAAACAGGGGTTCAGGAGGTGAAATATCACCTCTGAGTTGCCTGATAAATGTCTTTAAAAAGCGATCCACCGCAGATAACCTTTCAGAGAAGTGGTAAACACCATCGCAAGTGTAAACGAGTTCTACCTGCTACTTTTTCTGGCCTGTTACAGGAAGTGGAGACGTAATGGATCGAATGGCAGGATAAACAGGTAAAAGGGGTGACACAAAACAACAAAAATTGCTGTGCTCCATTGACAGACGACATCATATATGTCCTTTTTAGTTTGTTCCAACTACTCTTTAAATACATGTATCTTGGTAATCATCATATGAAACAGAAAAGCTTAATGAATTTTGTTTGCGCAGTCGTTGTATGATGTAATGTTTCCAGTGGAGTGGACGCCATGTGAATAAATGACCGCTGGTTGCCTCTGATCTGCGGCGGAGATTAGAAGTGAACAGTACACATGTTACACATGAGAGTGTTTGGAGTCTGTGTCATGTCCGTATCTTCCTCAACAAGTCCTTTGTATTTACTGGCCCAAGTGAAACAATCATGATACTGTTCATAGGAATGAAAACAAGCTTTGTAAGTCACATGCTAGTATTTGAGCTGAGTATACTATCATATATCATGAGTAGAGTTGAGCGAACTTCTGGAGGTTCAAGTTCTGCTGGTTCGGCCGAACTTCGGGACAAAGTCCGGGTTCGGGTCCGGACAGAACCCGAACTTTGTCCCGGACCCCGAACCCCATTGAAATCAATGGGGACCCGAACTTTTAGGCACAAAAATGGCTGTAAAAAAGTCCTGGAAAGTCCTAGAGGTCTGCAAAAGGAAGGAAAATGGGGCTAAGGGTGGGACAAGTGCCCTACAAAGAAATGGAGACAGGGAAATAACTAAAAGCATTTTTTAAAAAAAAATCAAAAATGGAGGTGGATGTGGACCATCTTCAAACTGTGTCTGAAAAGTATTAATTAACGGTAGAAGCCATATCACTGTTCTAAAATCATCTTCAAACTGTGTGAAAAAAAGTATAAATAAGCCAGGAGAACCCATATCACTGTCCTACAATGATCTGGAAACTGTGTGTTAAACTTTAACTAAAACCGGGAGAACCCATACTACTGTTCTACAATCATCTGGAAACTGTGTGTTAAACTTTAACTAAAACCGGGAGAACCCATACTACTGTTCTACAATCATCTGGAAACTGTGTGTTAAACTTTAACTAAAACCGGGCAAACCCATATTACTGTTCTAAAATCATCTAAAAACTGTGTGTGAAACTATAGCAGAGCGAACCCATATCACTGTTCTAAAATCATCTAAAAACTGTGTGTGAAACGATAGCAGAGCAAACCCATATCCCTGTTCTTCTCTCTGCTATAGTTTCACACACAGTTTTTAGATGATTTTAGAACAGGGATATGGCTTCTCCCGGTTTTAGTTTAAGTTTAACATCTTGTCATCATACCCAAGAGGGCCAAAATCAATTTCAAATTGTGTGTCAAAGGTCT
>BLSH010231174.1:790319-818722 GCA_018402905.1 Glandirana rugosa
GGTGGGGGGGAGTATTTTGTTACTAGGCAGCGCTGTGGGCATTGCACATTGCCCACAGCGCTGCAGCACCTCCTCTCTCCCCCCTCTCTCCTCTCACACTGCACCGATCGGTGCGGAGAGGAGAGACAAGCCGGCGCTTCCGCCGGCTTGTTTACATGTGATCGCGCCGTCATTTGACGGCGCGATCACGTGGTGAAAGGCCGCGCACAGCGGCCATTCACCCCGATCCGTGATCGGTCGGGTCCCCCGGACCCGACGGTCACGGATGTTCCCGTGTGCGCGCCCCAGGGGGCGCGCGGGAACCGCGATTCTGGGAGGACGTCAATAGACGTCCTCCCAGAATTAAGCAACCGCCCTGTAGACGTCTTTTGTCTATAGGGCGGTTGTTAAGCGGTTAAAGCCCAACTCCAGGCAAAAAAAAGTTCTCCCATGCAGTGGAGCTGTGCCCGCACTGCACAGGTCAACTGCTTGTTTTGTCTAGGTGATAAGGAAAAAGCTTATAATCAGGTCCTTTGATCCATCAGAAACTGGCGCTCCCCCATTGTCCAGTGGTGGACTGTTCCTGGTCTATGGGGTCTGCTTTGAGCTTGATGACATCTGGAACAGTCCACAACTATGGACTGCTGGAGCACGTGGGTGCAGACCAGTCTTGTGCTGAGAGGATTGGAGGATTAGGTAATATATCTCCTTTCTCCTACCCCCTACACAAAATCGAAAAGTTGACCTTTCCAGAGATGGGCTTTAAGTTGAACTGTAATATACTTTTAGGCTAGGTTTACACATGAGCGCACTTAAGCGGGTTGTTGAGGGCATGAGAATTACAGCTGTTCCTGCACCTGCAGCAGAACCACACCACTCTGTAGAGACCCGTGGGGCTGCCATTCATTCTTAATGACACCCCTACGCATCTCAACCCGCAGTGCATTTGCGGGTGTGGGAACAGCAGAGAAATCACATGGTGCAAAAAGCAAAAAGCATTTTCAAAAAGCTGCAAGCATGCAAGCACCATTTTTGCGGGAAATGCAGGCACGGGAGCCCATGGGCCACAAACCTGCACTAGTGTGGACCAGGGGTTATTTCAAGTGCCATGTAACCGATTCAGCCAGAACTCATTGTAAAGGCTATTGAAGGGAAAAGTTGGCTACCATTGCTTACTATCTAATGAAAATGGCAGCTGTCTGTCTCAGAATTCAAGATATGGAATATTTATGTGTTAAGTAAAGTCCGAACTTCTGATGTGCAAACCTATTCCAGCTTAGTGAGTCAGAATGTTTTGAAGACAGGGTCAGCAGGACAGCCAAGCAACAAGCATTTTCAGCAGAAGGTCAGCAATGAAAGCCTGTATATTTTTCTCGTGACAGATAACATTTAAATAGGAGAAATTTTTCTAGCCTCACTAATGCTCTCTGTAGGATCCTCCATTGTATTGTATGCAGAACGAAGGACTAGGCTAGGTGACATATTATTAGTCAAAAGGAACTCGACTCAATCAAAGTTACAGTTAGGGCGAGTTCACGCCACATGCAGTTCAGTGCGTTTTTTTCTGCATCAAAAACGCATGGAAAGTAGGTAATATGGTTTCCAATGGGATAGTTCACACCATTGCAGTCAGTTCCAGGGCTTTCCAGTTCCAGAAAAAAAGTAGAACATGTTGCATTTTACCTGCAGTGGACTGTACTGGAACGCAGTAAAACACATCAAAAACACACTGGAACGCATCAAAAACACACTGGACCCTAGTATAGTGGAAAGAAACAGGAAAAAAAGAAGAAAAAAAAAAAGCACATGGAATGCATCCGGAAACTAATCAAAAAAGCACTGGAATGAGTCAAAAAAACGCGTTAAAAATTATCTGGAGTGCGTTTTTATGGTGTGAACCAGCCCGCATTTTCTTCTTAAACATCTGCCAGGTATGCATCCCCTTATCCCGCTGTTCTCATGCACACTCCGACCTCAATCACATAATTGTTCCCATCATGCCCCTTTGTGAAGTCACTGCCCAGGGCATGATGGGGCTGTGATATCACAAGGTGCAGGGCCTCCGGATGACATCAGTGGGTGGCCCCTGCCCATGCCAATATAAGTCCTTGCACACAGTGGAGCCAGCATTAGTGCGGGAGATCACGTTGAGTCAACATCGGAAGAAGAACAGAGGGAGAAAACAGCGGAGAGGACCCGGCAAAAGAGCTAGAAGATAGAAGACCTGGAAAATGAGCAAGAAGACAGAAGATCTGGCAGAAGAGGGAGAAGAGAAGACAGTGCAGAGAGGAGAAGAACCGGAGAGGGAGAAGACATCGCTGGAGGAGGGAGAAGACGCTGGAGAGGGAGAAGACACCGGAGCTGATTTAATAAAATACTTTAAAAACCTGTGTAGTGTATTTATTTTTGACACTTTTTTTTTTAGGTGAATGGGTAGGGGTACAATGTACCCCATACTCATTCACATAGGGTGGGGGGCATGCGGCCTGGTATGGTCCAGGAGGGGGGGTGCGCTTGCTTGCACCCCCCCTTTCCTGACCTGCCGAGCTGAGTGCTTGGGTAAGGGTCAGGCATGGATTTTGGGGCGGACCCCACACAATTTTTTTTTTCATTTTGGCGGGGGTCCCCCTTCAAGATTCTCAACACACCAGTCGCACCGCAAGCCGGATCATCATGATCTGACTTCTGTTGAGACTTCTATTCAAATAATGGGCTCCCATAAGGAACCACTGATTTTGAATAGAGCCAGAGAAACGCGGCTAAAAGCTAGCACGGATAAACACGCATTGACACCAATGCAAAACGCTGATAAAATCGTGTTTTTAACGCAGCTTTTTTTTGGCTTCGGTAATAGCTTTACAGCTTGTTTTTCAAAACGCCTGTGTGTATGAGGCCTTATAACGGGACTGTATGTCTTTGTACACTAACAATGATCTCAACTGCAAGTATCCTTTCAATTTTGAAGATGATCGATTACTATTCTAATTGAATGTTAAGAATCTGTTCTGCATCCAATTTCAAACAGAACATGGTTTTAAAGGGTCAATGCACTTAAACCTGGTATCAGCTCTGGATAGATACTGAGAGCTCACTCATCTAATGTTTTCTTATAACTCATGATATAAATTATATATAAATTAACGGTCGCATGTCAGCATTGATATATGATCCCATTCAAGCCCATAGGGGCAGATTGTGCAGCAGTGGCTGAACAAAATAAAAAAACAGCATTTTTGCACTTGACTGGCTGATGGAAGACACTAGAGCTTCACCGCATTCATTAAGCTCCGGGAACATTCCCAAAGTGCAACTTCCCTTGCCAAGTGAGCTGCCTATTTGCCTTCAGTAAATCTACCCCAATGCCTTCATAGATACTGTATATAAAAACAGTCAGTTTAACTTCTTTCCTGGTACCTCTCAGTGGCCCTTTAAGTGAGACATATGGCCAAAGCTCTTTTCTGCACTTAGGTCTGCACTCCTGTCCCAGATTCAGCCGACAGTCGGCTAAAGTCCGCTGATGTCTGACGTTACTGAGCCAGTCTAAGCTCTGCAGTGATCCTGACAATAATATTGGGATCTGCCTGGGTGCCTGACTGGTTGCAGACTCAAAGTCACAGTGCATCGCTGAGAGCCTGAGCCAGTTGCTTCTGCCCACTCCACAGTACAATGCTCAAGTGTGCACAGAGCGGACCCACAAACTAAGCAATCAGCGGTCTTTGATCGCTCAGTTCTCGGGGTAGCGCCAGAAGGGGAAGGCTGCAACATGAGATCCATGTAGCAGCCATCTAGGTCAGTATGTGAGGTTTGTTCTGTTTGATTCCTGCACACTTCTCTTAAGCTGACCATATACCAGTAGAAATGTATTTGTTTTTGGAACATTAGTTCAATTTCCTAGTGGTAAAAGTGAGCCCACACCCATAATTCTTCCAGTGCAGCAGGGGTTAATAGGACTCAGGAACTGTTACAGGCTTCATCATGAGTGCCCAACTATGCCCTCCCTTCCTGCCCAGCTGTTCCATTTGTAAAGCCGTACTACAGCTTCTATGAATAAAATAGGATCTATGAACGGAGGATGGGTGGATTATTGAAAGGTCCACCCCCTCCATTCATAGATTTTGTTCCATTCACAATAGCTGTAGTACGTCTTTTATGAATGGGTGGAAAGGGTTGGCATAGTCGGGCTCTCTTGATAAGTGAATATACCCCTGCCACACTGGAAAATTATAGTGATCGGGGTGGGAGGCATCAGAGGAGGAAGATTACTACTTAACTAAAAGACAGGAGCACAAGGGATTATTATTATTGCTCATTATGTTCCCTTACACCTGCAAAGGCTTTTGAAGCATTCACTTTGGCCAATAGGAGATATTCTAATTTTACCATGAGAAAAGTGAAAATACAGCCAGGTCCATGAAATGTTCTCTTAGTGGTTCAGAATGCACACACAGCATTCCATGGACACAACTATTCCCACCAATATTTTACAATAACAAACGAAAATTTATGCTAGCCCCAACGATTTTTTTTAAAGCTGAAACTCAGGCAAATTCTCTGATTCTCCCAGCAGAAGTCTGGCACCCCTGCACTCCAGTGGTCTTGAATAGTGCACTGTTCCTGACGCCATCACACCCAGAGCAGGCTCCATAGACCAGGAACAGTAAACCAATGGACTGTGGGGGAACACGTTGTATTGTGTGTACAGAGAAGTAGATCCAACAAGTTGTACTGTGTACATGCATGCTCAGAAGTCAGGAATGGCTGGACGCTAATTACATGCACCTGAACTTTCTCTTTATACGTTCATAACACGTCACTACGTTCGGCTTGTTCGTACGATCGTGTAGTGCATGTCAGTACACAAGTTACATTATTCAACATACGATTTGGTCCGTTCTGTCGTACGACCGTCGAACCGTGTGTACGAGACTTAAGGTCCCTTTCACATGGGCAGTCCAATCAGATCCACCTGTCAGTTTTTCAGGTGGATCTGATCAGAACCTCCATGTTAGTCTATGGGTGGTCAGATATATTCAATTACCTCCTAGTTCGCCCAGAACCAAAGTCTGTGTCCTTTGTTATATTTTTGCCTCTAAATGGATCTGAGGTAAATGTACACAATTCTGTTTATGCTGGCCGTCCATAGATCTAATATGGGTATGGAAAGCTCAGTTTGTTAAATGCAGCAGAAAAAATAAATGAACACAGATATCACAAAAGTGAAATCCATTCTTTTTCTGCTCCAGTTAAGTGGGGGGATCTGCTCACGGATCCTCGGCTGACTGGATCTGACCCCTCTCAAGTGAAAGGGGCCTTAAAAAATTCTTCAACGTTTTTTAGAGTTACTGATCTATGAGTATTTTAAAGTAAACCTATCTCTTATCCCATCCAAGGTAAAGTAACAAGGTCTCCTGAATGGCCATCCTCTCTGTTGTAGATACTTGTCTTCTTCAGCCTCCAGTACTGCCAGTGTTCCCATGGCCTTTGAGATACCCCATATTTCCTGGTAGGAAGGAGCACGTGAACCTTTCCCCTCCTCTGCCGATTTGCTGCAAAGCACTGGGGTAGTCAATCACCAGTCCCATACAGGTAAGTTGTCATCGATAGCTGAGGAGGTGATCTATCAAGGGAACCTGTTACTTTGACATGAATGGGCAAATTGACAGGTTTACTTGATTCATCCTGACACCTCCCTATAGCATTGATAGGTGAACAAGATACTGGGTATTCGATTAAGCAACTGCGCCACTTTTCTGGCGGTATGGTCCTTTAAAAAGGTCCAGTGGCAGATTTAGAATGCCCTGCCGCCAATTTCCAAAATGTGTGGAAGATTCAGGTAATTGTTCATAGTAACACTTTTACAGAGTTGTGCTATGGCTGCACCAAACTCAAAGATATATACCGCTAGTCCGTAGCTAACAAAACTGAAGGTAATTAAGACCAACTGTAAGTTGACATACAGATACAGGCAGAGCGCCTGGTGTGGTGCGGTGGCCTACAATGTGGCTTGATAAAATGATACCTGCATTATGTTGCAGTGCACCCCAGTGCAGCGAGTTGATGTGAACATGCTCTATTCCAAGCAAGGATTTTCACCTTTGCATTGTGTCTGCATTGGACAACACTTCCCATCGCAGTACAATGGCCCTGGTGTGAACCTGCCCTTAGTAACCCACAGTTTTTGATGAGCACCTATAGAATAGGGTTCAGGCGTGTTCAGATTGTAGTCCCAACCCACCTGAGTAATCCCGCCAGGAAGCCATCCCTGCACCCCGCCAACCATAGGCAGAGTGTGTATGTGCAGCTGCAGGCCAGGAAATGCGTCACTGTCTATGATTACAGCAATTGTGTATCTGCCGTGTAAGAACTAGGGGACTGTTACCCACATCCCAGGTAAGTACAGAGCAAGAAAAAATCCCCCATAGGTTGGTGGGACATTAATGGCGACACATCACCCAGAGTTCAATAAAATATAAATGTTTATCAATATATGATAAAATCCAATAGATATGTTTTACACCAAGGACATAAAAACATACAATTCCAGTTACATACAGTACTAGGAAGATACATATGTGAATGACATGTTGTCTCCACTCCACCCCGGAGGGATTTTATCATGTATTAATAAACATTTATACTTTATTGAACTCTAGGTGATGTGTCGCCATTAAAGTGCCACCAACCTATAGGGGTTTTTACTTGCTCTGCACTATCTATGATTGGCTGTGTGCAGTGAGGGCTTTCTGGTGGGATTGCTCAGGTGGATTGGGAGTCGGGCTATGATCCGAACACGCCTGAGCCCATCCCTACCATAGAGTAGTAATAAAAGTGTTATAAAAGAGGAACATAACTGAGGCATATGTGTCCTTACTTCTTATAGTAAAGCAGATTTTAGTATGCGTAAAGCCCAACTCTAGGAAATGAAAAAATTCAACTTTAAGTGCATGGGCACAGCAACCTATTCATTTGAATGGGCTGCCGTGCCTTCTGAAGTGCAGGGAAAAGGTTCCTGCACCATTTCTGAAATTGCAGTCCACGTGGGAATCACAAGTGCAGGCAGTTCCTATTGTGAGTGCGATTGTAAGTGTGTGCACATGTCATTAGGATTAATGGCATTCGCACGCATCCAGCGTGTTTTTCTGTGCAGGTGGTTGTGGCTCCGGGAACAGGTGTGGACCCATAGCAGGAACCACCCACACAGATGTGAACCTAGACTTAGCCTTTGTTTTGTTAAGTTTTTGTTTTATTGCTGTCCATGTCCCTGCTAGAGAGATTCACCCTATCTATGTATCTTGGTGGTTTCTGTCAGTAGGACTGAAAGTGAGGAAAAATCCCAAATTTGAGTTGTCACCAGAACAGGAATAAAGGGGAGATCTTCTGATGGGAACACTAGTTCTGGTGACAAATGTCTATGAGAGGACAATCTATTGCTTTCTGTTCTGACTGCAAGAAAGATCAAACCAATGGAGCAAAGGCAACTATCTAAAACAGTCCTTCTCAACTGGGGTTCCATGGATTCCTCCAAAGGTTGATAGAAGATCCTTTGGCTCTGGCTGATTGACCTTTCATCTGGCGGTGCCTGCATCATTCTGGAGCCAACGCCATTTAAGCCAGCAGTATTACTTCAATGATCTAAATACATTTTAGCTGGGGTTCTAGACACTTGAAAATTATTTCAAAGGTTCCTCTGAGGTAAGTAGGTTAAGAAAGGACGATCTAAACAAAAAAACTAACAAAAAATTTTACTATTTAAAAGAAAAGAAGAAAAAACATTTTTTGGCTTTTGATAGAATTGAAAACACCCCCCAATTGTTTCAATACAGTTTTTGCTGTAGATCATTTGGCTGACTGACCTGCCATCTGACGGTGCCTACATCGTTCTGGAACCAACGCCACTTTAGCCAGCAGCATTACACCAATGATCTTTTTAGGGGTAGCATTCTGATCACCAATGTAAGGAGGGAATTCTTCTTACTGGTCACCAATATAGGAGGGCATTGCTCCTACTAGCCAACAATGTAAGGGGTCATTCTTTCCACTAGCTACCAATATAAGGGGTGCATTCCTTGTACTGGCCACCAATGTAACTGGAGCATTCCTCCTACTAGCCACCAATGTAACGGGATACACTCTTCATACTTTTCTCCAATGTAAGGAGGTCATTCCTCCTACTGGCCACCAATGTAAGGAGGGAATTCTTCCTACTGGTCACCAATATACGGGGGCATTGTTCTTACTAGCCACCAATGTAAGGGGTCATACTTTCCACTAGCTACCAATATAAGGAAGGCATTCCTTCTACTGGCCACCAACGTAATGGAGGACACTCTTCCTACATTTCACCAATGTAAGAGAGTCATTCTTCCTACTGGCCACCAATGTAGAATTCCTCCCATTAGCCACCACTGTAAGGGGGACACTCTTCCTAGTTTCCACCAATGTAAGGAGGTTATGCGTTCTAATGGCCACCAATGTAACTGGAGCATTCCTCTCACTAGCCACTTGAATTTAAAACACCCCACAATTGTTTCAATACAGTTTTTACTGTAGATCGTTTGGTTGACTGACCAGCCATCTGACGGTGCCTACATCATTCTGGAGCCAACGCCACTTTAGCTAGCAGCATTACACCAATGATCTTTTTAGGGGTAGCATTCTGACCACCAATGTAAGGAGGGAATTTTTCTTACTGGTCACCAATATAGGAGGGCATTGTTCCTACTAGTCAACAATGTAAGGGGGCATTCTTTCCACTAGCTACCAATATAAGGGGTGCATTCCTTGTACTGGCCACCAATGTAACTGGTGCATTCCTCCCACTAGCCACCAATGTAACGGGATACACTCTTCATACTTTTCTCCAATGTGAGGAGGTCATTCCTCCTACTGGCCACCAATGTTAGGAGGGAATTCTTCCTACTGGTCACCAATATACGGGGGCATTGTTCTTACTAGCCACCAATGTAAGGGGTCATTCTTTCTACTAGCTACCAATATAAGGGAGGCATTCCTTCTACTGGCCACCAATGTAAATGGAGCATTCCTCCCACTAGCCACCAATGTAATGGGGGACACTCTTCCTACTTTTCACCAATGTAAGAGAGTCATTCTTCCTACTGGCCACTAATGTAGAATTCCTCCCATTAGCCACCACTGTAAGGGGGACACTCTTCCTAGTTTCCACCAATGTAAGGAGGTTATGCGTCCTACTGGCCACCAATGTAACTGGAGCATTCCTCTCCCTAGCCACTAGAATTTAAAACACCCCACAATTGTTTCAATACAGTTTTTACTGTAGATCGTTTGGCTGACTGACCTGCCATCTGACGGTGCCTGCAACGTTCTGGAGCCAACACCACTTGAGCCAGCAGCATTACACCAATGATCTTTTTAGGGGTGGCATTATGACCACAAATGTCAGGAGGGAATTATTCCTACTGGTCACCAGTATATGAGGGCATTGTTCTACTGGCCACCAATGTAAGGGGACATTCTTTTCACTAGCTACCACTATAAGGGGGCATTCCTTCTACTGGCCACCAATGTAACTGGAGAATTCCTCCCACTAGTTATCAATGTAAGGGGGTCATTCTTCCTACTGGCCACCAATGTAGCATTCCTCCCAATAGACACCACTGTAAGGGGGACACTCTTCCTAATTTCCACCAGTGTAAGGAGGTTATTCTTCCTACTGGTCATCAATGTAACTGGAGCATTCTTCTCACTAGCCACCAATGTACGGGGGTCATTTTTCTTACTGGCCACTGATGTAAGGCAGTGTTCTTCACACTAAATACATTTTAGCTGGGTTTCCTCAAAACCTGAAATTTATTTCAAAGGTTCCACTGAGGTAAGCAGGTTAAGAAAGGAGTATCTAAACAACAAACTAACAAGAAGGTGACTAGCTAAAATAGCTAGCTAAAATAAAAGAAGAAAAATCATTTTTTGGCTTTCAATATATATTTTAAAACACCCCCCAATTGTTGCAATCCAGTTTTTACTGTAGATCATTCAAAGGTAAGACAAATTTAAACCTGCTTTGTCATTGTCATTATTTGTCATGTTCCGTTTTTAGGTCATTTAGGTATATTAAACTTCTGATACAACTTAGATAGTTATGACCTTAAGGATAATAGTGTCGAAGTGAGTAGAACTTCTGTCCTGCCGCATTGGGGTCCTTGCTCCAAATCCTGTCAACGGCGCTATCTGAATGTAGTTTGCATGTCCTCCCTGTGCTTGGATGGGTTTCCTCCACACTGCAAAGACAGGCTTGTAGGTAAATTGATCCTAGTATGTGTGTGTGTGTGTGAGATAAGATTGTAAGCTCCTTGTGGGCAGGCACTGGTGTGAATGTACAGTATGTAAAGCACCATATAAAATGGTTAGCACTATATAAATACCTGTAATGAATAAAATAACCAAGGGCAGCATAGCTTTCTAGAACAACCAACAATAAAACTATTGCAATGGAGCAATATAGGAATAATACTACTAAAGCTGGCCATACAGAAGGCTAAACGTAAAAAAACAAAAAATAAACAGATTCTTCCATTCACACTATACAGCGACGATGGACGAATCTCCCGCTGTGTTCATTGCACTCTAACAGTCGGACCCCGCTGGCTGTAAAAATACTTGAACAGCGGCTGCAGCTGATTGGATACAACCATAGTTCGGCCAACAATTTTCCCACAATTTTTCAATCAAGGGATATTAGGCGGGAGGCGACCGATGGAATCATAGACTGAGTGAATTTCAAAGGATTCATCAGCATAAGGCCAAGACACAGCAGAGACATGGGCTATCCTGTACATCATAGGTACTCAACCTGTGGCCCTCCAGGTGTTGAGGAACTACAAGTCCCATCATGCCTCTTTCCTTTGGGAGTCATGCTTGTAACTGCCTCATGGGACTTGTAGTTCTGCAATAACTGGAGGGCCACAGGTTGAGCGCCCATGCTGTACAGAATCAGTGTAAGGACCAATTCCTTGTATGTGCTGAACACACCAAGGAAAACACAATCTACATTGGAGGCCTGACTAGTGACTGGATTGTACTGCAGGAGAAGAAACAACTTTGTTATATGCAGCATATGCTGCCAGCACCATGAGAAAAGTCCCATCTGTCAGATCCTGTGTCCTCAGGCTTCTCCTCCCAACAATCACCAAGAAATCTATACATCAATCCAAAGAGTCCTAAGCATTGTCATTAACATTTACACTGATCAGCCATAACATTATGACCATCCACCATAACCCATAAAGGCATGGACGCCACTTGACCTAGTCGTCTACCTGTTACAATCTGGCTCTTGTCAAAATCATTATGCTTACCCATTTTTTATGCATTCAACACATAACCTTCAGGGACAACATGTTCACTTGCTGCGTACTATATCCCACCCTAGATGCTATTGTAACAAGATAATCAATGTTATGCACTTTACTTGTCACTGGTCATAATGTTATGGCTGATCAGATTAGTTCCAGCACCATAAGCAAAGTCTCACCTGTCAGACCCTGCATCCCGAGGCTTCACTTCCCAGTAATCAGCTAGTGATCCATATGGCCCGCACACACGATCCGAAAATTGGACGAAAAATCACGCTTTCGAATCGATCGTACGATAATCAGATCGTTGGTACAGAGCTTTCAAGCAGCGTTGCCAACCTCCAGCAGCGTTTTTTACTGGCAAAACATAGAAAATTTACTGGCAGAGCACATTTTTTTACTGGCAACTTGAAAAATAACAGAACTCCTATTAAAAACAAAGACAATTGATATTTAAACACAACATGGAAATACTGACAATACCCATAACAAGTAATTTGCCTGATTTACACATAAAAAGTCAGCACAGCATGACAAATTATCAGACCCTGATATTTATAGACAGTTGTAAAAATCACTGATGTTTACAAACTGTCAGTAAATTTACTGGTGGTTGGCAACCCTGCTTTCAAGAGCCGATCATAACAGTTCAGCGGATATTATTAGATTGGACAAACACGAAAATTATTCTCGTACGATACCAGATCGTACGATTTCCGTTTAATTAGTGCAGTTGTCGTCCGAAAATACAATACAAATACACTACAACACATGACATCACTTCAGATTTTCTTTTATTCTGTCGTATGAGAATTTTCGTGACTTTAGTAAACTCTTCCAATCCGATCTGAGATTAGAGTGCAAAAAAAAAACGGACGATCTGTCGCCGGATTTTCAGATCGTGTGTATGGGCCAATAGTGCATCAATCTATAGGGGAGTCCTAAGAATCTCTGCAGCCTGCTCCTCCTGTGCCATCAATGTGTCATGGGCATTTAATTATCCCCCCCCCCCCCATGGCATCTTTCACCTGCTTTGGTGTGCAGCATCTCATCGATGTGCTCCATAGGAAATGTGCTTCTTGCAGATGACTATGATCTTCATAGACAAGAACGGATTTCCAGCTCATCCTTCGCTGCACCTTCAGCTGTCACACGCCTAGGCTCCTGTGCACCCTGACATTCAATGCACTGATCACTGCCATCATCATCCTGCTGCAGCACCATGGTCAGCTAGGGATAAATCAAGGCGCTCCATTCATGCAAACAACCAACCATTCACCTCCCGATCACACTGCGGCATGATGCTAACATTTGCACCGCTCTCCATACCGTACGATATCCAGACATTGCACACAAGCATCGCTCTTCTTACCCTCCCAGCCGTCTTCTGTTCTGTTATCCCCTTCCAGTGTGTGATGCTCAAGGATGGTACCGCTCCTGGATGCCGGACCACTAGGGGGCGACATCTTCTGCAGCCATGCAAAGAGCTGGACTCGGTGTGTGCGTGCAAGTAATCGCCATCTTTGTCTCGGGTTACACATCGATCACAAGTAATGGAAATGCTAGTGTTTCCTTGAAAATATGTTTGACAATGTATAAGTGTTTGTAAATTTAAAAAAAAGCATTTGTAATAAAAAATACTATCAAAGGCCGTGTGTAGTTTTTATACAGGAGTTTATCAAATGCCAGTATTAAATATGGCTGACGATGGAATGAAAGAGGGAGGTTGTTCTGTGAGGTAAAACTTTTTGTGAGTAGTTTTGGCTGCTCATGTATTCAATTAGAAGGTATGTAGCTGCCTTATTTCTATTACTTTCCTGTGTTCAGTTTTGGCTGGAGCCATGACCACAGACCGAAGGTTTCCTGCTTTAGAAAAGGATGACGGCCACCGAAGATGTGATTTATAAAAATGGCAGCGCAGGATGCGGAGTACCTGTGGAGCAGGAGCGATCAGGTTTGGAAATTAAAT
This sequence comes from Glandirana rugosa, assembly GCA_018402905.1. NCBI lineage: Eukaryota > Metazoa > Chordata > Amphibia > Anura > Ranidae > Glandirana > Glandirana rugosa. The sequence continues at coordinate 803,598 of BLSH010231174.1, forward strand.
AATCCTGATTCTCTCTAGTCTAAATACATTTATGCTCCTTTCACATCTGAGCATATTGAAATCGATGGATTCGCCAGCGATTCCAGAATTGCAACAAAACGTGCAACGCGCTTGTGGTGCTATTAAGAAATAACGGCACTTCAAACGTGGTGCAATGTTGCCATGATTGCCGTGCGTCAAAACACACAAAAATTGCAGCAAAGTGCACAACGCCAAACGCGCCTGGCTTAGTGCCAAAATTTGGTACATGAGCTTCTTTGGCACATTTTTGGAGCAGAGGGAGGCCCATTTTAACCAGTTGCCGACCGGCTGCCGTGGATTGACAACGGCAACATGGCTTTCCTGTGCGAATCTTCGTCACCTGACGGTGGGCGCGGGAGTGTGTATTGTGGGCGTGTTTGCGCGCTCACTGGCTAGCGGGGGAGCCAATCAGCGGGTGGGGTGGACTCGATGTCTGCCGGCCACCCGCAGTGACAGAACAAGGATCTGTGAATGTAAACAAGCAGATCCCCATTCTGACAGGGGAGAGGAGTGTGATTGTCTGTTCCCAGTGTATGGGAGCAGCGATCACTCTCTTCCCCCAGTCATCCCAGCCCCCACACAGTTAGAAACACATCCCAGGGAACACAGTTAACCCTTTGATCGCCCCCTAATGTTAACCTCTTCTCTGCCAGTGACATTTACACAGTAATCAGTAGCTATTTGTAGCTCTGATCGCTGTATAAATGTCATTGGTCCCAAAAGTGTCCGATCTGTCCGCCACAATATCGCAGTCCTGATAAAAATCGCAGATCGCCGCCATTACTAGTAAAAAAAAAAAATAACGCCATAAATCAATTTTCATAGTTTGTAGACGCTATAACTTCTGCGCAAACCAATCAATATACACTTATTGTGATTTTTTTTTTACCAAAAATATGTAGCAGAATACATATTGGCCTAAACTGATGAAAAAAATATATATATATATATTTTTTTGGATATGTATTATAGCAAACAGTAAAAAATATTGTTTTTTTTAAAAATTGTAGCTCTTTTTTTGTTTATAGCGCAAAAATATCAAATACCACCAAAGAAAGCTCTATTTGTGGGGAAAAAAAGGATGTCAATTTTGTTTGGGTACAACGTCAAACGACCGCGCAGTTAAAACAATGCAGTGCTGAATCACAAAAAGTGCTCTGGTCAGGAAAGGGGTAAATCCTTCCGGGGCTGAAGTGGTTAAAATGAATGGTGCTGCTCCAAAAACTCACAAAAACAGCAATGCGTCAATGTCGCTTATGTGTGAATGGGCCTAACTGAGTGTAAGATAATAACACATGAGGCATGGCCTGAAACTAGTGAATAGTTGGGTGGTCAACAAAAGGCACCAGTTTCAACTCCCATCAATAATTACAAAAAAGTGAATTGGAATCTTGATATTCAAATATCCGTACAATAACAACCAGATTTGTTATAAATCATCAGTCTATGAGGTAGGTGTGGTAATGACCAGTGGGCACTTGGTTCACTAAAGCTGCGTTACACCTGGGGATTTTGAATTGCGTCAGAGCTGCACAGATTGAATCGGCTGAATCGTGTCAGAGCTGCACAGGTTGAATCGTGTCAGAGCTGCACAGGTTGAATTGTGTCAGAGCTGCACAGGTTGTATCGTGTCAGAGCTGCACAGGTTGAATCGGTTGAATCGTGTCAGAGCTGCACAGGTTGAATCATGTCAGAGCTGCACAGGTTGAATCGTGTCAGAGCTGCACAGGTTGAATCGGTTGAATTGTGTCAGAGCTGCACAGGTTGAATCGGGTCAGAGCTGCACAGGTTGTATCGTGTCAGAGCTGCACAGGTTGAATCGGTTGAATCGTGTCAGAGCTGCACAGGTTGAATCGTGTCAGAGCTGCACAGGTTGAATCGGGTCAGAGCTGCACAGGTTGAATCGGTTGAATCGTGTCAGAGCTGCACAGGTTGAATCGGGTCAGAGCTGCACAGGTTGAATCGGGTCAGAGCTGCACAGGTTGAATCGGGTCAGAGCTGCACAGGTTGAATCGGGTCAGAGTTGCACAGTTTATTTTTATCTACAGACACCCCTTATCTGCATAAGCAGTTCTTTTGTAAAGGGGAACTAATCCTTTAACCACCTCCTGCCCATGCTATAGCCGAATGACGGCTACAGCGTGGGCCTTAAAGCGGCGTTCCACCCAAAAGTGGAACTTCCGCTTTAAAGGAAGGTGACCCCCTGACATGCCACAATTGACATGTCATTTTTTTTAGGGGGGGACCGGGGAAGGAAGTTCACCTCCCCCCTCCTTCTCGGTGAACTAATCCTATATGGCTGCATTTACACCTGGACATTTTGAATCACTGCGATTCTACCCACAATTTCAAAATGCTAACATTTCAAACATTTCAAACCACCTGAAAATGTGGTGTGGTTCTGCTGCGCAATAAATTGCTCTGCGGTCGCCGCAAATGGCATTCATTGAAGCTTGTTGCCAAAAAAAATTTCAGGAGCTACTTTTGGGCAGAATGCTTCACGCAATGTGGTTTGCCACAATCACAGCAAGATTGCATTGTGTAATTTGGAATTTTGCCAGAGCATTTTAAAATTGTGGATACAATCGCGGCGATTCTGCCTGAAATTCAATATGTCAAGGTGTGAGTGCAGCCTTAAAGTGGTAGAAAACCCACTTTTTCAACTTGCACAGTTTAGGATACATTCAGACTGCAGAGCATGTGCCATAGCCGAGGGCTGCTGCGTGCATGTGCGGGAGTGATGTCATCACTGCCCTGGCCACTCATGTAGCCGCAAACCCGGAAGGAAGACCAGAGAAAGATATAGCCTTGCCAGCGGGGACAGCGCGTCGCTGTAGGGCTTCATTTTAAGTCTCTCATAGTGTGCTAGTATTCAATGCATACTAGCACGTTATGCATTTGTCTCATAGGGGAACTTTTTTTTGTTTTTTTTTGTAGCAGTTTACTACTGCTTTAAAGGATTAGTTCACCTTTACCAAAGAACTGCCTATTCAGATAAAGGGCGTCTGTAGACAAAAACAACCTGTGCTGCCCTGCCTAAAGCTGAATAATGCCCTTGCTAAAGGTGTAGGCCATTTATGCTAGAGTTTTAGGCTGGTGTGAAGAAATGCTGTAAAATAAGAATGCTTTCAAAAACATATACAGTGTCTCACAAAAGTGAGTACACCCCTCACATTTTTGTAAGTATTTTATTATATCTTTTTGTGTGACAACACTGAAGAAATGACACTTTGCTACAATGTAAAATAGTGAGTGTACAGCTTGTATAACAGTGTAAATTTGCTGTCCCCTCAAAATAACTCAACACACAGCCATTAATGTCTAAACCGCTGGCAACAAAAGTGAGTACACCGCTAAATATCCAAATTGGGCCCAAAGTGTCAATATTTTGTGTGGCCACCATAATTTGCCAGCACTGCCTTAACCCTCTTGGGCATGCAGTTCACCAGAGCTTCACAGGTTGCCACTGGAGTCCTCTTCCACTCTTCCATGATGACATCAAAGAGCTGGTGGATGTTAGAGACCTTGTGCTACTGCACCTTCCATTTGAGGATATCCCACACATGCTCAATAGGGTTTAGGTCTGGAGACATGCTTGGCCACTCCATCACCTTTACCCTCAGCTTCTTTAGCAAGGCAGTGGTTGTCTTGGAGGTGCATTTGGGGTTGTTATCATGTTGGAATACTGCCCTGCAGCCTAGTCTCCGAAGGGATTAGATCATGCTCTGTTTCAGAATGTCACAGTACATGTTGGCATTCATGGTTCCCTCAATGAACTGTAGCTCCCCAGTACCAGCAGCACTCATGCAGCCCCAGACCATGACACTCCCACCACCATGCTTGACTGTAGGCAAGACACACTTGTCTTTGTACTCCTCATCTGGTTGCCACCACACACGCTTGACACCTTCTGAACCAAATAAGTTTATCTTGGTCTCATCAGACCATAGGACATGGTTCCAGTAATCTGTGTCCTTAGTCTTCTTGTCTTCAGCAAACTGTTTGCGGGATTTCTTGTGCATCATCTTAAGAAGAGGCTTCCTTCTGGGACGACAGCCATGCAGACCAATTTGATGCAGTGTGCGGCATATGGTCTGAGCACTAACAGGCTGACCCCCCAACCCCTGCAGCAACGCTGGCAGCACTCACTCCTCTATTTCCCAAAGACAACCTCTGGATATGACTCTGATCACGTGCACTCAACCTCTTTGGTCGAGGCCTGTTCTGAGTTCAACCTGTCCTGTTAAACCGCTGTATGGTCTTACCCACCATGTTACAGCTCAGTTTCATGGTCTTGGCAATCTTCTTATAACCTAGGCCATCTTTATGTAGAGTAACAATTAGTTTTTCAGATCTTCAGCAGATGGATGGTCGTGCAGGCTGGGTCGGCAACTGGCGGGCAAGCAAGATACAAAAGGGTCAGGCAAAGAATGGTCAAAGTCCAAGCAGGGTTCGTTAACGGGCTGGCGGCACAGTACAGAGGGATCAGGCAAGCGGATGGTCGTGGATAGCCGGGGTCAGTGCGGCCAGACAGATAGCAGGTCAGGACAAGCCGGCTCAGATCACAGAGGCAGGAACACACAGGAACAGGTATCAGGGAACAGAGCTGGGGCTCACAGGTACTCAGACGCTGTAGAACGGACAGCACCTGCTGACAGGTGCAGGAAGTTCAAATAGCGTTGTTTGGCGCGGTCTCTGGTGCATGCGCGTGCACAGGAGCGCGTGCACAGGAGCGCGTGCAAACGAGCGCAGCAAAAACACAGAAACTGGCAGACATTTCCTAACACTGCCCCCCCCCCCCCAAGGGGCAGCCTCCGGATGCCCAGCTTGGCGGGATTGTTATCCTTAAAGGTTTGGATGCAGTCATCGGCATGGAGGTTGATTTCGGGCTCCCATGAGCTCTCTTCTGGCCCGTAGCCCTTCTACTTCACCAGATACTGGACCCCACCACCCCTTCTTCTGCAGTTGAGTATTGACTCCACCTCGAACTCCTCTGCTCCATCAATCAGGAGGAGGGCCGGGGGAGCTACAGCTCTATTGGGAAAGGGATCCAGGGCCACCGGCTTCAGCAAGGACACATGGAACACTGGATGTATCCGTAAGGACGGGGGAAGCTCCAACTCAAGAGACCTGGTTGATTTTTCTGCTAACCGGGAAAGGACCGATAAAACGGGGACCCAGTTTTTTAGATGGGCAAGCAAGCCTCAGTTTCTTAGTTGAGAGCCAGACCTTGTCACCGGGTTGGAGATTGAGCTCGCCCCGTTTCTTCTTGTCAAAGGCCGCTTTGGTGGCTTCTTGTGTCCGGGAAAGCGTCTCTTGCAAGAGCTGCCAGTTAGCCCGAACAAATTGTGCTGATGCATGTGCCGCTGGTACTGTAGTTTCCACTGCCAGGCCCGGGAGGACGGTAGGGTGAAACCCATAGTTGGCCCAAAAGGGGGATTGCTTGGTGGCGGAGTGCACTGAATTATTGTATGCAAACTTCGCCAGGGGTAGTAACGTGCACCAGTCATTCTGAGAGTAGGCGGAAAAGCAGCGGAGGTATTGCTCCAATGTCTGATTTGTCCCTTCAGTCTGGTCATTGGTTTGGGGGTGATAGGCAGTGGAAAAGGTCAAATCAATCTCCAGTGTAGCACAGAGAGCCCTCCAGAACCGAAAGGTGAACTGCACCCCCGGTCTGACACTATGTTCACTGGAACACCATGCAGCCGGATGATCTCTTTAATAAAGATTTCTGATGTCTCTTTCGCTGTGGGTGTGCTCTTCATAGGGAGGAAGTGGGCCATCTTGGTCAGCCTGTCAACCAGCACAAAGATGGTTGTGTATCCTTTAGCTGGGGGCAACTCCACAATAAAGTCCATGGAAATCTTGGACCATGGTCGGTCTGGGATGGGAAGAGGTTTCAGGAGACCCCAGGCTTTGGTTTTGTCCGTTTTAATTCTGGCGCAGGTAGCACAAGAGCGGACATAGGCTAGACAGTCTTCCAAAAGCAGTGGCCACCAGAAGGAGCGCAGAATCAGCTCAGCAGTTTTCCGAGAGCCGAAATGACCAGCAAGTTTGTGGTCATGATGGACCTTGAGGACAGCAGGGCGTAGCTCCTGAGGGACGTAGATCTGGTTGTGGTGCCACCAGAGACCATCTTTCCAGGTGAGTCCTTGGACAGGGGATGCAGATGAACAGACAGAGTTTCTCCGGATTTGCGAGACCAAGTCATCCCGTGTAAGTAGGAAATTCCTGGGTTAAAGGATGGTGTCTGGAGGAGTAGATGTTCGGGGTTCCATGTACATGCGGGACAGAGCGTCCGGTTTACTGTTTTTTGCCCCTGGGCGATAAGTCAGGTGAAACTGGAACCGGGAGAAGAAAAGTGCCCAGCGGGCCTGGCGGGGTCAGAGTCTTTTGGCTGTGCAGAGATACTCCAGGTTTTTATGGTCCGTATATATCAGAATGGGGTGCTGGGCTCCCTCCAACAGATAGCGCCATTCCTCCAGTGCGGTCTTAATGGCCAATAGCTCCCTGTCACTGACGTCATAGTTCCTTTCCGGGGAAGTGAGCTTGTGGGAGAAGAAGGCTACCGGATGAAGGAGTGCCCTTGCTCCCCATCTCTTGAACAGGACCGCTCCCACTGCCGTCTCCGAGGCATCCACCTCCAGCACATAGGGCAGAGTGGCATCCGGATGTTTCAGGATAGGTGCTGAGTTAAAAAGTCCCTTTAGAGCCTGAAAGGCATCCTGGGCCTCGGACGACCACTGGAACCGTTGACCCTGCTTTGTGAGACGGGTGATGGGGGCGATGATTGCCGAAAATCCCTTTATGAATCTCCTATAGAAATTCGCGAATCCGACGAACCGTTGGACCCCTTTTTTATCCACAGGTGCCGGCCAGTCCAGAATAGTAGTAACTTTCTGCGGATCCATGGTGACCCCTGAGACCGAAAAAATCAGTCCTAGAAACTGGATAGTAGAGCTTTTAAAGGCGCATTTCTCAGCCTTCGCATATAGTCTATGCTGCCGCAAGCGGCTCAGGACACAGCCCACATGTTTCCGATGCTCTTCCAGGGAAGGGGAGAAAATTAGGATATCATCCAGATATATTATAACGAAGGCATATAACTCTACTAAGGAAAGGTAGATGCGACCAAAGGGAACCTCAGTGCCCGGCAGCAACTCTATGGGGCAGTCATAAGGTCTGTGCGGAGGGAGTTGGTCAGCCCCCTTCTTGCTGAAGACGTCCAGGTATTCGTAGTACACTGGAGGCACAGCTTCACAGGTTTCTGGGTCTGGTTCAGAGTCCAAACTAAGAAGAGATGGGCCAACGTTCCCGGGAGGGAAGCAGGCAGTGTTGGCCACAGTAGGGAGAAGGGAATTTGATAAGTCCGGAGGACCAGTCTATGCTGGGGCTATGCGCCCGGAGCCAAGGCAGCCCCAGGATGATGGGGAACAGGGGTGACGCTATGACGTCAAGAATCAGGAGCTCCTGGTGCCCTTTGGCGGTGGATACGGGAATTGGCTGGGTCTCCATTGTCACCTGGCCCGATTTGATGGCCGTCCCATCGGCCAAGTGAATGGTCATCTTGTGAGCTTTGGTACGCAGGGGCACCTGATGTAGTGTAGCGAAGGCTTGGTCCACAAAGCAACTACACGCCCCTGAATCAATAATCGCTGGGACTTGGATGCTCCCTCCGGGCAACTGTAAAGAGAAAGGTGAGACAAATGGTGATTGGCAGATGTGGTTTCCTGGTTAGCCTGGTGGAGCCACTTACCAGCTTTGGCAGGGCAGGTCCTCACCATGTGTCCGGGTTCAACGCAGTATAGGCACAGGCTGAGCGCCCGGCGTCTCTGTCTCTCCTCTGGAGTGAGGGACGGGAGCAGGAGGCCAATCTGCATGGGTTCAGGCCCCTCCATTGGCGCGGATGGCGCTGGTATGGGAGCCACATGGCTGGGGACCCGGGGCATCATCCAGGTTAGATGGGGTCCCGCGGAAGTGCCTGCAACCCGCTCGACTCGGCGTTCCCTGAGCCTCCGGTCTATTTGAATGGCCAGGTTAATTAAGGCTTCCAGGGTGCCAGGCACCCTGACACGGGCAAGCTCGTCCTTTAGTGGCTCAGAAAGTCCTAGGCGAAACTGGTAACAGAGTGCCATGTCATTCCAGGCGGTGTCAGCACTCCAACACCGTAACTCTGCCACATAGTCCTGCACGGTGCGCCGACCCTGCTGCAGGATATGCAGGGTGGCCTTGGCGGTGGCTGCAAGGTGAGGGTCCTGATACAATTTGGCCATGGCATCAAAGAACCCCTGCAGGGTAGCCACTTTGGGTGCCCGCTGTTCCCAGAGTCGATGGGCCCATGTCTGAGGTTCTCCTTGCAACAGGGAGATCACCAGGCCCACCTTGGTGGCTTCCAAAGAAAAGGTGCGTGGCTGTAGGCCAAAGTACAACTTGCAGGAGCTGCGAAAGGCCCGGAACTTGCTCCGATCCCCTGCAAACTTGTCAGGCAAGGGAACTTTAGGCTCCGATGGCAGTGCCACAATGGTGTAACCTGCTGCAGCTCTGCTTCCGGATGCAGATGGTGCGGAGAGTTCACGCACTTGTTCCTGCAGCTGGGTGTAGCCGTCCTGCAAGTTCTTGCAGGACGACTCGTCCATGGCAGAGGGTGTTCCCTGTGCAGACTCGGACATGTCTGTCCGTTACTGTCACGGTCCTGGCAGTGGAGTCTGTCTTATGCAGGGAACAACACACCCTATTCGGGGACCCCTGGTAGTATAAACAGGAAGTCCCGGAGTGCGGGATGGCACGAGGGCTGGATGGTCACTGGTGGTGATGTGAAGGCTCCAGATAGCCGTGCAAGCAGATGGATGGTCGTGCAGGCTGGGTCGGCAACTGGCGGGCAAGCAAGGTACAGAAGGGTCAGGCAGAGAATGGTCAAAGTCCAAGCAGGGTTCGTTAACAGGCTGGGGGCACAGTACAGAGGCATCAGGCAAGCGGATGGTCGTGGATAGCCGGGGTCGGTGCGGGCAGACAGATAGCAGGTCAGGACAAGCCGGGTCGGATCACAGAGGCAGGAACACACAGGAACAGGTATCAGGGAACAGAGCTGGGGCTCACAGGTACTAAGACGCTGTAGAATGGACAGCACCTGCTGACAGGTGCAGGAAGTCCAAATAGCATTGTTTGGCCCCGTTTCCGGCAGACTTTTCCTAACACATGAGGTGCCATGTTGAACTTCCAGTGACCAGTATGAGAGAGTGAGAGCGATAATACCAAATTTAACACACCTGCTTCCCATTCACACCTGAGACCTTGTAACTCTAAAGAGTCACATGACACCAGGGAGGGAAAATGGCTAATTGGGCCCAATTTGAACATTTTCACTTAGGGGTGTACTCACTTTTGTTGCCATCGGTTTAGGCATTAATGGCTGTGTGTTAAGTTATTTTGAGTGGGCAGCACATTTACACTGTTATACCAGCTGTACACTCACTACTTTACATTGTAGCAAAGTGTCATTTCTTCAGTGTTGTCACATGAAAAGATATAAAATATTTACAAAAATGTGGGGGGTGTACTCACTTTTGTGAGATACTGTATATGTTACTAATGCGATCTGCATTGCAAAACATTCATTGGAGTACAGGGGAGACATGCAGGGTCTTTTAGACACTGCATATCTCAATAAAAAGAACCTATCGCCTAACAACCATCATATAGGGGACTTTGTGTGATAAAAGAAAAGTTAAGTAAAATATATATATATATATATATTTTTTTTTGCAAAAAAATAAAGTTGCTCGCAAGCACATAAAATCCCCCCCAAAAAATTTTGAGGCCCCCACCCCCACATATACACACGCAAGAACTTAAACGCATGCGTCGGGGCGCCTATGCGTGAAAACAGCGATTTCGATACTGATGTTACATATCGCCGCGTGCGCCGGATAGAGAGCAATAATGCTAACACAAGACCTCCTCCGTAACACTAAACTGATACCTATAGGGGGCCTTTGAAGTGTCTCCTATAGAAAATATAGGGTACTGAAGTTTGACGGGCGCACAAAAAATTAAGGTTTGGCATGTTGAGTATCTATTTACTCAACGCAACCTCGTCTTTTAAATTTTACCAAAAATTGGGTAATTTATTGCGTTAGTTTGCCCTAAGTTTCACGCTAGTGTGCTTTTTATGGAAATTTTGCGTTTCCTAGACCTTTGCGGTAATATCATGTGGCATAAAGAATATCAACTACCACTATTTTATTCTCTAGCGTGTCTGCTTTCAGAAAATATATAATATTTGTGGGTTTTGTGTAATCTTCAGGCATAAAATGATTTTTAAAACGTGTGCAAAAAACTCAAAAATGGCTCTGGCAGCAAAAGGGTTAATCCCACTGGGGCCTAATTCCTGTCACTGACACCAATGACGAGGCACTATTCCTCCCACTGCTACAAAGCACTATTCCTCTCACTGGATACCAACATTGAGGCATAATTCCTGTAACTGACACCAATGATGAGGCACTATTAATCCCACTGACACCAATATAAAATAAAATCTAACACTTACACTTCCATAGCCTCCTTCTCCCAACTTTCTTAAAAGCTTGAGCTTCTGCTTGAGGGGTATGTGCTGTCCCTGGTCCTGAGGTCTGTCCTCCACAGCAACATTGTCTCCTGTTGAATTGAAGAGTTATATGATTGAGCTATATGAATGCTATTATGATTATGCTACTTATTGTTTTATATGAAAGCAGTATAGCAGAAAATCATGCCATTTTGATGGTTCATAAGGCATATGCATGCCATTGCGATGTGGAGCATTGCTTTAACATGTGTTATGCTGCATGTTATTGTGTGCCGCATTAAAGCAGCTTATTTTTTTGAAAAGGCAGGCAAAGCATCAGAATGCACTAAAATATATGCCTGCTCCATTTATTGCAATGCAAAACAGCCATGGAACTTAGGAAATGACCATGCTTCACTGCAGGTGTGTTGTGGGGACATTCAGCGTGACACCACAGCATATCCGTGTACATAATGTGCATTGCTGCAATGCAATAGTGTGAATGCATTGCTGCAATAGTAGAGTGTAAAGCATTAGTATGCACAGGTCCTTACCCTTGGCTAAGTTTAGTTGTGCAAACAGTAACACCACAGTATCTGTGCTAAACAAACCCATCATAACAAACTTTACAAAATTTCAAAATGAAAAGTAAGCTGGCAGCAGGAGGACTGAATTTCCACAGCATAAGTGAGACTTCTGTAAAAATCAAAGTGGAACACCACCAACACGTTTAAATCCAAGGCAACCACCTCATCCATCTTCAAATGCCGCATTTGGTAACCAACAACTCCTAATGATAAAGATTACCCAGGGCTTTCTTTATTCTTAAATCCGTATATAAAATACTTCAGAGCGTGCAGAGTATTCAAAATAGGCAGCTACTTGTGTGACTCATGATGTGTATGATGATGTCAGCATCCTGAATTTCCTCCCTTTCCTCTAAAATTAAATTTCTTCATAAATTTAGGCCTAAATGTATTCTGCTACATGTCTTTGGTAAAAAAAAAAACTCTAAATAAGTGTATATTAATTGGTTATGTGTGAATGTTATAACATCTTCAATCTATGGTATGTATAATAGGGGTCTTCAAAACGTTTCTGCTCTTTTTTTTAACTCCAATGAATATTAAAAAAATGCAGAAGATTTTTGAAGAACTTTCATATTTGAAAATTGATCAATCCTGATGTTCTGACAGCCTATGTAATTTATTGAGGCCCTTAAAATGCCAGGATAGTACAGATACGCCCAAATTGCCCCTTTTTGAAAAGTAGATAGTCTAAGGTGTTTAGTAAGAGGCGAGGAATGGCGTGGCTTCTGAAGTTCTAATTTTCTTGTCACAATTTTTTTGGAAAATGAAGAAATTTGATAGAATTTGTGTTTTGTTGTTGTTTTTTTACATACCGTTACCAGTGCAGTACAGCATCATCATATATATTTTTTTAACTTTCTTTATCTTTTTAATATTTTTTTTTAAATGCTTTCATCAGAGTAGATTAATGTCAACATAGTAACACTTTACTACTCCGTGGTAGTGATCAGAGATATTTTTTTTACACTTTGATTGCTGTTACACTGATCACTGTAACAGCAATGTTTTGAACTGTCATTTAGGCCCCTTTCACACTTGTGCGACCTGCAAGTCGTGCGATTTTGCCGCAATTTCAACACAATTTTTTGCAGTGATTTTGCCGCTATTTTCCCCGCGATTTTGATGCAACTTTAAGCAATGCCTGTGTAATCTTGAGGTCTATGGACCTCCAATCTCATCAAAGTCAGACTAAAGTAGTGCAGGGACTTCTTTGAAGTCGCTGCAACTTGAAGTTGCACAGATATGAATGACACTCATTGGAAATCATGGGGTATGACTTGTCATGCGCCTTTGCAGTCCCAAGTCACAGGACACGTCACAAGTGTGAAAGGGGCCTAAAGGGTTACATAAATAACAGCTGTGATTACTATTGTGCTCTGATTGGCCCACAGTTATCACATGATACAGGATGCTGTGATTGGCCCAGGTACTATGTGATATCCATGGGCCAATCACAGCATCACTATTTTAATCACAGCTGTTATGAATGCGGTTGTGTGGTACCGGTGGACACAGCATTTGCGGGAGAGATACGCTGCATGCCCTCGGCTGGATGATGTACATGTATGTGATCCAGCCTACACAGGCCACCCTACCACTGTAAATGATCTGTGGCCGGGCAGAAACCAGTTAAAAACATAATCAATGTCAATCCGCAGTTGACACAGGTATTCTTAAGCCATGCAAATTGTTAGCCAACCGAATGTCCAACTTTGGACCAAGTTGGCTGCTGTGTTTAGCGTACTGACATTCAGGGCCGCTGATAGGGGGGGACCACCAGCCCTGTTGTACGGGGCCCCGAGCAAACAGGGGGGCCCACACAGGGAGGGGGATTAGTGACAGACGACAATTGTGTCTCTTTTCTTCCAGCAGATGAAAGCTGCCAGCTTTTATTTGCTAAGAATGAGACAGTCGACCTTCACTAATCCCCCTCCCTGTGTGGGACCCCTCTTAGCACTGGCTCTAAGGTTATTTATGCTCCTGAGTTTATCTCTCTAACTTAGGTTCCATGCACACTGGCTAAAAAATCTCTGCTTCTACAGGAGTTTTGTGCTCTGCCTGTAGAAGCAGCTCAGTGTTATACTATGTGTCCATGCACATTAGGACGATTACAGAAATATTTTGAGCTCAGCGTTTAGAAGCAGGAAAAAAACGTTTTGGTCTGCGTTCCTGATTGGAGCTTACTGGCAGAAAAAAAAGGTTAAACTCATCTAAACTTTGTACAAAAAATGCTCTATATGAGCGTTTTTTTTTCTGCCAGGTGAACTGGAGTTTTTTTAAGCCCAGTGTGCATTTAGCCTCACTTTGTTTCTTTCCCTCTGATCCCGGAGCCTGTATATTTTTTTTTATCTCATCTTCATTTTTATTTATTAACTCAGTTTTATCTTTTATATTTAGCAGGGATTCTGTGAGTTATGTTGTATTTGTGTCTGCTAATAGTTTTATTGAATTTTTAGTGAACTATAGCTTTAATATTTTCTTGAGGGGGCCTGTCAGGTAGTCTGTACGGGGCCCCGCGATTTCTGTCAGCAGCCCTACTGACATTAGTCAAGTAATCGGCCAACAAAGCCGAACGTAGTGACGTGTTACGAGCATATAACAAGGAAGTTCTGGTGAATGTGATTTGTGAATTGGACACACAGGTTTACACGACCGAGCACTTTCTAGATTCAGAGCATGCGTGTTTTGCACATACAACTTTGTTGGGCCAACTCCTGTACACACGAGTGAACAGTTGTACAACGGCTTGTAGGCCAACAAAAGTCTTCTAGTTCGCTCAGCCAACTTCTGTTGTACAACTGTTGAACGTCGGCTGTTGTAATTGCGAGTACTAACGGTCAGATTATCGTACAACAAACTGTTGTACCGTGTGTATGGGCCTTTAGCCCCACCAATTCAACAAGTTTTGCCCTCAGAAAGGGCTTTGTCAGGAATGAGATGTCATTAACCACTTCACCCCCGGAAGGATTTCCCATGTTAGGACCAGAGCACTTTTAGCGACTCGGCACTGCGTAGCTTTAACTGACAATTGCGCGGTCGTGCAACGTTGTACCTAAATGAAATTTGCGTCCTTGTTTCCCCACAAATAGAGCTTTCTTTTGGTGGTATGTGATCACCTCTGCGTCATTTCTGATCACCGCTATAAACAAAAAAAAGAGCGACAATTTTGCAAAAAAATCAATATTTCTTACTTTTTGCTAAAATACAAATCCAAAAAAATATTTAAAAAAACACATTTATTCATCGGTTTTAGCCAATTTATATTCTTCTTCATATTTTTGGTATAAAAAAATCGCAATCTGCATTTATTGATTGGTTTGCGAAAAAGTTGCCGCATTTACAAACGATGAGAATTAATTTCTGGCGTTTTTACATTTTTTTATTTACTGGTAATGGCGGCGATCTGCCACTTTAACACTTTTTTGGGACCAATGACATTTATACAGCAATCAGAAATTTTAATATCCATTGATTACTGTATAAATGTCATTGGCAGTGAAGGGGTTAACCTGCAGGCAAGATATAGGGGTTAACCGTGTTCCCTAGGTGTGTTCTAACTGTGAGGGGGCTGGGCTAACATGGGCATAGGAGATCTAACTGATCCCAGTGACAGGGATCAGTAGATCTCTTACATGCCCACTGACAGAGCGAGGAACTGCCGTTCATTCTCTCGGGCAGGTCATTGCAGCTTGCAGGCGGACATCGGGTCCGCCCAAGCCGTGGGCACACTTCTGCCTGCTAGCTGCGCACGCGCGAATCGCCGCTTATATAGGGCGATTCGCAAGGCAGCGCCACTCTGCAGCAGTAAATATGGGGCACGCGGTGGGGAAGTTGTTAAATTAAATATATGAACGTACTTGTAGATGATAGAAAACCTATTATCCTTAGTTACTCCATCTTGTTAGGGTAAATGTTACTTTAAGGAGTTTATGCTGACAACGTTTTCTATTCATCTCAGCAGGGCTTTG
>BLSH010231331.1:40387-53225 GCA_018402905.1 Glandirana rugosa
ACGTAACTTTGACACAAACGAATGACGATACGACTTATTTTATGTTACGTTTAGACGAACCTGAGAAGGACTCAGGAAGAGTCCAAGCAGATTTGCATTGTATTTTATTCAGCATAGCAGTAAGCAAACACAGTTTCAATGCATGAGGGCTTTGTAGCATAAAACCAGATCACCCTGACTAACTAAACTCAGGTCAGTTCCTGACTAAGAGAGTGCTCCCTAATGGGTTTCCCAAAACAAACAGGCAGCAATTCTTTTTTAGTGTGCTGTCAGCAGTAACCTTTTCACCCAGCAGCAGACTCCCACAGTAGGGAAAACAAGAGAGAGAGAGAGAGCCCTGAGCTGCAGTCATCTTGCATACACTGTATAAAGACCTATAGACAGCTGAGACTAATAATGATGTCTGGCTACCAGGTAAGATGTGGACCTAGGAAGGAATGCTTTATCTCACTCAAAACTCTAAAACCCTTCAGGCCCCAAAACCAAGAAAAGAAGATAAAAAACACATCAGTCATAAACCATAAAGCCTCTCATCATGTGTATGTGAGAAACCTAGATGACACATACATACTATTCGCAATCATGCCAACCAGTGCCTCACACTGAGTACAGAATGCCTTCCAGATATATGGTGTCATTCCTTCTTTCCAGATTGGCTGAAATCTCTTTACTGGAGTGCACAGGGGTTACATTGTCCTCGGCACTTGATTGCTTTACTGACATCTGACAAATGCTGGGGATGAACAGGCGTATACACTGTTCCGCTCATGCTGGGAGATGGGGATACATTTTTGTTTTTTAGAAGAACAAACATATGACGTTATACAAAAAACACTTAGTTTCTTAGCAATGTGTTTGTCCCTTTAACTAAAGTGGAGCTTTAGATAATTTCTGAGTGTCTGATTTGGAGGTTTAGAAACAAAAGGACAATCGGAGGTTTAAAAAATGGAGTATGTTTAGTAACAAAAAAACTGTAATTGGGCCCAAAGTTTCAATATTTTGTGTGGCCACCATTATTTCCCAGCACTGCCTTAACCCTCTTGGGCATGGAGTTCACCAGAGCTTCACAGGCTGCCACTGGAGTCCTCTTCCACTCCTCCATGACGACATCACGGTGCTGGTAGATGTTAGAGACCTTGCGCTCCTCTACCTTGCATTTGAGCATGCCCCACAGATGCTCAATAGGGTTTAGGTCTGGAGACATACTTGGTCAGTCCATCACCTTTACCCTCAGCTTCTTTAGCAAGGCAGTGGTCATCTTGGAGGTATGTTTTGGGTCCTTATCATGTTGGAATACTGCCCTGCGGCTTAGTCTCCGAAGGGAGGGGATCATGGTCTGCTTCAGTATGTCACAATACATGCTGGCATTCATGGTTCCCTCAATGAACTGTAGCTCCCATGTTCCAGCAGCACTCATGTAGCCCCAGACCATGACACTCCCACCACCGTGCTTGACTGTAGGCAAGACACACTTGACTTTGCACACATCATCTGGTTGCCACCACACAAACTTGACACCATCTGAACCAAATACATTTATCTTGGTCTCATCAGACCACAGGACATGGCTCCAGTAATCCATGTCCTTAGTCTGCTTGTTTTCAGTAAACTGTTTGCGGGCTTTCTTCTGCATCATCTTTAGAAGAGACTTCCTTCTGGGATGACAGCTATGCAAACCAATATGATGCAGTGTGCAGCGTATGGTCTGAGCACTGACAGGCTGCCCCCCCCACCCCTTCATCCTCTGCAGCAATGCTGGGAGCACTCATACGTCTATTTTCCAAAGACAACCTCTGGATATGAAGCTGAGCATGCACATTCAACTTCTTTGGTCGACCATGACCTGTTCTGAGTGGAACCTGTCCTGTTAAAGAGCTATATGGCAATCTTGTTATAGCCTAGGCCATCTTTATTTAGAGCAACATTTTTTTTTCAGATCCTCAGGGAGTTCTTTACCATTAGGTGCCATGTTGAACTTTCAGTGACCAGTATGATAGAGTGAGAGCGATAACACAATATTTAACACACCTGTTCTCCATTCACACCTGAGACCTTGTAACCCTAACGAGTCACATGACACCAGGGAGGGAAAATGACTAATTGTGCCCAATTTGGGAATTTTCATTTAGGGATGTACTCACTTTTGTTGCCACTTGTTTAGACTTGAATGGCTGTGTGTTTAATTATTTTGAGGGGACAGCAAATTTACACTGTTATCCAAGCTGTACACTCACTACTTTACATTGTAGCAAAGTGTCATTTCATCAGTGTTGTCACATGAAAAGATATAATAAAATATTTACAAAAATGTGAGGGGTGTACTCACTTTTTTGAGATACTGTATATACATATATATATATATATATATATATATATATACACACATACTGTATATATACAGCAGGTAAAATAAGTATTGAACTCGTCACCATTTTTCTAGGTAAATATATTTGTAAAGGTGCTATTGACATGACATTTTCACCACATGTCGGTAACAACCTACGCAAACCACACGTGCAAAGAAACCAAAACAAATACATTCAGAAATTAAGTTATGTGTAATAAAATGGAATGATACAGGGAAAAAATATTGAGCACATGAAGAGAGGGAAGTGCAAAAAAAGCATGGAAAGCCAAGACATCAGCTGAAATCTATCAGTAAGTAGAAAGCAACCCTGCCCCTTTTGAGTGCAAATTAATATCAGCTGGTTCAGTCTAAACTGATGGCCTATAAAACTGAGTCTCATTACCAAGGTGTCACACAAGAAACATCTCATGATGGCTAAGAGCAAAGAGCTCTCTCAAGACCTTTGCAACCTTATTGTTCCAAAACATACTGATAGCATTGGTTACAGAAGGATTTCTAAACTCCTGAATGTTCCAGTGAGTACGGTTGGGGCCATAATCCAGAAGTGGAAAGAACATTATCTCACCATAAACTGGCCATGACCAGGTGCTCTTTGCAAGATTTCTGACAGAGGAGTGAAAACAATTATCAGAAGAGTTGTCCAAGAGCCAAAGGCCACTTGTGGAGAGCTTCAGAAAGACCTGGAATTAGCAGGTACACTTATTTCAAAGAAAACAATAAGTAATGCACTCAACCGCCATGTCCTGTATGCACGTTCACCACACAAGACTCCATTGGTGCAGAAAAAGCATGTTGAAGCTTGTTTAAAGTTTGCTGTACAACATTTAGACAAGCCTGTGAAATACTGGCACAATATGGTCTGGTCAGATGAGACCAAAATTGAACTCTTTGGATGTCATAATAAACACCCTTTTTGGAGGTCAGATGGCACTGCACATTACCTCAAAATACCTAAATACCAACAGAGAAGTTTGGAGGTGGGAACATCATGCTTTGGGGCTATTTTTTAGCATAAGGTACTGGCAAACTTCATGGCATTGAAGGAAGGATGAATGGAAAAATGTATCAAGACATTCTTGATAAAAATCTGCTGCCATCTGCCAGGATGATGAAGATGATCCCAAACCAGGGCCAATGCTACCACTAGGCAAACCAGGCAGCCGTCTAGGGTGCACTGCTGCCTAGGGGCACCCAGGCCGCTGGTTACCGCATCTGCGTGCTCTGCAGGCTGAAGCATGCAACCAACTCAGTCTCAGGCAGCTGCTCTGTGTGACCGGTAGTGTAATTAGAGGCCCAACGCAGCACTGGAGCCAGCACTAGAGGAAGCAGAGTCTTTGCTTCCTGTATAGCGCTGCCTCCTGTCACATGTCAGGGCAAAGGGGGTGAAGTCAGGGGTGGAGCCAATGGGGGAGGCAAAATGAGGTTTTTCCTACGGTGTCAAAAATTCTTGCACCAGCTCTGTCCCAAACACAAACCCAAGGAAACTCTCAAATGGTGTCAAAGAATGAAAGAAAATAAAGCTGCTAAAATGGCCCAGCCAATCATCTGACTTGAATCCAATAGAAAATCTATGGAAAGATCTAAAGATTTCATAGAAGAGGCCCACGGAACCTTCAAGATTTGAAGACTGTGTGGAAGAATGGGCCAAAATCCCACCAAACAATGCATGTGACTAGTTTATCCATACAGGAGGCATCTTGTAGCTGTCATTAGCAACAAAGGATTTTGTACGAAGTATTAAATACATTTCAGTTAGCGTGTTCAATTATTTTTTCCTGTGTCATTCCGATTTATTACACATAACTTTATTTCTAAACTTATTTGCTTTGGTTTCTTTGTATGTATGGATTGCATGGCTTGTTACCAACATGTGGTGAAATTTCAATCTCAATAGCACCTTTAAAAATAGATTTACCTAGAAAAATGGTGACCTGTTCAATACATATTTTACCCGCTGTATATATATATATATTTAATGAATGTGTATAAAATTATTTAGGGTCAGCATAAGGGCTGATCATTTAATTTTCGTAGAAATTTCTAATAATTCTGGTTTGATTTGCTCTTCTCTGGACAAAAACAGCTGGAATCTGAACTTTATCGCTTGTGTCCTTTTTTTTCCTATTTCTTTTATGTAACTAAGACCTTACTAAATAGGCAGAATGGTTGTTACCCAATTAGTTGTCTTGTAATTTGCCTCCGGTCTCCATCAAGTCTCACATTGTAACAAGCCAAAAAAAAGGGTTTAACATTAATGCTTGGCTAAGTAATAGGGTTATATTTTGGTTAACCTCAAAAATTCCCAAAATATAAATAAAGCATAGAACATTTTGTTATTGAGGTTGTCATAATCATTTAACATAAACAAAATTTGACAGAAATTATTTGTGGCTAAGTGAATTTGAAACCAGAATTGCCCTTTAAACATTTTAGACCATTAAGGCAACATAATAAAAAGACTTAGCTCCATAGAAATTGTAAACCACAAAAAAACAAAAATACTTATAATACATTTTGAGCAACTATAGTATTAAAGTGACAATATAACAAACATGAACAGGAGATTGAAATTGTTGTAAGTACTAAACAAACTACATAAAGTGGGGACTTTTTTTTTGTCAGATCAAGTGACCTTGCGCTGTTCTGTTCTCAAATCTAGATCCAGTTAGAGTTAGCAATGTACGTAGCGCCCCCATAGTGATAGGTGTTTTTTTTTTTTGTAGTGGGTTTTGCTAGGAGAGGCAAAATTTAGTCAGGCCTGACAAAAAGTGCAGGCCTGAATGTTTTGATCTGGGCAGGGGGAGTGGTCCAGGGAGAGCTGGAGATTGCAGGAAGGAACACCCCTCGGATACTCCTCCCGTTTGTTTCCAGAAGTCTCTGGAAAAGGGAATGGGAGAGGAGGTGTCACTTTCTGCAGTATGTTAAGGAGCCCTGACCAATCCCCAACCTGGATTGGCAGGGTTCAGGCCTGCTTAAATACTGTGATCTGCCCAGCAGGGGGGAGGATAGTGTGGGGTGGAAGAGTGGAGATGTAGGAGAGGTGCTGTGGTGGACCCCATTCTGGGGGGGTGACCTTGAGGCCTGGAGGCTCTGGTGCAGCCAGGAGCAGAGTCGGCTCCCGGAGTAGCACAAGGGAGCATGAGAGCAGCAGAGATCTACATTTAAAGACTCTTTAAAGGATCCACCGGTGTCGGTGAGTGACAGACCCTGGGAGCTGTACAGAGCGGCTGGAGCAAGCCGGGAGGAGACAGTGGACAGTCTGTGGAGGTCCAAGGAGCCAGTCAGGGGAAGAAATGTCACTGGACAGTGAGGTAAGCCGGAGTGGCCTGGAAGAGGATGGGCTGGGAGTATTAGTCCATCTATACCCAGCTAGCATCAACATACTTTGCTACACTTTGAGGGCCAGTGGCTTCACAGCTGGGAGCCCGGGGCCCTTGACTGTAATGGGTGGTCTGGAAGCCCTGCTAGCAGTAGAGCAGACCTCACCATGTGCTAGCTGTGGTGGAGGAAATGGTGTTATGGACTGATGAATTGCCTTTCAGGCCTTGAAGAACAAGCAATGTGCAGGAGAGAAGGAAAGGAGTGTGACAGTCAGCAAGTGTCTGTGCTGGAGGAAGAAGGAGTGTATATACTGCAGTGTATATAGAAGGTCCCGTAATTTGATCCATTGGGCATCCTAGAGTTATCCCTTTCCCCATCCAAGTTTATCCTCTAAATAAAACAACAAAATAAAGTACCGGCCTGTTCCTGATGTATGAAAAATTGAGTGATTGAGGGCAGCGGGCAGTTGAACCACAACTACCAGCCACATGGCTACATGTAAACAAAATATTCCTAATCCCAACCATTTGTTGCACTAAAACTATCAATGTACTATTAAATATCAAAAAAGTGATCCCTTAAAAACCAGGAAACCTGCCCTCCACACAAGCACACAATCAAACAGACATTTAACTCCAGATAAAGAGTTCCACATCTCTTTGTTGTTTTTATAAATTTTGTCTGTATTAATAATAATACTAA
This sequence comes from Glandirana rugosa, assembly GCA_018402905.1. NCBI lineage: Eukaryota > Metazoa > Chordata > Amphibia > Anura > Ranidae > Glandirana > Glandirana rugosa. The sequence continues at coordinate 46,779 of BLSH010231331.1, forward strand.
TAATCATGATCAACATAAATAAAAATAACAATTAATAACCTATGTTGTAGTTATATCTTTCACTATGAACTTTAGAACTATGACTTAAATTTGAACAGCAGGGACTATATTTGATGTAATTTGTGAACTGAAGCCATACCTGAGATTTCCAAAACACTTCATATTAGCAGAGTGCAGAATTATGACACAGGGATTTTCTAAATGAAAGGCTTCCAAGGCTCCATTTACACTGGACACTGTTTCAAGCTCCCCTGAATGTTTTATCTTGACAGCTAGAAACCGGCGTCTAAAACATCAGTTTTGCCGTGTTTTGCATGCCGCGTTTAGCCGCATTTTGCCTAGTTCGCGTCTAGGACTGTTTTTGAAAAAAATAATAATTATATTTTTTATAAATGGAAATGTCTGTAAATGAAACGCTCCTAGACTTGAGTTACCACGTTTGGGTGTATTTTCAAGCTGTTTGGCATTTCAAATGCCTCTGAACTGGCGTCTGAACCCATTTTTTTGCATTCCAAAAAAGACTCTAGACTCAACTGCCTGGAAACGGCCTTAAAGGACCTTGTGTACTGATTACGCCCAAATGCTTCTAAAAGTGTGTTTACCAGCAGCAGTGTAAATGAGGCCTAACACAGAACTGCAGTAGATTGTTTTGGATGGGCTTCATTTCCTGTAACAGCCTAAATTGTTATGGGATAAAATGCTAGGTAATAAATGTGGATCAAACAGAGATATATGGGTCACAAGTGAAATGTTCAGTAACAATGGAAAATGCTTTATTCTGTCAAGTACATATATGTAAAATCCCATGCCGCTTCTATCTCTGCTTGTATCAGGTAAAATTGAATGAATTTCAAGTGAACAAATACTCAGAGATATGTTTGTATATCTTAAACATAGTTTTCACGTTTGTGGATTCTTACTGGTTCATATATTTGTGAATGTATTAAATACAAAGATTTGAAAACGGACCTTTAAGATAGATGTTTAGTTCTGTACAGTCCCTCAGCCTCCTTTCAATTGTTGAAATATAGAGGATGATTTACTATAGGAGATTCAACTTTTCAATGTCAATACAAGTGGTCCCCTAGTTACAAGCGACTCCTACTTACAAACGGAGGGAGACAACAGGAAGTGAGAGGAAATCTCCCCCTAGGAAGGGAAATTCACTCCTGTAAGAGTTATTATGTGAAAAAAGGTGTCTCCATTGAAGCTTTGTCACTAAGGTTTTTCCACAACAACACAAAATTTTCAAAATCCAGTTATCATTGGGACAGGAAGTGAAGTGAAATATTCTGAACAGAAACATAGACAGCAAAATAAACATTGCAGGGGTGTTAACACTTCCCTATGCTATCCAAAAAGCTTAAAAATATATTTTTTTGGCTGAGGCTACACTTAAAAAATGTACCTGTTCAGACTTACAAACAAATTCAACTTAAGAACAAACCTACAGTCCCTATCTTGTTTGTTACCCAGGCACTGCCTGTAGTAATGACAAACAACTATAAATGGTGACTGATCCACATGAATAGTCCGAAATAAAAGGGTGATGGATAATTGAAAATGCTATCCTTTAGCTGCTGTGTCCCTTCACCATGCTGGTAGGTGGACGTGTCAGTGAATTATCACATGTTTCCTGTAATATAACAGCTCAGTGATCACTAGCATCTTATGTTACTTCTGTAAGGTAACAGCATTGAACAGTAGAATCAATCTGGTGGTCTGTGTTCCTCTGCTCACCTCTAGGGGTGCTCTAGTACTCTTCCCAGGATGAATGGATCTCTATGGTGGGTATGGCCCCTCTATGGTGGTCCTGGGTAATCTCCCTTGGTGTCCTCCCTGATTATATTCATATATAAGAGATACTCTCATGGTGTAATATCATTTGGGTATGATTTATTACGTTTACTCACATTAATACAATCTAATATTGCATATACTCCACGAGTGCAGAACTCGTATTAGCTCTGACGTCACTTCTGGTATGCCTGCCACTCACACCCTATGCGTTACGTCACGCCTGCATGACTTGCTAATTGTTTGTTGTTACTATTGCACATTAAAAGATGAATGTCTGAATTTTTAGATTTATTTATAGCACTAGCACTTTATTTTTAAGATTGTATTGCACTTTTAAGTCACAGACTTTATTATTTTATGATTACCAGATTTGTAGGTATTCTGTTTACACAGGATTCACGTGTCTATTGTTTATATTTTTTGTAAATTATTTATATTGAAGCATATTACAATCATCACAACAGCGCAACACCATTACTCTATATTTACCATAATCACATTAGCTATGGAAAGGCTAACAGGTATCTGCAGCAGCCAGTGCTTTTTTCAAATCACGTCCCATTTAAGTGATAGTACGTGAGTATCCACTACACAATGGAAATCACATTGTTTTCAATGGTGCTAATTCACAATAATGCAGAACAGCACAGTGCAATTTGGGAAAAAGTTCCTGTACTACTTTATTATGATTCCAGTGTGTTTTTGGCCCCAGAGAATATGCAAACCATATCCAAGTAGCATCTAATTTGCATCCAAGTTGCACTACATAATTGCACTGAAAGTCAGAGTAGATGGGTTTTTCTTTTTTTACTGTGTGAGAAAGTATACCTATTCTGGCTTCTTATTATTTCACTTCCAAGTATGACTTTGAATTATGTAAATGACATTGGGTTCATAATCAGGGACATTTTATAAGAAACCTTGTGAAATGAAAGTTAGTTTCCATGTGGTTTTACACATTCCTGTACTGTGAATTCATATTACCCTGAAAATCCTTATTTGGAGTCTTACTGAAAAATATTTAACTTTTGTGTGTATATGACATTAAGCATATTTGTTTAATATGTTTAAGTAAATCAGACACGATTAGTCTGGTTTATCAATATTCCCTTCATTCTTAACATATAAAAATGTCATACATAATATTCTACATATCAAAAAGCTACAGGAAAAACTGCCAAGATTTCTTTTGTTAAATGGAATTTAATTTCTCTATTAGACTTTTTCCAGGAATCAGTCCAGCCCCGCGGTTATTATTTTGTGAGGAGAGTGAAAACTATGTTAAGACAAATCAAAGATATACAAAAGAATAAGTAATAGTCTGTATATAATGTGTAATTTATTGATGTTTATAAGCAATTTTTTTTTTGTTTTTTACTAGATTTTGTTTCCTTTAGGAATATGTAAGGAAAAATCATGCCGTTTCCTTCCCAATGAAGTACACTGACTCCAGAATGGTTCTCTTCCAAGTGAATGGGGTGAGTGAATGGGGTGGGAATGGGATCATTTAGAACATAAGGAAAATAACATGCACAGTATACGAAGCACAGAACATAAACAACATGCACAACACAGAGCTTATTCAGTGCACACAGTGCAAAAAAGCACACAGTATACAGAGCACAGACTACAGGGAGAACACATACAGTGAACATTGTACAAGCACACATAGCACAGAATACGTGGCATCTACTATACACCCACAGGATACACAACAGCAACAATATAAAGTACACAGTGCACACAGCCTATATACCTCAGTATTCCCACGGTACATCTCACAGAGCAAACATATCATACATATTTAAAAACACACAGAGCAGAGGCACATAGACAAAGCACACATGCCCAATGCAGACATAACACAGAACTCAAAATATAAATGTTGCTGCCCTAATTATTCAATCTGAGACAAAATCCAAAATTACATTTACAGTAACTAGTAAGCATACTGTAAATATGTGGAAATAAAATGTGAAAAAAATATACCAATATTAATATTAATAATTATGATATAGTAAGTCCCGTGAAAGTCCAATTGAAGAAAACATGACATTTAAAACATTAAAATCTGTGTATAATGGTGATAAGTTCACAGCCAACCAAATCTCAATAAGCTGAAGTGCTATACAGTAAGTGAACAAAATCTCTACCAACTTCCACAAGGTGTGCTGTCATCTTAGGGTTTGACCCTCACTGCAATAGTCAAATATGCATATGATGTTAACCCAGGGTCAAACAGGAACTTCCAGTTGGATTCCCCAGCGTTGACTTTCAATGGTAACATAGAACATGGAAATCATCAATGAACATCCAGACGATCCTCGATCTCGACCCCAGCTGGCTGTAACCATAGCCACTCAGAAGAACCACAAAAAACGACATAGTGCTCACTGTAAATCTTCTTTGTTAAAACAACATTAGTATGCACTCACTTGTATATGGAAAGAACAAGCCTTGGATACGTAAGAACACCAACACAGAGGGATCAGAATGCTAGCAGCCAGTATTGCCAACCATCAGTATTTTTACTGGCAGCCAGTAAAATATGGGCACTTTTCACCTGCCAGTAAATGCCAGTAAGAGGAAAAGGTTGGCAGTAAAAAAATATGGCTGTCATGCTTGGCTCGGTCAAGCCGCGACCATTCAAATGCCCACTACAGTGTGTTGGGCGGTGCCATCAGGAGGCGGATTGGGTGCAGGTAGTGCCTGAGTGTGTTGTGTGATGCAATGGTGAAAGGGAGCTGAGCATGCAGGTCTGTGGGAGGGGAGCTAGACTGTCAGTACTGCTTGAACTGGAGTGGATTGAAGGCATCACCTGGCCATGGAGAGAGACTGTCGCTGTGACTCAGGACAGGACGTGTCGTGTCGGTGATCTATGCTGCTGCACACTGCTGTCTTGTCCCTGAGCTACTAACTTACTATATCGAAAATAAAATAAGAAATATGTTTTTTGCCCCAATATCAACCTTAAATCAGATTGCTAATTGCATATTGTACTTGTTTGCAGCCTAAATACTGAAATTTGCACTTGTAATTTTGTACGTTTTGTAAATGCTAGTAAAAACGAGACTGTGCCAGTAAATTTTGGGTTTTGTGTCAGTAAATTTCAATCTGGTTGGTTGACAACACTGATAGCAGCCCACAGTAGCACAGAGCTTACACATGTTTAACAGCATAGAATGTATGCATGCACATAGCAAAGAACAGCTTACAGCAATCACAAAATAGGTAACACACAGTATACATAGAATAGAACACACCCAGCATATGCAGTGCTCAGCACAGAACATACATAGTTCAAAATAAACAGCACAGAATGTCCACAGTGAAGAGTTCACAGCATAGAGCATATACAGAACAGTGTTGCACACAGCATACACAGCACATAGTACATACAGCAAAGAGTACATACAGCAAATACACAGCAGAATGTACACAACATGCATAAAACATGTAAAGAGAACACAACACACAGACCATACACACAGAGCATACACAGCACACAAAGGACACATGCACAGCATACATACCACACTTTTCAGTAGTCAAATGGCTGATGTACACATACTTGGGAGCAGTGGTGGCCCGTGCATTAAGGGCACACGGGCGCGGCCCCCCCTATCCCTGCTGCCTCTCCCCTATTCATGTGCCCAGCCCATTTAGGGCGCCGGGCACATGGATTCCTATGTGGGAGTAGCACCCGATTAGAGCCCGAGGCTCTAATAGGCTTCAAAATAGGGTGGGCTCAAGGCACAGAGAGTGCGCACCGATCCCACCCAATTGTGTGACCATAGCGAATAAATTTTCGCTATTTTCACACTACCGTTCCTCCCCTCCAATCAGAAGCCAGGTCTGTGAGACCTGTTTTCCGATTGGCCTAAGCATCAGGCGATCCTTTTGGATGCCTGGCGTTTAAGAACAGGAAGAGAACAGTAGGAGACGGATGAGCAGACACCGGAGCCGCCACTCCCCACACCTCCGGGCCGCCATTCCCCACACCTGCGGGCTGACGCTCCCCGGACCTCCATGCTGCTGCTCCCCAGACCTCCATGCCGCCACTCCCCGGACCTCCATGCCGCTGCTCCCTGGACCTCCATGCCGCCGCTCCCTGGACCTCCGGTCTGCACCTCTGGCCACCCTTCCTGGTCGCTCCCCACACCTCCATCTACAGGTAAGTGACAGTGTGGGGGGTGCGGGTGCTGTCATTGCCTCGCACTGCCCCTGGTGGGGGGAATGCTGGCAGTGCCGCCCCCCCCCCAAATGAAATGACCACCAGCCGCCACTGTTTGTTTGCTAGTTTAGTTATCCTACAGTCAAATTCTTTATGTTGAGTTGGGCAGCTTTCTGACAACTTATTTTTATTAATGCCTTTTTCAAAACCAGATCTTCACTGAATCTGAGCAGCACAAAGCAAAAACACTATTCAATTCATTTTTAATGTGCAAAGCAAACACCCCCAGCCATCCATGTCTCTATGCTTTATTTTGTTGGGAAATCACTATGAAAAACACCCCCTAGCATTTCTGGCTGTGGCCATCTTGAGTAAGGGCACATGATTCATGTAGAATTTACTTCCTGGAAGCCATTTGAACTTAGCAAAAGCATGCATGCAGGAGGTTATGCTTAGCTGAAAAAAACCCTCCT
>BLSH010231331.1:65232-76865 GCA_018402905.1 Glandirana rugosa
ACACCGTCACATCACACCTTCACCGCCACTATCTCCTCATCCTCCTCCATCGGTTGTACCATAAAAAAAAACAAACAAATATTAACCCTATCGGGGGTTTTATAACTCCGGATAAGTTTTTTGTTCATATAGTTACCGACACACTCAGGCCAGATTTACAAATAAGACGTGTTCCATGTCTGTTCAGAACACCCTAGGTACGGACTAAGTAAAATTATTTCCAATCGAACAGGTGCAACCTACACCTGTTTACCGAGGCGAACAGACACTATTGCGGGGGACGGCACGATTTGTGTGCAAGGCTGTTATGTGACCGACGTCCCGTCCGGTCGTGGAGGTTCCGTATTTCCCGTTCGAGTCCGGTACACCGGTTAAACCTCTGGGTCTTCAACTTACCCCGTCTGGGTAGTCAGTCATGCACATCCGCACACGTGTGTATGAGAACGTGGTACAACGACTTTACGACGGAGGACGATTCTGCAACAGATAGCCGACCAACACGACAAACAACAGGCTACCTCCTCCTACTCCTCTATCACCGCCACTTCCACACTACACTGCCACAGTCACGGCCTAGTCAACCTCTAGGCTCCTACTCCACATCCACCCCCCTTCCCATTTTTTTTTTTAATTTTAATTTATTTTCCCTATCCCCTTTTTTTTGTAGGGCACTTGCCCTACTCTTACCCCCATTTTACTTCCTTTTGCAGTCCTCTAGCACTTGCCAGGACATTGTTACAGCCATTTTTGTGCCTAAAAGTTCGGGTCCCCATTGATTTCAATGGGGTTCGGGGTCCGTGCGACCGTTCGGGTTCTGTTCGGGTTCGAACCCGGACTTTGTCCCAAAGTTCGGCCGGACCAGCAGAACCCGAACTTCCAGAGGTTCGCTCAACTCTAGTTGAGATTAAGCAAGACTGCCTACCCACAGAAGACACCTTGTTTGTTATTTTTAATTCAGATGTGAATTATTTACCTAATTGGTACTCTGGGTTCTGTGGAAGGTACCTGAGGGAGGTTAATTTTATTGGCTCTGTTTTTATGAACCATGTTTTCTATATATATTCGGAATAATTAAATGTTCTGATTTTACTTGTGTGTTCTTGTTGGCACCTTAAAAGTTCATTTTGTTCTTTTTCCTTTTTTAATGTGCTGAGAATCACTGAAGTCAATAAGCCCCAATGTTTAAAGCTTTAAGAGAATATTTAACATATATTGAAAGATACCATTCTATTTCAACCCCACTTGGGGCTCCAGGTTCCAACTACCTAGTAAGACCTTCCATCTAAGGGGCCCTTGTGTATTTTATACTTTTCTACCTTTTTTGGATATCTTAAGGCCAGCCATGTGATGCGTGGGATACACTTCCTTTTTGCCTCCTCTGCTTGCACTTTTTTATTGTCTAAATGCAATGCTTATTACCTCACCCGCAGAGGGCCCGCACAGAATTTTGAGCCATTTGAAAAAATAAAATGCATGTGAATAATATCACACATAGTAAAATACAGTGTCTCAGTAACAGCTGTCATTTAAAAAAAAATATGTCTTATTAGTGTGTGTGTGTATATACAGTATCTCACAAACGTGAGTACACCCCTCACATTTTTGTAAAGATGATGCACAAGAAAGCCCATTTTCTGAAGACAAGCAGACTAAGGACATGGATTACTGGAACCATGTCCTGTGGCCTGATGAGACCAAGATAAACTTATTTGATTCAGATGGTGTCAAGTGTGTGTGGCGGCAACCAGATGAGGAGTACAAAGACAAGTGTGTCTTACCTACAGTCAAGCATGGTGGTGGCAGTGTCATGGTCTGGGGCTGCATGAGTGCTGCTGGAACTGAGGAGCTACAGTTAATTGAGGGAACCATGAATGCCAACATGTACTATGACATACTGAGACAGAGCATGATCTCCTCCCTTCAGAAACTGGGCCGCAGGGCAGTATTCTAACATGATAATGACCCCAAACACACATCCAAGATGACCATTGCCTTGCTAAAGAAGCTGAGCTGTTATACAAGCTATACACTCACTACTTTACATTGTAGCAAAATGTCATTTCTTTAGTGTTGTCACAAGAAAAGATAGAATAAAATATTTACAAAAATGTGAGGGGTGTACTCACTTTTGTGAGATACTGTTTGTATATATATATATAGAGAGAGAGAGAGAGAGAGAGAGAGAGAGAGAGAGAGAGAGAGAGATTACGGTGATTACACTCAAGTGATTGGTGCGTTTACAATGCATGGTGCAAGCCCAAAATTGTATTTTGGGGCATGGCAGCCCACTTGTATTCAATAAATGAAAACGTTTATTTGTACATCAGTTGCCCACACAGGGGTTTTGTCCACATAACATACATAAACGAAAATACCGAGCCACCTGGCTCACTTGTTGACAGCTCTGCTGCTCCTCATACCAGTCCTTTTGACTATGTCATCCAGGTCTCTAGCCTTCAGCCGTGGTGCTCTGCTGCATGGACCACTAGAGATGGGCCGAACACCCTCTAGTTCGGTTCGCACCAGAACGTGCGAACAGACACAAAAAAATTGTCCGAATATTCGAACACCATCTAAGTTCTTGGGACCCGAACATGAAAAATCAAAAGTGCTAATTTTAAAGGCTTATATGCGAGTTATTGCCATAAAAAGTGTATGGGGACCTGTGCCCCACCCTAGGGGATATGTATCAAAGCAAAAAAAAAGTTTTTTCAGGAGCAGTGATTTTAATAATGCTTAAAGTGAAACAATAAAAATGAAATATTCCTTTAAATAATGTGCTTGGGGGGTCTCTTTACTCTTCCTGTAAAAGGGCACACCTCTGTGATGTTTAGAACAGTGCCAGAGCAAAATGACACTTGTAAAGGAAAAAATGTAATTTAAAATTGTAGCTGTAATGTTTTGCCGGTTGCAGGCAATATAGAAAAAAAACACTGAAAAAATGTGCGTAGGGTCCCCCCCAGTCCATACCAGGCTCTTCAGGTCCTGTATGGATTTTAAGGGGAACCCCATGCCAAAATTAAAAAATAAATTGACGCGGGGTTCCCCATAAGACCAAACCAGATTCGAGCATGCAGCCTGGCAGACCAGGATAGGGGGGGGCGGGCAAATGCCCCCCTGAACCATACCAGGCTACATGCCCTCAGCATGGGGAGTATGGGTGCTTTGGGGCAGTGGGGGCTCTGCGCCCCCCCACCTCAAAGCACCTTGCCCTCATGTTTATGGGGACAAGAGCCTCTTCCCCACAACCCTGGGCTGTGGTTGTGGGGGTCTGCAGGCAGGGGGCTTATCAGAATCTGGAAGCCCCCTTTAATAACTGGGGCATGTTGAAGTATTTTCAGACGAAACGCGTTGGTGGAGGAGGGTCTGCTCCAGCTCATTGCGCCTGTTCTGCTATTGTATACATTGGAATTCCATGTTAGGCTCGTTGTTCTTCTACGTATGTAAGTGCAATTCTATTTAATAAATGTACCCGGTTAAACGATATTACACTATGTGATATCCCTTCATCCTTGTATGAGGTTTGATGCGATCAACTACCCCGCCTACAACAAGCTACAGTGGTTTGGGGGTCCTATTCTGAGGGATACCTTACCCCTATGTGAGGAGTGGTGGATACAGCTTATGTGAAAAGGATCTAGCAGACGTACAACATCTGATGAGATTTTACCAGTGTTTCTGTTGATTATATGTGCTTACCCAGAATCATTCTGGTAAGGGTATTTAGTTATTCCTCTAGTGGAGGTCTACACTGCATGCGGGTGGAGATTACACTGCATATGGACTTATAATATACTTACCTCACGAAAAGAAAGAAAATTCATCAAGAGTTTTTTCTTTTTTCTTTTTTTCTTTTTTCTTGTTTCTTTTTATATATTTTGACACTTTTGCACTTTATTTGGCACTGTTGGTTTATGGAACCTGTTTTTTATTTATTATCTCTGTATTATATGATGTTAATGCTTACAAGCAAAGCTGCACTTTAGTTTATTTTAGTTTATACAATACCGGTTTTATTGTTGTGCTGGCTGCTTGTTTCTACACTTAACAGGGTAGCGCAGTATCTCTACGTTCCAAAGTTCATCAACAGACTGGCAGCAGAAGTACAAAGGAGCAGGCAGGAGAGTGGTAGTGGAAAGCTGGGTTCTGTGCAGGCAGAGATCAAACAGGGTCAAAGCAAGCCGGTAACAGGAACAGGTAACAGGTAAACAGAAAGCTTAGGTACACGAAATGCTGTATAACGGACAGCACCAGCTGCATGGTGCTGCCCGTCTAAATAGGCCGCTTGGTGCCAATGCCAACACCTGCACAGGCATTCCGATCAGATCTTCAGAAGTGTCAGCAGTTGTTTCCTGACACCATCTTTATGTAGAGCAACAATTCTTTTTTTTCAGATCCTCAGAGAGTTCTTTGCCATGAGATGCCATGTTGAACTTACAGTGACCAGTATGAGAGAGTGAAAGCGATAACACCAAATTTAACACACCTGCTCCCCACTCACACATGAGACCTTGTGACACTAATTTGGATATTTTCACTTAGGCGTGTACTCACTTTTGTTGCCAGCGGTTTAGGCATTAATGGCTGTGTGTGTTGAGTTATTTTGAGGGGACAGTACATTTACACTGTTATACAAGCTGTACACTCACTACTTTACATTGTAGCAAAGTGTCATTTCTTCAGTGTTGTCACATGAAAAGATATAATAAAATATTTACAAAAATGTGAGGGGTGTACTCACGTTTGTGAGATACTGTATATCAGGAACGTAGATAAGAAGGGGGTCAGTGGTGTTCAACTCTCCTCACTGAATATCCTGGCAAAAATGTAATGCCTGGTGTCCTGCTCTGCTGTCACCCACACATGGCACCAGCGACAAGCAGTACAGTAGAGCAGTCAGTAGTGGAGTGTAGTTGTAGTGGCAAGGTTTAATCATTCCTCACTCACTGTTTTACTCCGCAGGGCCAGGCTGTTGGGCTCGGGCTAAGCATCTGGCACAGAGCTGATGAGGCAACATATTGAGCAATGAGCACAGCCGGAGCAGCAGGCACCTGTCCTGCTTGCCACTCTATTCTCATTGGCTTGCAATGCCGCTTTCTGCCTTGGGGGAGGAGCTTTGCCTGCGCCCAGAGCACAGAATGCTTGCTGTGTAGCCCCGCAAGGATGAACTGGGAACTGTTGATCTCCATTTCAGGTGTGTCCCTATTACTCTTTTGGCCTAGCCTCACTGAGGCTGCCTCAAAGAGTGTCCTCAGTCAGGCTTAGACTAACTTACCACTGCTGTGCTTCTGCTGCTGGCAATATAGTACTGACACTAGTTTAGCAGTTATTATTGCAACTACTGACACCAATAATGGGGGTTTATAGCGTGTCCACTAACACCAATACTGGGGATAATAGTTGTCCACTGACACCAATGCTGGAGGTTAGTAGTGCATCCATTGGCACCAATACTGTGGGTTAATAGTTCATCAACTGACATCAATACTGGGGGTTAATAGTGTGTCCACTGACACCAATGCTGAGGTTTAATATTGCGTCCACTGACACCAATGCTGGTGTTTAATATTGCGTCCACTGACACCAATGCTGGGGTTTAATATTGCGTCCACTGACAGCAATGCTGGGGTTTAATATTGCATCCACTGTCACCAAAGCTGGGGTTCAATATTGCGTCCACTGACACCAAAGCTGGGGTTTAATATTGCGTCCACTGACTCAAGTTATAGGGGTTATTATTGCATGCACTGACACCAACGTGGGGGTTATCACTACATCCACTGCCACCAACATTGGGGGTTACTAATGCTTCCACTAACACCAGTATTGGTGATTATTCTTGCGTCCACTGACTTCCGTGCTGGGGGTTATTATTGCGTTGGCTGACACCAATGCTGCATTGACGTCTTAACTCCCCAACTCATTCAATCAGAGAATGTGTTTCATTCATTCATTCAGAAAATGCTTTGTGTTTAGAATGCAGCAGGCCAGTCACTTGGTGCAGGACTCAAGAGCAAGTTAAGAACATGGGCAGAGCAGTGTAGATTCAAGTGATTTTCAGCTTCCAGAGGCTTTGGACAGGTAAAGCATATTTTCTGGGTACAGCGAGTGTAGCATATGTAACCGTATACATGGTGAGTAGGTTCAAGTTTTTAGCCCCTCCCACTGTTAGCGCAATTTTGCCACACCAACAGTTTGTCAAAGCGCGGCAGACACAAGTATTCATTTTATATAGCATCAATAAAAAGACAGATAATCTACAGATCCAGCTTTATAGCATAAATAAAATGATGTACAGAATTTTTGTAACATTAATACATTTTGTTGTATTTTAAAGGGGTTGTAAAGGCAGAAGGCTTTTTATCTTAATGCATTCTATGTATTAAGATTAAAAGCCTTCTGTGTGCAGCAGTCACCCTTAGCCCCCCCCCCCCCTCCCCCAATACTGACCTCAGGTCCCTCTCTGTCCAGCAATGTCCATGAGTGTCTCAGCCGTCTGAGATTCTCCCTCCTGATTGGCCGAGACACAGCAGCGGTGCCATTGGCTGCTGCTGTCCATCAAAGTCAGCTAGCCAATCAGGGGAGAGAGGGGGCAGGGGCTAAGTCGGGGTTCCATGTCTGAATGGACACAGAGAGCTTGCTGTGGGGGCACTGAACAGGAGGGAGGGGCCAGGAGCACAGAAAAGGGAGAATCTGGACTGCTCTGTGCAAATCCACTGCAACAGAGCAGGTAAATGTTACATGTTTGCTATTTTTATAGGAAATTAAAAAAAAAAATTTTTTAATTATTGTTTTCTTGTCAAATAATTCCTACATCTACAACTCTTATTTTTGCACTTTCCAAAAGAAATATTTCACACAAGAAAAATGATAGTTTAGCCTCTTGTCATTTTATTTCAACAGTCTGATTTAAATCTAAATAGAAGCAGACTGTGTAAAGGTATAATGTGTCCCTTATCACAGAATCAAACGGATCTGATGATTTTGGCATGTCAAGTCATCTGGTATAACTTTGTAACAGTTACAGTGATGCTTTTAATTGTTTCCAGGTGCAAATTTAAATTGGAATGTGAATTAGGTGATTCCCCAATTGGATTTCTTTACCAAATAAGAAAGCTAATATTTCATGGCTTGATAATATGTGAAAGTTTCCTGTATTTCTTACACAGAATATCGTAATTGTTACCTTCCTGTTTCATTTTACATGTGACCAAATCAATTAGTGAATATAATGTTCTATGAATGTAGCATACATTATGAAATGTTTCAGTTTGCTCCACAGGACTATATTTATTGTAAAATATGCCCAGAGGTAAATGAAGAGGCTTGCTCTCCTTTGCTCCATAATTCTCCCTTTTGGCACACTAAGCAAATAGGCTGCAAACCCCCATGGCTAAGTATTTGTTTGTTTTTAACTCTTTATTTTTCAAAGGTATATAGGAACAAAAACAGGTCAAATTGGCATCAAGTAAATACAAGTTTCAGGTACATTACATACGTGTTCATGAGATTGAACAATACATTTTATACAAGGAAATATGATGGTATTTAGAACAGAATCACTATTTCAAAAATAGTAGGCAAAAGTCGAGTAAGGTGAAAATAAAATATTTCAATAGTTTTCTAGACCTGTATTTTAGACCACTCACATATAATAAGCAGTAACTACAAGTAGGACTGAAAAAGAATGAGAAACAAAAAGAAAAGGAACGAGAAACAAAACAAGAAAAAAAATTAAAAAGTGGGGGGGGGGCTAGTGAGAGGAGAAAAGTAATCTTCCCTCTGCAGCATGTCCTGATCAATGTTGTCAGGTATTAGAGTGAGTTCCTGTATAGTAGCCATGGTGTCAACGTTTTAAAATGTTTGTCAGACTTGTTCTTAATAAATGCTGTAAGTTGTTCCATTAGTTGAATTTCAGGAACTCTTGCATGCTAATGTGCTAAGGTTGGTGGGTTTGTTTTTTTCTACAGAGAGCAGGTATGCAAGCCTTCGCTGTGTTCAGGAGTAGTGTTGAGCGAACCCGAACTGTAAAGTTCGGGTTCGTACCGAACTTTGGGGTGCCCGTGACCCGGACCCGAACCCGGACATTTGAAAAAAAGTTTGGGTTCGAGTTCTGGGTTCGGGTATTTGATCACACATGTTGAATAGCTGCAGGGCAGCCAATCAACAAGCGTTTCACTGGTTTTCCCCAGAAGCCATCACAGCCATGCCTACTAATGGCATGGCTGTGATTGGCCAGTGCATCATGTGACCCAGCCTCTTAATAAGCTGGAGTCACTTAGTGCTGCATGTCACATGCTCTCTGGGTAGTGTAGGGAGAGGATGCTGCCGGTGCTGTGAGGGACAGATTGCAGATAGATAGATAGGTAGAGATTACTACTACTACTGCTTTTAGGGACAGATTGCAGATAGATAGATAGGTAGAGATTACTACTACTACTGCTTTTAGGGAGAGATTGCAGATAGCTAGATAGGTTGAGATTACTACTACTACTGCTTTTAGGGACAGATTGCAGATCTCATCCTGCATTACAGAAAGATCTGACTGGACTAAGTAGAGTCTACTGCTTAGAGGGACAGATTATTGTTCTAAAATCATCTTCTAGTTCTATAGGGTCAGGTTCCTGCTGTTGCTGTAATGGACAGATAATTGTTCTAAAATCATTTTGCAGCCCTCTAGCACTTTCCATGACTCTTTTACAGTCATTTTTGTGCCGAAAAGTTCAGGTCCCCATTGAATTCAATGGGGTTCGGGGTAAATACCCAGACTTTTTCCCGAAGTTCGGCCGAACCCACCGAACCCAAACATCCACTGGTTCGATCAACTCTATTCAGGAGGTGTTTGAGAAGTGAGTTTTTATAACGTTTGAATGATAGTTGCGCGTCATGCAAAAAGTAAGCGGCTGGCATATTTGGAAGAGACCAGCCTGTCAAATCTTTAATGGACACTAGACCAGAAGTCGGCTAACACTAGGCAGTCCCAGAAAATATGTAGGAGAGTTCCCTCCATTTTGAAGCATTGCCAGCATAAATAGGGAATCTTATACCATCTCGTAAGTACTTTATACCCATTTTCTTGATAATTAATAGCTAATGATGCTTTTTGAACATAAAAGAGAACTTTGTCTTTTTGGGTTTGGAAGAATGTTCTGCGAAGGTATTTCTCCCATATAATTAAGAAATTTGGTTCTGATGTTCTCCAGAAATTAAAATGGAATATGATTGTGATAGTGCATGTACAATAGTGACAGCTTCTTCACAAAGTTTTTCAAATGGTGTGAGCAGTCGAATAGTTTGATATGGGCGTAGTAATCTTAGCAACTTAAATTTTATACAATAAAAGCGTGTTTTACATTTGAAACGTCTTTCTTCTTCCCTGCATACAATTTTTTTCCAAAAACTGATGAATAGGTATGTTACATGCTGTACATTTCAGATTTGACTCCCTATATACCCTCTTAAATATACATATTGCAAGAGATCATACTTAAGACTCCATGTTGTTTATTTTTTTATCACTGTGTTTATACTAAGAATAATTATCACCTTGTCAGCACAAGATTGCCATGGTAATTTATGAAGCTGATGATAGTATTTTGGATTGTCTTTTCCATAGAAACCTTTTTTCGCCTTTTTGTATTGATAGAAAGCGTAGCTCTTTGTGCGGCCCAAGCATATTTACATTCAAATGGGAGTAATAATATATAATCATGTTTAGTCTCATCTGCTGTGCTATAAAAGATATAATGATGATATATTCTTTATTTGGGCCAGAGGCCTGAGTCCTTTGTAGGACTTTATTGACATTCTGAATGACAATAATATCAAACTGTTATTTACTGTAGGTTCCTTTTTTGGATCTTACATTGCTTGTCAGGGATGGACTAATTGGCACATTTTTTTTTTTAAATTACAGACAGAAATAGTTTCATTCCTACTAATAGTTGCCATCACTCCTCATGACTAAAAAATATTCTGAAAGTAAAATTTGTTGGAATTGCAATAAATATGAGGGCTACAAATCACAAGCTATTTTAATGAAAAAAGATATATAAAGGAAGATTTAGACAAATAGATAATGGAGGTAGAGAACATGTCCTGGTCTGCATGGCCAAGGATAGCATGGCCCAATATCATCTTGGATAAAGTATTCATATTGGATTAAGTATTACACTTCGGCTCAGCACTTCAGCGACTGCACAAAGTGAAAAACAGAACACTCCAAACCACTGAACAGACTACAGGTGACTTGATTCCTCATAAAACTTTTTATCACTCATCTTGTCTGATTCTAAATCTCCCACTCTGTATCATGCGCTCCCTACCTTTTCTTCTCACAGTTACATCCTCCCTCCTTAAACTCTCTCTCCTTCACCCCTCTTCTCCACCCCACCACTTATATATATCTCCCTCACTCCTGTCTTCACCTTATTACTGCACTCATCAGCTCCTGCTACTTCTGAACCCACATACCAATAGAACCTCCAGTACACTGGAAAGTGTCCCCCCACATATGTCCCACTCCCATATCACCTCTCTCACCCTTCTGCTTCTCCTAACTGCTGGAGACATTTCCCCAAATCCAGGACCACCATCATTTACCTTTGGACAACATACCAGACACCCCCAAACCTCTGACAACAGGCGCAATCCACACAATTTAATTTCTATTCCTCTTCTGCCTAGAACCAGCCTCCCTTCTCCTGTGCCCTTTGGAATGCCCGCTCTGTTTGTAACAAACTTACCACTGTCCACGACCTATTTATCACAAACTCCTTCAACCTACTTGCAATCACAGAGACCTGGCTTCAAGATTCTGACTTCTCTTCCTCGGCTGCCCTCTCCCATGGTGGCCTCCTGTGGACTCACTCTCCCAGACCTAGTGGACGAAAAGGAGGTGGTGTTGGAATCCTCCTATCCCCTCAAAGCACTTTTCAAGTTATTCATCCACCACCCTCTCTGTCCCTCTCCTCATTTGAAGCTCACTGTATTCGTCTATTTTCTCCAGTTTCTTTGAGAATTGCTGTGATCTATCGGCCTCCTGGACCGGTATCCAGCTTCCTTGACGACTTCACTGCCTGGCTACCCTACTTTCTTTCTTCTGAAATTCCAACAATCATTCTTGGCGACTTCAACATCCCTGCTAATCTTGACACTCCTGCTACTTCTAACTTTCTGAGGCTAACCTCTTTTGACCTAAAACAATGGACACATGCTTCTACCCACACTGATGGCAACTGCCTTGACCTCATATTCTCCTACCTATGCACTCCATGCAACCTCTCCAACATTCCTTTTCCTCTCTCTGATCACCACCTCATTAGTTTCAGTCTCTCCTTGTCTTCCTCCTCCTTGCCTTCCAGCTACCAAACAATTACCCGTAGAAACCTTCGCCATCTTAACCCTTCTCTTCTTTTTTCTGCTACAGATTGTCTCTACGACAAAATCTCATCCTTGTCCTGCCCCAACCTGGCCACTTCTATATACAACAGCTCACTGTCATCCACCCTAGATACCTTGGCCCCCCTCACTACACACAGAATCAGGCCCCGACCGCTACAACCCTGGCAGACAGACGATACCAGAAGCCTCAAAAAAAAGAGCCGTGCTCTTGAGTGTCTGTGGCATAAGAC
>BLSH010231331.1:116950-134432 GCA_018402905.1 Glandirana rugosa
CGACATATATTGGATAGACCACGACATATGGGACGACATATATAAGATAGACCACGACATATGGGACGATATATATGAGATAGACCACCAGGGTAGACAGCACCAGATAGGGTAAATACAGCAGGGTATACAGCACCAGATAGAGTATATACAGCAGGGTATATAACACCAGATAGGGTATATACAGCAGAGTATACAGCACCAGATAGATATATACAGCAGGGTATACTGCACCAGATAGGGTATATACAGCAGGGTATACTGCACCAGATAGAGTATATATAGCAGGGTATACAGCACCAGATAGAATATATACAGCAGGGTATACAGCACCAGATAGGTTATATACAGCAACAGAGAGAGTATATAATGTAGGGTACACAGCACCAGATATGGTAAATACAGCAAGGTATACAGCACCAGATAGGGTATATACAGCACACACACCACCCCCCCCCCCACTGCAGGGCTCGTGGCCCTGACAGCAGATACTGACAGCAGATTCCACCACACCCCACATCAAGGTCCCGCACTTACCCCATCTAAGAAGTGGGCAGGCAGTGGTGTCTCGGCGAGCGGTAACAGCTTGGCTTCAAATTTCTTCCTCCTCCTCTGAGAAAGGCGTCTAATAGGATCACCTAACTTCTCAGCCAATCAGAGAACCGGTAACAACTAGTAACATACCCGTGCTTTCTGATTGGCGGAGAGGCAACTCTGTGTTAGAAAAGCAAATATTCATTTGCTTTTTTGACACACATGAGTGAGCTTGCGAGTACCATGCTCTGCGCCACAAGCCACTCTATTTTGAAGCCTGTTAGAGCCTAGGGCTCTAATCAGGTGCTTCAAAGAAACCCCCCGCTTCGGTAATTCATGCCGCCGGCGTCCTGAAGGGGGCCGGTCACATGAATAGGGGGTGGTCGCGGATAGATTAATGCTTTACATGCTATGCATGAATCTATCCATTTAGCATAGATGGGGGTGGTGAGGATAGAGGGGGCGGTGCCCGTGATCCTTAATGGATGGGTCGTCTCTGTCTGTGTTAATAAACAATTTTTTTTTTTTAGCGTGGGGAACAACTAGAACCTTTGTCAGGATTTTACTGCTAACTTGGGCTCCATTAGAGATTTATCCCCTCTAACTGTTATAACAACTGTATAACATGACAAATAGGGAAAGGGGGAAGGGAATTGGGGAATGGAGGGGAAAAGGAATGAGGAAAGGGAGGGATTAGGGATTATAGCGGTGCGGTACAAGAATATATACCAAATAAGTAGATGGAATAAAAAACAACTTTTAATTGTATAATCAGATTAAAAGGTACTCAAATACTCAATAAGTACAAAATTACAAATGTACATTAAAAACAATTTACAGACGTTTGAATTGGGGTGGGGTACAATTCTGACTGTAACGACCATGGGCGTATATAGACTTCCAACATGTTTCGCCTAAATAAGGCTTCCTCAGGGACTTTAACGAACCAAGCGTTACATATCTGATGAAAAGAAGAAATTTATACATACAGTGAAAACTATAAAGAAAGACATCAATATAATATGTTGTAAAGAATGCATGTAGTTAGTCCTAAGCCCAAAGTGAGACACAAACATTCACCTCAACAAGCTCAGCCCTCTGCTCCGACCCCAAACGCCAAGTAGCTCGCCCACCGCCTCACGCCAAACTGGGAGGGGGGACACTGTGCGCCCACAAACCTCCCCAAAGTACACCGGCTGATGTTGAGATGTAAATAAAAATATGTAAATGATAAATGAACCCCATGAATGCAGAAATACTATGAGAGAAGAATGAGATGAAATTTGCTATCATATGGACTTACACGTGGTCAACTAATATCAGAGAAGCAGGCTTGAAGGTTGCAGGAAGAATCTTCCTTACCAAAATAGCAGTATGTGTAATAGACACTGAATATAGATCAAAACCATAATAAAAAATGAGCCTGACAGTCTATATGAAATTAAGTAAAATATAAATGTGAAAATGCCTTTAAGTGGAAGGTATATATCATTCGCTTACAGATTTTGATAAGTAATTAGAGTGATTATGGTATTCTGGAATTATAGTACTATAGGGGTATACTGTGATATTCTAAAAACAACATAAAGATGGGAAAAGTGGATGAAAAAAATGAAAACTAAGAGCAGGCATCTATATAGAAGTTGTACTGGCATATACGCCAGATATGGGAGAAAACTCTCTTCAAATAGAGAATAGAACGATATAGCCTAGGCTAAGGAAATTGTAGATAATGGCACATGCAGATACACATTATCCAGCATATAATTAACAATTGAAATGAGCAAATACCTTGCGATACACGGTTTGCAGGCAGACCCTTCATGAGCTGGAGCAGACTGGAAGCAAGATGCTGGTTTATATGGGGCCGTTCGCGCCCCGGCGTGTGACGTCACTGGTGCGTGCTTGGACAAGCAGGCATCGCCGACGAGGCACCCCATTCCAGAGATCCCCATACCTCCAAGTGCACAGGCGCATGCGCGGAGAGACCGCATCAGGAGGCATCCACCCAATCGGCAGCCAGGGGGCGAGGCCAATGGGAGGGGACAGCCCAACGGCGCACAGCCAGGAATACCCGGGGCACCGCAAAGATGCTGCAGCACCCATCCGTATGGACACACAAGTATACCCAAGCGACCCGGAAGTTACGGCAAATGGGCAAGCCACCCCGTCGAGGCAGGGCAGACGTGTCCGAGCTTCTGAAGCCATAAAGAGCATCCCAAACAAAGGGAAAGGGAAGACCACATGCATTAGTCACAAAATGAAAAATTTTAAATAATACATGGTAGTCAATATGCAATCATAACCAATTGAGGGTCAAATACAACAATAAACTAAACTAAGTACAGATGACCATTGAATATGAAAATCAAAAAATTATAAAATATATTTACATAAACCATACTGAAAAATTGATGACTAAATATGATGTGCATGACGGTCAATATCAAATAAAATGAATCAACACTGTTTTGATATTTCTTGGCCCTAACAGCTGTATCATTAATAACCAATCATGGCTGGTGATTGAAAGGGGGGGACTGGGGGAAAGGGTAAAGGGATGTTAAACTTAGCAAGGGGCTCATTTTTTCACAAGAAAATAGTTTTGAATGTCCAATGATTTATACCTATGTGAGTACTCGTAGAAAGGATAGAAAACTCAAGCTTTCATTTAACCCTGGGTATTTGATGGCTCCTAGGGCATGCATCCAACGTGCCTCCAGCTGGAGGAGTGCATTGTCAACACTTCCCCCACGGGGACCGATGGGCACATGCCCCAGGGCCGCAAATTTGATAACACTAGAGTCAAAATCATGGCACCTAGCTACATGTAAATTAAGCGCTGTTGTGGTTTGTTTTTTGCTGATAGGTAACATATGATCTTTGATATGTTTGACAAAGGGCCGCTTGGTCTTACCTATGTAGAAGGCTCCACATAGGCAGAGGGCTAAGTAAACAACACCGACTGTCTGGCACGTCACTTTGAATCTAATTTTGTGTGTTTGTCCATTTGGTAATTGAATTACACTGTAATTGATCATGTAGGGACAATATTGGCATCTGCCACATGCAAATGTGCCCCTGGTCTCTACGCTAGGAGCTTCAGGGGCACCCAGGGGGCTTATTTATAAGTAATTTGGGGATAGGGCTTCAAATGACGAGCAATTGTTGGATCAGATAATAGGAGTGGCCAAAATTTTGTCAAGATTGTTCTGAATTGTTGATGCTGATTTGAATATTGAGTAATCACCCTAACTGACTGGGAGCTTGTTTTAGATTTGTTAGAGAAGGTAAGACAGTGCCTATCTTGGTGACAGGCTTTTCAATATGCTTTTTTGAGGCACGATCGACTATAGCCTCGTTCACGTAACCTAAAAAATAGGTCCCTAGCTGCTTGTTGAAAATCATTGTCAGATGAACAATTTTGCTTAAGTCTTAAATATTGACTATATGGTATGCTATTGATGAGTGGTTTGGGGTGAAAGCTATCTGCACAGAGTATGGTATTACCCTCTGTGGGTTTCCTATAGTGTATAGAGCCCAAGATACCACCAGGGCCAATGTAAACCTCAATGTCCAGGAATGTAATTTTGTGTTGACTGCAGTTCATAGTGAACTTTAGATTATAGTCATTGTTTGAAATGTAGTCCATAAATGTAGTGAGTTCCTCTTTAGTGCCTGTCCAAAAGAACAGCACATCATCTATGTACCTATGCCAAGATATGATGTGATCGAGTGGATGGTCTCTCTCCCACCCCTGGTACAAATTGGCGTATGTGGGGGCACATCAAGTGCCCATTACCACCCCCTGCACCTGGAGGTAGTGGGAGGAACCGAACATAAAAATATTACATGTAAGGATGTAATGGAGGAGGCTGATAACAAAATTATAAGTTGTTGATAGTGGGCCCTTGTCTGTTAAGCATTTGGTAATGACTTCCACCCCTTTAGAGTGGGGTATAGAGTTGTATAAACTCTCAATATCAATGGCAACAAGCCATACATCTTTGGGTACATGTAATGTGGTCTCTGGAATGGGGTGCCTTGTCGGAGCATGTGCTGCGATGCCTGCTTGTCCAAGCGCGCATCGGTGACATCACATGCCGGGCGTGCGAACGACCCTATATAAACCAGCATCTTTCTCCCATCCGCTCCAGCTCATGGAGGGTCTGCCTGCAAACCATGTATCGCAAGGTATTTGCTCATTTCAATTGTGAATTATATGCTGTGTATCTGCATGTGCCATTATCTACAATTTCCTTAGCCAATGCTATATCGTTCTATTCTCTATTTGAAGAGCGTTTTCTACCTTATCTGCCGTATATGCCAGTACAACTTCTATATAGATGCCTGCTTTTAGTTTTGATATTTTTCATCCACTTTTCCCATCTTTATGTTGTTTTTAGAATATCACAGTATACCCCTATATTACTATAATTTCAAAATGCCATAATGCCTCTAATTACTTATCAAAATCTGTTAGTGAATGATATATACCTTCCACTTAAAATCATTTTCACATTTATATTTTACTTAATTTCATATAATCTGTCAGGCTCATTTTTTATTATGGTTTTGATCTATTTTCAGTGTCTATTACACATACTGCTATTTTGGTAAGGAAGATTCTTCCTGCACCCTTCAAGCCTGCTTCTCTGATATTAGTTGACCACGTGTAAGTCCATATGATAGCAAATTTCATCCCATTCTTCTCTCATAGTATTTCTGCATTCATGGCGTTCATTTATCATTTACATATCTTTATTTACATCTCTACATCAGCCGGTGTACTTTGGGGCAGTTTGTGGGCGCACAGTGTCCCCCCTCCCAGTGTGGCGTGCGGCGGTGGGTGAGCTACTTGGTGTTTGGGGTCAGAACGGAGGGCTGAGCTTGTTGAGGTGAATGTTTGTGTTTTCACTGTATGTATACACTTCTCTTTTCATCAGATATGTAACGCTTGCTTCGTTAAAGTCCCTGAGGAAGCCTTATTTAGGCGAAACATGTTGGACGTCTATATATACGCCCATGGTCGTAACAGTCAAAATTGTACCCCACCCCAATTCAAACGTCTGTAAATTGATTTTAATGTACCTTTGTAATTTTGTACTTATTGAGTATTTGAGTACCTTTTAATCTGATTATACAATTAAAAGTTGTTTTTTATTCTATCTACTTATTTGGTATATATTCTTGTACCGCACCGCTATAATCCCTATAATCCCTAATCCCTCCCTTTCCTCATTCCCTTTCCCCGCCATTCCCCAGTTCCCTTCCCCCTTTCCCTATTTGTCATGTTATACATTCATCTTTTGGGATGAGGTGCAATAAACTACAGTGCCACCATACTACTTTATAAATCCTGTTATAACAACTGTTTCACAAGAAAGGACATTAGGGAAAATCTATAACAGGGACACAAACAGCAATACAAAGCATGAATGAAGAGAAAGCCAGCACACAATAATGAATCAGGATTTACTGAAGCCCTCTCAGTTACATCAATATTTCAAGAGCACAGTGGGCCTCTTTTTCAAGGGTCCCCGCTGGATTTTGTACGGTACCACTGTCATACACTCACTCTTCACAAGGGTTACTTATGGATGTCTGTACAGTATGGTTTGATGAATAGGAATACAAAGTAGTCAGGGGTTCAAACTTAAAAAGTTTTAGCTGGAAGTGCACGTTATTGTTAAAAAAAAGCCAGAAAGCCTACCAGCCTGCCAAATATCCACTTCATTTTGGTGGCTTAACTTGTTCCTGTGTACTGCAGAAAATAGCATGTAATAGCTTATTTTTCTAAATGTATTACTATCTGAATTACACAGCTGTTAATACTGTTTACTGACTATAGAGTCATTCGTTTTTCAACAACACTGTCTTGATAATTTCCATTATTTTATGTTCTAAAATGAAAAACAATTTAGCTCAAATAAATATGAAAAAGTTCTTTGAAACTGTATGGTTTTAATCTTCCAGGATTCTGCTGCTTATGTGAACATCAGAAAACGAAATTGTCTGTTGTGATTTCCATAACAGAAACCTTACCTTGTGGGAATTAAATCAATTAGTTCATTAGTGTTATGTCTACAAATAATTACTGTGTATTCTGCTTAATGATTTGCCAATCATTTTCTACAGGAACATTTTACAATGCAGGGAAATGAAAGTGTGCTACTTCATAGCAAATTAATGTAGGTAAGAAAGCAACTCTAGAATTAGGCTGTTATAGTAAAATACAAGGTCGGTTTATTAGATTAGGACCCCTGTAAAAATGTACTGCATAATACTAGTGGGAAAATGTGCTTTGTAAGGAAAAAAGTTACAATGTACATTTACCTTACCCCCGTCTTCTGTATCACTGGGCATGACATCAATATCTTTCCAGCAAGATTCCTCGGGAACAATGAGTACCCCAAATCTTGTAAGAAGACACTCCAGTCCAATGCGAGAGGGTTTTTTGCAAAGATTTCTGATCTTTGTTGTTCCCAGGATTTCACTGAAAGAATTTATACATCACCCTTGCTTAAGCACTGAGGGTGGAAAATGGGGTAAGGTAAGCATATTATCTTTTTTCCTTAGAGGTAGATTTTTCCATTAATGTGCAACCATTTTTGCAGGTGGAGCACGCTCTGATCTACAAAGTGAACCTTGCATTTTACAAAAAGATCTCCTTTAATATAAAACATCTCTCTGTATAGAAATCTGTATGATGAACGAAACACACAATGAATGTAACAAACATACATCTGAAGGTGCAAATTATTTTGTGACAATACCATATGCAATCATGCTGACGGAAGATGTTGCCTGCAGAACCTCAGACTGGGGATGCCGACCAGAGAAATCCAGCAGAGCATGTGGCTAAAAGTGCCAGCTAAGTATTCAGCAAAACCATGAGGGAAACCAGTAGAAGGTAAAGGGAGACTCTGGTTGTGTCGTAGATTCAGGATGCCTGAGTTTACCACTGATTCTACCAGTCAGGTCTGTAGGAGTACACATAGATGACTGCAGTGGATTCTTAGAGTAGTTCAGGGAAGGCATTATGTCATAGCATGGAATAAAGTCAGAGACAGTAGCAAAGTTATAGATCAAGTTAGGGTCAACAACAAGTAGGCAGCACAGTACAAAATTTCCAGCTGAATCCAGGTCTTGGAGGAAGCCGAGGATCCAGAATTAAGTCAGGTGATAGGTCAGTAAAAGGAATCATATACAGGATACAGGTCTCAACACAAAAACAAGCTGAAGACCAGTCAGCACTGACACTGAGTTAGAGCATCCTATATAGCCAGATGCCCATAGTAAAAGGGATGTTGATACCTCTGACTTTGTGTAAACTGACCTTGTACATGCAATTTTCATAGTTTTGTGCCCACAGTAAAGATGCCAGCACCAGGGAGAGAGACACACAAGGTGCTTGGCCAAGCACAGCGCTGGATCGTGAGACACAGAATGTATAGCTGCTGACTTTTAATTTTTACACAAGAGACTGGAGCTCCTCTTTAATTATTCCCAGTGTGTATTTTTAAGCTTGCTTGGCATTCATTTTTTAACATTTATTTAAAATGAAGCCAAACTTGTGTAGTAATTTTCCCTGAAGGGGCCACTGAGACCAGATCTCCCTTTTCAGAGGCTGCCAGTCCTAGACACAGTTCCAAGCACATTGATAAATGCAGGCTCAGTCTAGAGGATGTCTTTTTGTGAATTTATTGCAGTAAGCTTGAACAGGAGAGGGGTAAGGGTCCACGATACTCCAAACTGTTAGAAGAAATTAGCAGGAGGACAAACTTTAAACATAATTCTCTTTTATTAGCCTCTACTGGGGGTAAGAGGGAAAACTCAATGCAAGGGAAAACTCTATGCAAGCAGCCCCAGTCCTAACCCAGTCCCAGGCTTGCTCACGAAGTTCAAGGACAGCTGTCTGCCATCCATCTTCCACGTGACACCTTCCAGTAAGGAAAAAAGGATCCTTCTCTAGACCAGCCTCCACATGTGGTACCCTCCAGCAAATGCATCTCAATCAAAACTCCTTCAGGCCCTCAGCCAAGCACATGCTGAGGCAAAAACAGCAACTACAGCAAACAGGCTGCATCCCAGGGGCAGCAGCCCCAGGACAAGAACACTCT
The DNA here is from genome assembly GCA_018402905.1 of Glandirana rugosa. Classification (NCBI taxonomy): domain Eukaryota; kingdom Metazoa; phylum Chordata; class Amphibia; order Anura; family Ranidae; genus Glandirana; species Glandirana rugosa. Next base: position 125,608 of record BLSH010231331.1, read on the forward strand.
GAGCAAGCCTCCGGAACATTTATCTCCCCACCAGCCCTCTTCTGGGTGCCCCTCCCAGGGATTGGCAGAGAGCAAAAAAATATTCATAACTTCATTGGTTTGCCCTCCTGCTCTAACCTCTGAAAACTTACTCCAGACGCAGGCAGTAGTAAACAACCACTAAGCTTAGGGAAACCTTACCAGACTAAGAAACAGATCCCCACTCCACTAAGTACAGTATTACCATGCAACACCATTTTGTCCTTCCCTCACATGTAAATAATAATTCATACTGCTGTATGTTGTGGGTTACGTTCTGTACCCTACTGGGGTTTTTGTACACAATTCCATACAGCATACATCCTTCTTCAGCATTCAACCTTTAAAAGAGTTTTCCCTCACTGGATCATTTCTGGTTGGGCCTGAAACTGATTCTGCTAGGCCATCTTTTTCTCTTCCTTAATTTGAATCTAAAAAAAGCTCCATTATATTGCATTTTTTTCTAAAGACTGGCAGAATAACTGACCTTTTTCAGCATTATGAAGAAATCCCTGTAACGCATTCATTTGCAGGAATTTATCACGCCTACCTTTAGGGACTTTATTACGCACAGTGATTCACCAAGCTTATTCAAAAGAGTTTATCCAGATGTGCTTTTATCACCATTCTATTATTACAAAAGAAATCATTGTTCTAATTAAGGATTGAAATTAATTTAGTTGTATGTTATACTCTTCAAGATATACAGTAAATTAACAGCGACAATTGCAAGATGTGAAAATAAATATTATCTCTTTTTTTAAATATTTCTTATTGTATAAGTTGTTTTACTCATTAGTATCAGCCATCTTTTCACAGTTTAGTTTAATACAAGTGCCTGCTTGTAGGAAGGCTCATACATTCGTATAAATAAATAGTTGTGCAGAATCATTAGAAAGGGATTCAATTTATTCAAACTTTACATCCTAATGCAGCAGCTATGTAATGGCTGCAATCCAGCATCACAATGAAAACATCCTCACCTCAAATCTAATATGTCATGTTTTAGTATGTAATATAGTAATGCATTTGACACACTTTTGAGCTGTCTCACCAGTGTCTGACATCTGTTAGAAAAGATACGTATACTACAAGTGGAAAAATGCCTTTAGATCTGTCATAAGGTAAGGTCACCTAAGGTATCCAGTTTGAAATTGGAATAGAAGATATATGAATGCAAATGAAATCACAAACGTGTTTGTAGATCCATATTTTCATTTTGTAGGACATAATACACTATACGGACTATAGTTTGTGAACGCCTGACCATCATCAAAGCAGTGACCATTAAAGTTCCCTAACAAACCTCTATTATCTGCTCCTGTTTAGTTTGTTAACCACTTCAGCCCCGGAAGGATTTCCCACTTTAGGACCAGAGCCCTTTTTGCGATTCGGCACTGCGTCGCTTTAACTGACAATTGCGCGGTCGTGCGATGTTGTACCCAAACTAAATTTGCGTCCTTTTTTTCCCACAAATAGAGCTTTCTTTTGGTGGTATTTGATCCCCTCTGCGTCATTTCTGATCGCAGCTATAAACAAAAGAAGAGCGACAATTTTGCAAAAAAAAACAAATTTCTTACTGTTTGCTAAAATACAAATCCAAAAAAAAATACAGAAAAACATTTTTTTTCATCGGTTTTGGCCGATTTATATTCTTCCTCATATTTGTGATAAAAAGAAATTGCAATTAGCGTTTATTGATTGGTTTGCGCAAAAGTGGCCGCGTTTACGGATGATGAGAATTCATTTCTGGGGTTTTTATATTTTTTTTATTCTTTACTAGTAATGGCAGCGATCTGTGATTTTTAGCGGTACTGCGATATTGGGGCAGACATGTCGGACCATTTTGACAGTTTTTTGGGACCATTGGCATTTATACAGCGATCAGTGCTATAAAAATGCACTGATTACTGTGTAAATGGCATTGGCAGTGAAGGGGTTAACCTGCAGGGGGTGCTCTCAGGGTTAACTGTGTTCCCTGGGTGTGTTCTAACTGTGTGTGGGCTGCCCTAGCAGGGGAAGGGAACTGATCACAGCTTCCATGTAGAGGAAGGCTGTGATCACAGCCCTTCCCCCTCTCAAAGAACGGAGGTCCGTGTTTACTTACACGGACCTCCGTTCTTTCAGTGCGGGGGCATCGCGGGTAGCCGGCGGCGATCAAGTCCGCCGCACCCGCTCCCTGGCCCCCCCAACACAGTGAGCGTGCGGGTGCGCCTCCGGCGGTGCGCTCGCGATCATAGTGCACGATCTCGCAGCCGCCGTCGTATGACGGCGGTTTGCGACATCGAGCCACTTTGTCGCCGTCAACCTACGGTTGACGGTCGGCAAGTGGTTAAAATGGTTCTAAACCTCTGTTTCAGGCTAACATCAAAGTAGGTGTAATCCAATCGAGCACCCCATCACCCCTCGTATTTGGATATCCTCTTTTTGGGCGTTTTGTACCTTTTGTTTGTTTCTTCAGCAGGGCTTCAGTCCTACACCGCTGCAGTGAGGTACATCATCTCTGGATTTAAATCGGTCCCTCCTCCTGCCCCCACTGCCTTATGGGACCTGTGTGTGTCCTAGAAGATGACGTGGCCATTCAGAAAGCACAACTGAAGGCTTCACTGCCAGGTTTCCCTAAGTTGCAATGCCTGCGCCTGCACCCGAGCCGATGGACGAAACGGCTTCGGGGGGCTGACATCGCAGGATCCCTGGACAGGTAAGTGCCCTTATATTAAAAGTCAGCAGCTAAATTATTTGTAGATGTTGACTTTTACATTTTTTAAGAGACTGGAACTCCACTTTAAATATGAGAAAATCATATCCCTTTATAGTGTGTGCTTTTCTCAATCCAAAGCACTACCTTTTATTTCTGTCTTCTGTCTCATTCCTCTGTTATATACATGAGTCACGTTAGACAAGCTTTCCTGACACCAAGAGAAAAAGGTGACAGCCTCAACTCGGTTCCTGTGTGCTGTGTAAAGAGGGGTGTCCCTTTCCTCCCCTCCAATCAGCTCTCACTGAGCTCTGCAGAGTATAATTTTTTTTTGAGAGGATCTTTTGAGCAGAAAAGATGCCCAAAAGTGCCCAAAAAAACTTGAGAATATGAGAAAAAAGCATGAAAAAAAAACAAAAGAAGCTTGAAAACACACAACAAAAAATAGGAAAATTAGTTGAGGGAAGGGTTTGTGAAAATAAATGCTTATGCTCAAAGGAGCTCAAAGAAGCTCAATAAAAATGTGCAAAAAAACCCAAAAAATACAAGCTTCTTCAAGCTGAAATAAAAGCTCAAATGCCTGTAAAAGCAGCTTTTGGGTCTGGAGCAACAATTTAAAAGAGAGGGTTGGGTCACACCATGATCGCACAAGAGCACGTGCATTCCTGTATGGTTTCCACTCAATGTGTTTTGACAGCCTATTCATTTTAATGGGCTGCAAAATGCACTGGACCACTGAAAGAAGTAGTGATTGCACCTTCCTGACTGCCAGCAGAGTTATCCAGTGGATTGTGAATGACATATAACATTCCTGGCCATACTTGCTGGACCAGCTGTCTGAGGTCATTCGTGCCTCCTTCGGATTGCATGGTCCAGTGACATGGAAACATTACCTTGCATATAACGGTGGAGGGCAGGGATGGCCTTATGGACAAAAGAAGAGGAGTGGCTGAGAATCTGCCACTGTGGTACAGCACAAATTCATAAAAGGGAGCTGAATCCACAAGCTAGAAAGGCAGGAGTTTGAAATCCAGCAAATTTTCCAAATTGGCAGTAAGTCACTTGGAATAGGGGTGGCTAGGGTGTAATTCTTATGTTCCAGCAGCTGGGGCAGAGAAACGTGTCTGCTCAATGCTGCAGCTGGAGATGGCAGAGTGTAGTTGGCAGAATCAGAGCAAGGTTGCAGTCTACACTTGCACCTGATCTGCATGGATCTATGCTAACCCTCTTTCCAGCTGGAAGAGCCATAAAATAAACCTCTGACACCCCCTGAAATACCTGTATCTCTATCATTGGAGGTTGCTGATGAAGAATCTTGTATCATAGGATTAAATGTGGAAAGAGAGGAACTGGAAGGAAGAGGAGGACTACGGCCCTTTTACTACAAATGGCTAGCATTCAGGTGCTACTACCAATGAGCTCTGTGGCGGCAAGTTATGTGTCATTCTCGTGATGCCAAAATGACTGATGATATTGACTTGCATGATATGCTGAAGAAGAGAGTGCAAATGACTATGGTGTGGTCTACAGTGCGTGTGTTGAGGTAGGCCCACAAAGCTGAGCTCTGGGGAGTGAACTAGGAGATAATATGAACCTGCACCTGTGAAGTCCTGCCATTTGAAATGGAATGGCTGCTCCCTCCACTGATCTGTGAGCTATGCCTCAATGACACCCTGCCTCACTGATGTTGTGGCTCTGCCTCACTTTTCTCCTGTACTATATCAAGCATCCGTGTCAGAGACCTCATCATCGCCCCCCTCTACATCACTGGAGCCAACTTGGCAGTAGGCTACAGCTGTAGGAACATCTGTGCCAATCGGTTCTCCTTCCTTTTGTCCACTCCCTCTATGCTCCCATTGATCTCTTCCTCGACCCAAGCTGCAATTAACTGCTGAAATTCATATTGCAGCAAGTAGCTGGCATTGTTCTCAAAAGCAGGCAGAACAGGGCACATTAGCAGCCGCTGATGACTTCAAGATACTGTGTGCCTCAACTCAGTAAGCTGAGGGCTGTCCCTATACTTTTCCCATGTAGTGGATGAAACTTATAGATAGATAGATAGATAGATAGATAGATAGATAGATAGATAGACAGACAGACAGACAGACAGACAGACAGATAGATAGATAGATAGATAGATAGATAGATAGATAGATAGATAGATAGATAGATAGATAGATAGATAGATAGATAGATTCTCTGAACCTGAGAGCAGGACAGTACAGCAGAACCCATTCACAGTGGTGCAGTACGGTAATGCACTTTAAGTGAGTTGGTGCGATTCCATTCCTTCCTAGTACAATACACATGCATTGTAGTGCACTGCATTACAAAAATACTACAGGCTGTTTGATTTCTGTGCCTGCTGGCTTATTCAAATCAACAGGGTGCCTTAACACACGGCAAGGTAAAACGCAGGGTAAAGCATGTTCATTAACGCAATGCACCAGTGTGAATGGGCTCTCAACTACTTAGAGGGTTATTAGAACTGAAACTTCATGAGAAAACTAAGTGGACTTTGGCAATAAACTAGCAGCAGACATGAGGTGACTGTTGCCTGAATAAACCAGTTTTGGACAAATGGATTCAAGCCCCTTCAGCAAAAGGAGTTAAATTACTGAGGTTGTTGCTGTCTTTGGCATATGTTCCTTGGTGTCTACATTCAGTTGCACATATATCATTTATCCTACCCATTGATACATTGATTCCTACAACTTTGGCATGTACCCTGTTATGGTTTAAATATGTTAAGAATTCTGGAACCCATAATTACTGCTACAATTTGTTTTGTTTAAATGTGGAACTCCAGCCATTAATATTTATTTTAGTTGTGGATATAGTGGAGAAGAATTGGGATTTGTGTCACATTTCATTGTTGCCTACATCCATTCTGTGGGGATTCACTCTCAGTTTTTGTTCTTGTGACCACTATCACCAGGGCACAAAGCGAGGAGAAATTCTCTCCTGGGCATCCTATACTGTTCTCTTCTGGGCCTCCTATACTGTTCCCTCCTGGCACCCCTATACTGTCCTCTCCTTGCTCCCTGTAATGTTCTCTCCTGGTCCCCCTGTACTGTTCTCTCCTGGGTGTCCTACACTGTTCCCTCCTGTCCCCCTATACTGTTTCCTCCTGGCTACCCTGTGCTATACTGTTCCCTCTTGCCCATCCTGTACTGTTCCCTACAGGCCCCTCTGTATTGTTCCCTCCTGGCCTACTTGTACTGTTCTCTCCTGGTCCCCTTATACTTTTCCCTCCTGCCCCCCTCTGCTATACTGTTCCCTCCTGGCCATCCTATACTGTTCCTTCCTGCCCCCCCCTATATTGTTCCCTCCTGGCCCCCCTGCACTGTTCACTTCTGGATCCCTTATACTGTGCTGTGCTCTTCTGGCCCCCTGTACTGTTCCTTCCTGGATCTACTGTGCTTCACCCTGCTGACCCCCTGTTGAAGTTTGACCCAGAATTGAGCAATTGCGCAACAAAAAAGCAAGCACAAGATTCACATTAAGTTAAGTTTTAATATACAGTATCTCACAAAAATTAGTACACCCCTCACATTTTTGTAAATATCTTATATCTTTTCATGTGACAACACTGAAGAAATGACACTTTGCTACAATGTAAAGTGGTGAGTGTACAGCTTGTATTACAGTGTAAATTTGCTGTCCCCTCAAAATAACTCAACACACAGCCATTAATGTCTAAACCGCTGGCAACAAAAGTGAGTACACCCCTAAGGATAAATGTCCACATTGGGCCCAAAGAGTGAAAAATTTTGTGTGGCCACTATTATTTTCCAGCACTGCCTTAATCCTCGTGGGCATGGAGTTCACCAGAGCTTCACAGGTTGCCACTGGCGTCCTCTTGCACTCCTCCATAATGACATCACAGAGCTGGTGGATGTTAGAGACCTTGCGCTCCTCCACCTTCCATTTGAGGATGCCCCACAGATGCTCAATAGGGTTTAGGTCTGGAGACTTGCTTGGTCAGTCCATCGCCTTTACCCTCAGCTTCTTTAGTAAGGCAGTGGTCATCTTGGAGGTGTGTTTGGGGTCGTTATTATGTTGGAATACTGCCCTGCGGCCCAGTCTTAACGGGAGGGGATCATGCTCTGCTTCAGTATGTCACAGTACATGTTGGCATTCATGGTTCCCTCAATTAACTGCAGATCCCCAGTGCCGGCAGAACTCATGCAGCCCCATACCAGACCATGACACCCCCACCACCATGCATGACTGTTGGCAAGACACACTTGTCTTTGTACGCCTCACCTGGCTGCTACCACACACGCTTGATACCATCTGAACCAAAGAAGTTTATTTAGTGGTCTCATCAGACCACATGACTTGGTTCCAGTAATCCATGTCCTTATTCTGCTTGTCTTCAGCAAACTGTTTGCGGGCTTTTTTGTGCAACATCTTTAGAAGAGGCTTCCTTCTGGGAAGACAGCCACGCAGACCAATTTGATGCAGTGTGTGGCGTATGGTCTGAGCACTGACAGGCTGACCCCCCCACCCCTTCAACCTCTGCAGCAATGCTGGCAGCAATCATACGTCTATTTCCTAAAGACATCCTCTGGATATGACGCTGAACACGTGCAATCAACTTCTTTGGTCGGCCATGGCGAGGCCTGTTCTGACTGGAACCTTTTTTTCAGATCCTCAGAGAATTCTTTGCCATGATGTGCCATGTTGAACATCCAGTGACCAGTATGAGAGAGTGAGAGCGATAACACCAAATTTAACACACCTGCTCCCCATCTACATCTTAAACCTTGTAACACTAATGAGTCACATGACACCTGGGAGGGATAATGGCTAATTGGGCCCGATTTTGACATTTTCATTTAGAGGTGTACTCACTTTTGTTGCCAGTGGTTTAGACATTAATGTCTATGTGTTGCGTTACTTTGAGGGGACAGCAAATATACACTGCTATACAAGCTGTACACTCACTACTTTACATTGTAACAAAGTGTCATTCCTTCAGTGTTGTCACATGAAAAGATAGAATAAAATATTTACAAAAATGTGAGGGGTGTACACACTTTTGTGAGATACTGTATATTCTATTGTTTAATGCTATTTCTAAGAATAATTGTTGCTATATCTACAGATCGCTGATCAGCATCAATGTTCCGTGAGCTGTAAATATGACAATCTCAGACGTTTTGCCAGGGGGTCCTTGAAGGTAAAAAGATTGAGAAACACTGTATTAGCATTACACTTTTTGCTCTTCTAAAGAGGCCTGGGAAAAAACGTACCAGGCTGCATATAGGGGAACTTTTAGAGTAAAAAATATTTCCAAACTAAAATTTCTTGCAAGAGAAGAGGTACTATATTTATGTCTTAGGTAGATTGTCTTCTACTTCCCCTTCACTGCAGTGCTGCAGCCTCCATTAGTGTTTTGGTGACAAGGGGTTAGAGAATAGAACTACAGCCCAATGGCGGGAAAGGTGAAGATTAAATCTTTTATATATTCAAGGATAATTAATCCGGATATATTTTTAAGCTGACAGGATTGCTTCAGGCAAGACACAACATTAATTTGTTTGTTTTAATATTATAATTTTTAATTCTAAGGCAATATTTTATTGATAATGTAAAAGTAACATAATTGTACTAATTAAAGCCTTGTCACAAACCTAAAATGGCAGGTAAAAGCACAGAAAAAAAGTTTTTTAAACGCTTATGTGAATTTTTTTTTTCTTTTATACATTTTTTTAAACTTGCAATGTCCCTTTAGGTTTTCTAGCAAATTTAACTACTCCAAGACAGTCAGTTAGTTAGCACAGACCCCTCCCTTCTTGCACATCACAGCCCTTTTCTCTAAATACTGTCTGTGCTGGCCCATCTACCCAGGGCCGATCCTGGGTGGGTGCCTGGGGTGCACTGCACCCAGGCGCCGCGGGTTGCGGGGCGCCAAACTGTAAGAGTTCTCTCCTCTCCATGTTCGCAGTGCTGATCCCTGCCAAGCAGCTTCCCGGAGGGCGGTGGCTGTGAGATGAGAAGAGCCGCTCTATTCAGCTAATGAAATTCAGAGGAGGAGCGGCGATGCTACAAGCAGCACACAGGCTGAAGCCGCTCCTCCTCTGAATTTCATTAGCTGAAT
>BLSH010231331.1:135537-183982 GCA_018402905.1 Glandirana rugosa
TCTCTGACGTCCGTACTATGTCCTCTACCAGTCTCTGACGTCTGTACTATGTCCTCTACCAGTCTCTGACGACTGTACTATGTCCTCTACCAGTCTCTGACGACTGTACTATGTCCTCTACCAGTCTCTGACGTCTTTACTATGTGCAGTCTCTGACCATCTCCTGTATCATGTCAGCAGTCTCTGACCATCTCCTGTATCATGTCAGCAGTCTCTGACCATCTCCTGTATCATGTCTGCAGTCTCTGACCATCTCCTGTATCATGCCTGCAGTCTCTGACCATCTCCTGCATCCTTTCTGCAGTCTCGGACCATCTCCTGTATCATGTCTGCAGTCTCTGACCATTGTTTATTGTTAAGAGATTGTGGGAGGATATTGAGGTAACAGACTCCTTAGGCAGCATCTCTGCGTTTACGTCGCTGCCATGGAAACATTTGTAAAGGGGAGGAGTTAACAAGATAACCACGCCCATGTGGGGGCGCCAGAAATATTCCTGCACCCAGGCGTCTGTGACCCTAGGATTGGCCCTGCATCTACCCCACTCCTATCTTCACCTTTTATGTTGCTGTGGGGGAAGGAGCAAGGGTAATACTATAGAGTGGCACTAGACTAATAGCTCAGGGTCTGCTGAGGCTGTTAACATTATATTCAAGATGGTGGCACCCAGCAGCAGTCTCAGATCTTTTGGATGTCCACGCAAAGGAGGATTTTAGATAGCTACCATTCATGAAATTTGTTAAATGCACAAATAACCTTATGGGAAGATTTTTGTTGAAATAAATGATCTAGTTACATCGTCTTTGTAGCGAAATAATGAATTTAAGATTGCCATCCTGTTCACAATGTCTAATATTATCAGCCTTTTCTATCAGAAATTATTCAGTGTGTATTTCTTCTAAGTGGTTACAGTTGTTTCTGTAGATTCTGTCAAATAAAGTTACCGAGTCTGTTGATTTTGTGTTTCCGTTTTGCCTGGAACCCTGGGTGTTGCTAGGCTCTGTTCATGACCTGAGACCTTAAAAAAGCATTTTAATCTTTCTTAAAGCCTTAACATAAAGATTTGATGACTTCTGCTTTTAATTTATTTTAGTCCTAGGGGTGTCTCTTCTTGTGTGATAAAATAATTATTTTTTCTAGAAAGAATATAAAAAATAATGCAGGGAATCAATGTGGTAGAAGAAAATGACAGCTCTAAACAAAGTAGAATTGATTTACTAAAGGTGTAGAGACTGATTTCTAAGCAAATTAAATTTAACTTTGTAAAAATTAATGTGAAGCTGATTTTGTCTTAAACGTGTAATCATGCATTTGCAAAAATCCTGTTTTTTTTTTTTTTATTCCCTTGTACATGACTGGGTATTCAAAATGATTACAGGTTAACTTTATTTACTAACATTTTATTTGCAAAATTAATCTACAATTTGCTAGAAGAACAATACTCCTTTATTAAATCAACCCCCTTGGGTGTTCCTTTTTTGTAAATATAATTATGATCTTATCAGTTTTGTTATGCTTCATATCGGATGTAATAATTTTTTGATTGTCTATTGACACTTGTTTGTTTTCATACATCAAAACTGCAGCATTTTGCTGCTTTACAATGCATTTTAAGTAGAAATCCCATTCTTTCCTATGTGGCTGATTCACATCTGCGGGTTAGTGTGAAAGGTAAATAGAGACTCTATGGACCCATTCACACCTATGTGTGTACATATGTTGCAGCACACATTGAAAAGAGTGAATGCAGCATCAGGGGAAAGTATATTTTCAGTGAGCTTTTATTGAAGCATATCATAATGTAGATATTGTGGATGGGAACAAGAAGAAACTCGACTGGCACCATGATCCCTTAATGGTCAAAATACTAATGAAAGTATTTAGGATGGGTTTTTATAGGTGTGAGATTATTTACAAGCATACTACTGTTAAAAGTAACACATTATCATTGACAAACGTTGTTAAACCAATAATACATTAGAGTAGCAGAACTTTATACATGTTGTGGATAAAAGCAAAGTCCCTTTACGCATGATTTTCTACATGTTTTGCCACCCTAACTTCATCAGGAAGTACATGTAAGGGATAGTAGCATTTAAAAAAATATAGCATATATATAGGATATATGGCACCCAGGACCGATCTTTTTTTAAAAAATCCCTACAGAAAAAAATAAGTTAATTGAGAATTTCTTTTGCTAGAAAATATCGTTTTTTTTAAAGCAGAGGCCCTACAGAATAAAATGGTGGGTGTTGCATTTTTTTATTAAGCAGCATTTGTGCAGCAGTTTTTTCAAATGGAAATGTTTTGGAATAAATACACTTTCATGAATTTTAGTGTACACAAACACTTTTGATCACATATAAAAGCTGATGTTACACTGCGTAAATAGGTAAATAGATACCAAACATATCATGCTTTAAAACTGTGCATGCCCGTGGAACTGCGACAATCTACAGTACAGTAAATTATTCATAGGCGATGCTTTAAAAGCCTTTACAGGTTACCATTTTAGATTTGCACAGAAGGTTTGGTGCTAGAATTATTGCTCTCACTCTGTTATTCACAGTGATAGTTCACAAGTGTGCTGCAATTGCTGCTTATTTATCCGTGCGGGACTGACACGTGCTTTAGCCTTTGTGCGTGAGCATGAGGGAATGACAGAACTTTATTGCTATCACAAGGGATGAACAACATCCCCTGTAATAGCATGGGCAGTGACAGGTACTGTTTACAGAGAGATCTGGGGTTTATAACACCCCATATCTCTCACCTGCCCTTATAAGCACCAGATCAGGCCAAGATCGGTTTGATCCAATTCTTCCACAAGCCGGTAGCAGCCTGTTTTCCGTAGACCAAAACCGGAAGCGACAAAATACTCAATGCTTGTAGTTTCTTAGTTAATAGAGAGGATCGGGTATATTCTGCTTCTTGGTCACACTATAGTCAGCCGACAGTACCGCCGGCTTCAGTCCTGGGCTACCTGGTGGGACAGGAGAACCCAGGAAGGCAGTGGAAGGTGGAAGGAGGAGGCACCCCTTCCTTCGCCTGTAAAAGCAATCCAGCAGCTAATTAGCTACTAGGATTGGTTTTACATGATAATCAAGGCATAAAAAATAAAAAAAAAGATGATGGGATAATGCCCTTAGCTGCAGGCATCATCCTGGTATACCTCTTTAATCTGGCGACATACGGGTATGTCACAGAGGCTGAAGTGGTTAGGACTTTGCCACATGCAAGAGTGTCACACTCATTTTAATAAGATAAAATGGTTTCATTACATATGCGTTTCTACACAAAGCCTACCTTAAAGTGGATGTAAACCCTCACATATACCCAGTGAAGTGAACAGCCTCAGATGATACACAGGGATGAAGCGAATCTCCCTATATAAGTTTTACATGTATATCTTCTGTCTTCATCTGTATATATCCTTTAGAAAGTGCACATCATGTTAGGATTTTTTCTCTTCCTGGCTAGCATTGCATGAAGCCTGGGCATACAGCCAAGACAGCTGATTGGAGGAAAGGCACAAACCCCCTCTCCTCATAGGTAGAGACTCTCAGCTCTCTTCTTTGTTCACTTCAGGGCACTGCTAATCTATTTATAGCTCCCTCCCCAACACCAAACTCCGGCTGCTTTTATCATATGTGATGGAGAACTTGTCAGGCTGATAACAGAAGAACGGAACAAGAGACAGCTATGGGACTTGATTTGTAGAGAGATAATAAAACACTGCAGATCTATGTGTCCAGCTCAAAATTCATGAATTGGGTTTACATCCACTTTAAAGAAGAACTTCAGGAGTAATGTACTTAGAGTGCAGTGGTCAGGAGTATGTCATTTACGACCCATCCTACAGAGTGCAGTGGTAAGCAGTATGAAATGTAAAACACAAGAGAGGGGAATTTATGAAAACTGAAGCAGCCAGATTCCATCTTCGGCTTGTTTAGTTAAGCTTTGAAAAAAAACAAAGACGCTGATTGGTTTGCATACACAGCTGCTCAAGATTCTGGCTGCCCTGGTTTTTATGAATTCCCCTCAATGTCAGGGGTCATGAGCGCATAACGCACAGGCCACTTTACACAAAATTACCCCCACAGTACCGCTCTCCCATAATATCTCTAAATCCCCCCCTGCCAGCCTTCCCCCTCAGTACAGGTCCCCCGGCAGCACAAACCCCTCTGTACATACTCCCCCAAGCACAGACCAACAACCCCCCCACCAGCATCCCATTACTTTCAATGAGGCTTTCTATGGGGCTGCCTCCTGCAGCTCATTGCTACTTGTAGGGATGGGCCCCGTTCGTCTAATTTAGAACATTATGGAGAGTTTGCAGTGACTTCACTGCCGCAAAGCGCCCCATAATGCATTGCACAGATGGTGTGTACAGCTCCTCCTCCATGGGAGCACTCCCGCCGTCTGCCCACTGTTTGTTATGACAGTTTATTTATATGGCAGGGTGGGGCCACACGGCAACGTAAGCAAGCGACCCCGTCCCCTCTGAGGTCATGTGATGTCAGAGGTGGCGGGTCATGTGCATACATCACCGAGTGGCCCCACCCTGCCATATAAATAAAATGTCACAACAAACAGAGCTCAGTCAGCAGGAGCCCTCCCATGGAGGAGGAGCTGTTGCTCGGATAAGTGTCTGGTTTGGATTTTAGGTGGGACCCCATGTCAATGTGGGATGTCAGAAGATGTCGTCCAGGGGATCCTCAGGTCATGTCTGAGGAAGGGCCATGCCACGAAATGTGTTGTCATGACAACAGCCAACTTCAATCCTCCTCTGTTTGCATTTCATTGCCTTGCACTTCCCAGCACTTGGCCTTGCCTTGGGATCAGGCTCTTCGAGCGGGTGACGTCACGCTCGTGAGCCCGCAACAGCTGGCCTCTCTTTCGGCTTTCCTCCAGCTTTAGCCGTGGTTGCTGTATACCGGACTGAGCCCCAGCAGAGGATCCTGGTCTTTCCATCTGCCACTCACCACATTGCAGAGAGCCTTTCCGGTTGATCCGCCCATGACTGCGCCCGCCACACGTCACGTCACGCCCCACTGTGGAGTTGCAGCTAAAGGCATGTCCCCCCCTGTCCATTCATTGACTGAGAGGGGACCTCAATATGTGGCTGCATTCCATCCTTGATTGAGTGGTTCAGCAATCTTCCACTCCATCGCCAGCAGGGTCCCAGCTCTTGTCCCCCCACAAATAGTAGTGGGCGGACTGCCTCTGGACACTTTCATCCCTGCAGCACAGTGTGGGCTGGGTACTCCTGGATGATTGGCTAATAGGCACCCACACCAACGGTTGGTTTCATTGCAAGGTTGGTGACATGAGGAATTGTCATATCTCTTTATATTGAATTGTTTTAAATATTCTTAATAAACTTTGTAGCGGTTTTTCATGTGGACTCACCCAGAAATAGTTTTCATGCCCCCTTCCTCCATCCAGGGTCCTATAACTAGTGCTGGTACATGTGGTATTTCCTAGACGTTGCACAATTTTGCCTGTTCACATGTTCTGGTGCAAACCGAACCGGGGGGTGGTCTGCCTATCCCTAGCTATTTGCTAAAAGCCCAATTCAGAAGTGTAAATGCAACCTAAAGCCTTTCAGTTTTAGGCCCAACAACAGAGTCACTTGAAAGTATTTTTTTTTTTTTTGCTTACAATCAGTCAAACAACTCATAAGGGTTATCAAGGGGAAGAGACAGATCACAAGGAAATTGAAAAAAATAAATGCTTAGCTGCCTAGTGTAAAAACAGTTAACATTTAACATTTGCTAAGCTCAGTGAACATTCACTTGACTTTACAAAGTTAACATTTTCTACTCCTTTAGTAAAGAGACCCCATACGCATTCATGATCATATTTGGTCAATGATGTTGAAATTCACCTGCCAACTAAACACTTGTATGGTTCCTGTACGGTGCATGTGATCCTACATAGATTCTTTTTACACAGAAGCCTGCCTGTACCACTTGTGCATGTCAGCATGTGGGATCATGAACGAAAGGGTGGGCATGCAACCAACATCAGCATATATTCGCCCCCACCCCACACACACACACAAACTTTCATATAGGCAGAGCAGCCTCACTGCTGGTCCAGGCCTGCTAGTTTTCACTTTACGAGTAAGTCATTTCCATGTAGACAACTCACAATAAAAACTTCAAATTCTTCATTTACAATCCAATTCATTATAGCTTTGCAAAGTGTGGTAACTATTAACCATTAAGAGTTCAATTTAGTGTAGTCAGAACTGATAGCAGCACTCCGAGCAAATGAATATATAAACTATTAAGATATATATATATTGGACATTTTTACCCGTCAAAGGATTTTGGTGCTTCCAGTTCTAGACAATACAACTAGCCAGGTGACCTAACTTTTTTGTTATGCAATTAGGCAACATAACTAGGGCCTTACTTTTCCTGTCTGTGACTGGACAGTTAAGGAGCAGCAAAACACTGATGAGGTCATCCCTTTAATCTCTCATTTTGTCCATATGTCCATACCTTTACCAGTCTACACAAAGCTGTACTTTTGACAAGAAGTGCATAAAATCAAGTCAGATTCAGGCACTCATATTGTTTGCATATAAAATTACTTTTCAATCAATATGTATTTGCATTCATTGTTTTTTTAATATCTGTCTGGAGTTCTGCTTGAAAGATGATTACAAATTGATGATGTGACTACTGCACAAACACAGCAAACAAATTCAAATTGCAGTTAATACATTTCTTAATGGAACACTGATTTACATGACTCAGTTATGATATAATAAACCTTCTAATTGTTTTTTTAATATGAGCTTCTGTAGAATGCATCCAATAATGAAGGTGCAAATTCAGATAATCATCACCATTGTTCTCCTTCTCATTTTTTCTACATTAATGACCATTAAAGAAACTGAATGGCATTAATAATGCTAATTCACCTGCATGCATATAAATATATGGCATCAAGATGTGATTTAAAAAAAGGAAACTATGTTTCTGGACAATACGGTACTTAAAGGAGAAGCATGGCTTTTTTTTCACAATCTTACTTAGCTAGGTGGATGCAGCATCAGCTGCATCTGTCCCCGCCGGCTCTTATACTATGAACTGAGTGATCAAACACCGCCGATCACTGGGTTCTCAGAGCTCCCTGAGCAGGGAACATGTAACTATCAGTCAGACTCTGTAGTGTGAAAAGGAAAGAAAAGGGAGAGCGCACAGCCGCCCTAGTGTATTACCATTTATTGAGCAATATATGTAAAAAGAACAACAAGGTTGCATTCACAAGAGGAGCCTTGACATGGCATATGAAGCCCAGGTGGTGGATATCTTCTTCTGGCCAATCCGTACCCAGACAGATGGAGACCAATACTGTGGGAGGTCAAAACCTCAGCGTCCCTAGGAACAGTCCTCAGGAGCCTCTCCAGAGCTGAACGTGCGTCCGGCCTGGCTGGCACCGCGCCATGTTAATCTCGGCTGTAGCAGAGCGGGACAATACCATACTCCTCAGCTGATCAGTGCCTACATGTTTCAGAGGCGTGGCCTCCTTCTTCAGGTCATACCCTCTGCCACCATGCCTCGCTCTACACCCTGTTCCAAATTGTTATGCAAATGATATTTTTCTCATTTACCTAAATAATTGATGTAAACAACAGTCAGCATAATTCTCATGTTATCAACTATTAAAAGTACAATTCAAATTTTATTCAAAAAACCTCCTAATGATAGCAGTATTTTTTTTCAAAATAAAAAACGTACAATGCACTGTTCCAAATTATTACGCACAGTAAGTTTCAAAACAATTTATAGGTTGTAAAGAACTGAAAATTGTCATTTGTTGTGTTTGCAGGATATTTACTGAAATCAAAAGCTATTTCAATCAAACTTTGAACAACATTTTAACGTTTTAAACATTTTAACAGGTCACGTTACATTTTAACATAGGACCCCTTATTTGATAGCAGCTTCACAAGTCTTGCATCCATTGAACTTGTGAGTTTTTGGACAGTTTCTGCTTGAATTTGTTTGCAAGATGTCAGAATAGCCACCTAGAGCTGCTGTTTGGATGTAAACTGCCTCCCACCCTCATAGATTGTTTGCTAAGGAAAATGCTCCAAAGGTTCTCAATAACATTGAGGTCAGGGGAGGATGGAGGCCACACCATGACTTTCTCTCCTTTTATCCCCATAGCAGCCATTGATGCAGAGGTATTCTTTGCAGCATGAGATGGTGCCTTGTCATGCATGAAGATGATTTTATTACGGAAAGCATAGTTCTTCCTTCTGTACCAGGGAAGGAAGTGGTCAGTCAGGAACTCCACATACTTTGCAGAGGTCATCTTTACACCTTCAGGGACCCTAAAGGGGCCGACCAGCTCTCTTCCCATGATTCCGGCCCAAAACATGACTCCACCACCGCCTTGCTGACGTCGCAGCCTTGTTAGAACAGGGTGGCCGTCCACCAACCATCCACTACTCCATCCATCTGGACTCATCAGTGAACAGGACTGTTTGAAAAGTAGTCTTCATGTATTTTTCTGGCCAATGCATCTGTTTCTGCTTGTGAGCATTGGTTAGTGGTGGCCAAATGAAAGGTTTATGCACAGTTGCAAGACTCTGGAGGACTCTACACCTTGATGTCCGTGGGACTCCAGAGGCACCAGCAGCTTCAAATATCTGTTTGCTGCTATGTAATGGTGTTTTAGCAGCTGCTCTCTTGATCCGATGCATGGATCTGGCAGAAATCTTCCTCAATGTGTCTTTATCTGCACAAACCCGTTTGTGCTCTGAATCAGCCACAAATCTCTTAATAGTGCGATGATCACGATTAAGTTTTCATGAAATATCTAATATTTTCATACCTCATCCAAGGCATTGAACTATTTCACTCTTTTCGGCAGCAGAGAGATCCTTTTTCTTCCCCATATTGCTTGAAAATGGTGCTCTGCTTAATAATGTGGAACACCCTCCTTTAGTAGTTTTTCCTTTAATTGGGATCACCTGGCAATCTAATTATCACAGGTCCTGCCCACATAGAGAAATCCACATGGACACCTCAACCCATAGATGACAAATTGGGTACTACAGCAAATAAACTGTTTGATTGGAAATGTACATCCCTCCCAGCTGGAGAAAGTCTTCTGACCATGGGAAATAAACTTCCAGGCCTTGCACCTACTGAGTTTACACTTATAGCAACCAATGATGTTGAAAAGTTGTGGAATATTAGTAATCCCTTTACTATGCCTGTTCCTGAGACGGCTGGGTGCAATAAGGATTTTAACATTAGTAGCCTGTCTGAAGACCACCTTTGGTCTCTCAGGGAGCACTTTACTAAGAGCTTGGTCCTGCCGCGAGATAGGCCAATGTTTTTTAATTGCTTTTTTAATGGCCCAGTGCTGATTACTGAATTTTATGATGAACAGAACCCCATGCTGTGCTGTATCAGTGGTATTGGTTGTAGAACCAATACCATTCCTGTATCTGTCAGCTGCCTTGTTTATATGGGCTGGTTCATACCCTTTCTCCTCAAATTTTTTGGAAAGGATAGCCACTTGCTGATCAAAATCTGATGTTGCTACAATTTCTGCACAACCAACAGAATTGGCTGTATGGTATATTTCCTTTCCACCTGGGATGATGGCAACTATCCCAGTGGAGGTAGGAATTTCCTGCCGTTGCCTTGAAGTGGGTTTTAGATGTGATGATCATCATCACATAATCATTATCATCAAACCCACTTCAAGGCAATGGCAGGAAATCCCTACTAAGGATGGGCCCGCGTTTCGAGTCTAAAACCAATTTTGCTAGAGACTACCTGTCAAGCAAGTCACCAGAATGGATTTATGGTCTTCAAGAAGTGTTTGTTGGTGTGTGGGGACACACACAGGTGCTACTTAATGCTGGAGGGTGGACAGGATAGCAAATGTTTCAGTCTGCAGACCTGGTAATCAATAAGGTCCCCAATGATGCTTACAGTTAAGATGAGCCATGATTACCCTTTCTGGTTTACATTATTTATCAGGAGCCACTGCCCTCTTCCTACATTCTCATCTCCTCATATGATATGGCAGCCTGCTGCATACCGAGGTTGTATATGATATGTACCAATGCACTTCCACCCTAAGAATTTGCAGTTGCACAGCTAAAGGCAGTGCCTCCTCTTCTAGGCCTAAACCGAAAGGTTTTACCAAAAACAACAAGTACACAAAAAACATGAAGTTGAGGTCTGTGTAACATGTTTTCACATAAGAGAGTCAGCATACTAAAATTTGCATATGAGAAATCAATAAAAAACATTTACTCACAAATTACAACAGAATGCAGATTTTGTGTAAAGGAAATATAATGTTTCATTGTGAAAATGTAATAACTAAGAATGAACACAGCAAATAGTGAAACATTAGGAAGGAAAGCAACTTAAAATTGTACACTAAGTGCAGGTAAACTCTGAGAATATAATAATCAAATAACAACTTAGAACAAAAGGGTCATTTTCGGTACAAAAGAATTCATTCTATACAATGAAATATATTATACCTAGATGGTGATTGCGAGTTTAGCTCCATCCAAGGTTCCATGTTCTACCATGCACCAAGCCTTTATCCCTAAAAAATGATTCAATTTTACATTAACAAAGAGGACCTCTCCCCAGTAGGTTCAGCATTAGCTCACACATTCCCACCAAAGGATGGAAGAGAAAAGAAAAGGGAAGTAGCAGAGCAGAACTAGTCCAGAGACAAATTAAATGGAGGACTGTACAAAACCAGAAACAGGCAGGCAGAATGCATAACTGGGAAACCAATTGCCAAGAATAATGGAATACAGAAAATGAATGGGTAAAAGGAATCTCTTAAATATGAATTCTGTATAAGTATCGACAACTTGTATGTTATAATTTTTCCAACAGTCAGACAAAAGTGATGCTTTATGCCAGAAGTACATAGGTGGCAAGGAGAAATCCAATAGTAGTCATTGAAACCACATGCTGGTGGCTGCTGGTCCACAGGACCACCAGCAGCAGGTTAAACAGATCTTGTTACACCCATGGCTAATAGACCTCACTGTGACAAATGAACACTCATTCAATGTATTGCAAAAAAGACAGAGGAAACCTGCTTGCACCTTTATACTAGTAGTCACAATCAGTGGCGTAGCATGGGTTGGCAGCGCCGGGGTCAAGGAAAGTAATTTGCGCCCCCTAAAGCCTCATACACATGGGCCGAATGTCAGGCAGTATTGGCCGGTTCAAAAGAAACATCGGACATCTCCCCCTGTGTACTGCAGCTGGTATGACAGAAGCCGGACGTTCAGCCAGCTTCTGTCGAAGAGGCATGACTGAAAAAGGTCTACCAATCGGCTCCGGCTGAGAGCGCTGACCGGAGTGTTCTGGTGGAGGGCATCCCCCTGTCAGAACACAACAATGTCATCCCTGAGAGATGGTGTGTCCCCCAGAACGTGCAGGAAGATAATGGCAGGATAAATGAGAGCGAGAGACTCACCAAGTGGACTTCCCCTTACGAACATAATCACACATTAGGCACAGGCATTTGAAGGCCTCGGCACTGTTCTCGAAGGTGCGCACACTGCAGTCCCAGTAGCTTTCGTCTGACTAGGGCTTTGGTTGCCATTTCGGTCTGTGGAGAAGAAGACACACACCGTCAGACACACAGCATTTTGTTGGGTGGCCTCTTCTGGTCTGGTGGCTGCTCCACCACACCACCGACCGCTTGGCTCCCCTCCCCCGATGGTTTGAGGTGGTGGAGCAGCTGGCAGATGAGGGAAGGCCGCCAACCACAATGCTGTGTGTCTGAAGGTCAGACAGCTGGCGGTGTGTGATTGCGATAGGGCTCTTTTTGTCTCCCATGCTGTGATGGACAAGGAGAATTGGATGGGGGACCCAGGGGTCAGTTGGTGGGGCCCGGACAGCCAAGCAGCGGGAGCTGAGCAAGCGGCTGCCTGCTCTGACCACGATCACCCACAGCCAGCTGTCTGACACCGCATCCTCAGACACACAGCATTGTGGTGGGTGGCTGTGGAACAGCCACCGTGGACCTGTGCCAGCCTCTCTTCATCTGCACTGCTCCACATACATCCAGCCTCCATCTCCACCACATGCCGCCTACCAACCCTCTAACAGAGCATTGTGGTGAGTGGCTCAGTTGTGTGGGAAAGCCACCTCAGACCTGGGCCAGTCTCTCCTCATCTACAGTGCTCCACACCCATTCAGCCTCCATCCATCCATCCATCTCCACCACATGCCGCCAACCAACCCCCTACCACAGAGCATTGTGATGGGCTGTGGGTGGCTGTGGGCCAGCTAGCCAGCCTCTCCTCATCTATAGTGCTCCATCCATCCATTATCCTTTCTACACATGAACCCCCCTAGAGCATGTGCTGGTGGCTGTGGTGGCTTAAGCCCAACCACCGTGGGCCTGTAGCTACCTCTCCTTGTCTGCAGTGGTGTCTGTTCCCACTCCAATCCATCCAGACAGCAGGCTCCATCCATCATAATCCAGTCCACCCCCCACCGTCCTCCCCACCGGTGGGATGCTTGGGCTCTCTCCAGACTGTGTCATGCCACAGTGTCCACTCCCACTGGGCCAGTAACATGACTCAACTCAGTCTCACTAGTCTTCCATCGATTCGCTCTGCTGCTGCCACAATGGGAAAATGATCGGAGATCCGGTCCGAAGGAGCGGAAGAGAAGATGGGGGTGGGCGCTCACACTGACAGTGAGGCAGAAGCGGGACTCCAGGAGCATCCTTTGCCCATGTGCCATCCACGATCATGGACAGGGCAGCCCTGCCGCTGCACGTGGCCCCATTCACTCAATCACAGGGCGCCAGCTGGTCATTGCTTAGAACATGGTGGCGGGAGCGCGGTGACACAGTATATACAAATAATAGGAATTTGGAGATGGATTTGCCCCCCTAAATGTTGTGCCCGGGGCCATGCCCCCCCCCTCGTACCCCTCATGCTATGCCACTGGTCACAATAATACAGATGTAATAACACTGGTTTAACACTTCACAAACCATTACTAAATTATGCTTTATGTTTGTTTTTCTCCTAAATGTATTGTTTATAGTAGAAACGTTTTGTACATTTCACTCACATAGTTTAGATTATTTTTAGATCCCTAATAGTACTTGTCACTACAATATTTGAAACTGTCAAAATGAAATGAATTGTTCTCTAAAGAAAAACACACATGCACAAATAAAAGGCTCAATTTCGACTTCTAATAAAAACAAAAGGAGTTTTTCAGACATCAAAAAAATGCTCAACTCCTTTCACTGCGGTGTTTTGATAAATTAATCTGCTTAATTTATGCACATTTAAATAACAGGCTGTTGTAAAGCTTTTTCATAAACAAGTTTCTTTCTTTAAAGAATATCTGCAATTTTGTACTGTAAATGGGTTTACCGACAGCAAAGCCTATTCTACATTAGTAGCATTTGATGACTGTTAAATGAAACATCACACAATGAATAGTATTTAGAGTTGATCGAACCCGTGGAAGTTCGGGTTCGGTGGGTTCAGCCGAACTTCGGAAAAAAGTCCGGGTTCGGTACCGAACTTGACCCGAACTTTACCCCGAGCCCCATTGAATTCAATGGGGACCCAAACTTTTCTGCACAAAAATTACTGTAAAAGAGTCCTGGAAAGTGCTAGAGGGATGCAAAAGGATTTTAGAACAATGATCTGTCCCTTACAGCAACAGCAGGAACCTGACCCTATAGAACTAGGAGATGATTTTAGGACAATAATCTGTCCCTCTAAGCCAGGCATCCTCAAACTACGGCCCTCCAGCTGTTGTGGAATTACACATCCCATGAGGTATTGTAAAACTCTGACATTCACAGACATGACTAGGCATGATGGGAATTGTAGTTCCTGAACAACTGGAGGGCCATAGTTTGAGGACTCCTGCTCTAAGCAGTAGACTCTACCTAGTCCAGTCAGATCTTTCTGTAATGCAGTATGAGATCTGCAATCTGTCCTTAAAAGCAGTAGTAGTAGTAATCTCTACCTATCTATCTATCTGCAATCTGTCCCTAAAAGTAGTAGTAGTAGTAATCTCTACCTATCTATCTATCTGCAATCTGTCCCTCACAGCACAGGCAGCATCCTCTCCCTACACTACCCAGAGAGCATGTGACATGAAGCACTGTGACTCCAGCCTCATATAGAGGCTGGGTCACATGATGTACTGGCCAATCACAGCCATGCCATTAGTAGGCATGGCTGTGATGGCTTCTAGGGAAAATCACGCTTGTTGATTGGCTGCCCTGCAGCTATTCAACATGCGTGATCAAATACTCAAACCCAGAACTCGGACCCAAACTTTTTTTTAAATGTCCGGGTTCGGTTCCGGGTCACGGACACCCCAAAGTTTGGTACGAACCCGAACTTTACAGTTCGTGTTCGCTCAACTCTAATAGTATTGGACCTTTAAAACAATTAATGACAATTTTAAACCCAATGTTAAATATGTGTTTAATGTATTTCACCACAAACATTTTTCTTGGCTGTCTTGTGTTTTAAATCTGAAAACCACTATAGAATAGAATAGAATAACTATATAGCATAGCCTATATAGGTTTATATAGATATGAATCATCTCTATATAAGCAATAGTATGAAGAACTACTGATGTGGCTTGTCTACATATCAATAATAGGATTTGTGTTCCTGTTGTTCCATCTCAATCTTCTTTGCCTTTCATAATGCAATGTTAAAGAACCCATAAAATAACATAGGGGTCTATTTATAAATGTGTTTGCACATGATTCATTCAACTTTTACCCAAGATTTCATCATTCATAAATGTTTTTGCACATAATTCATGCACATTTCACCCAAGATTTACACATTTTTCTCATATGATTCAGTTGTAAAATATGTGAATCCAGGGTGAAATTTGTCTAAATTTTAGATAAAATCAAATTATAAATAGACACTAAGTCACATTTGGATAGGTTTAAAGGCACCAATGTCTTGACTGACTACATACTCCAAAAATGTTTCAGATCCTGTAATGAGATGCTATAAACAGTTTAGAGAAGGGCCAAAAAAAATGAAATCTTCACACACAGAATGCCAGAATGATGGGTAATCAAAGCATCCTATATTACTTACTAGAAAAGTCAAACTAAACTAGATGACAGACTAAGAAAAAAAAAAATAATAATTTGCACAGCATTTCAGATTGGATTCACACCATAGCGGCGTGAATTCTAGTCTGTTTGCCAGCGAGAAGGACCGGAGCCGTCGTTTGGCGGTTCCTGTCCATTCTCACAGCGCAGAAACTGCCTGGGGAGGGAGGGAATGTTCCGCGAGCAAGGTGAAAGATCCCAGCTGAGTATGGAACACATCTACGTGTCAGATACATTCCCATCCAATTTCCATAGGTGTGAACCCAGCCTCAAGATCAAAAATCTTTAGTCTCTCTCCCTCTTCATTGGCTCAGACACAGCAACAGGAACCAATGGCAACTGTTGATCACAGTCAGTAAGGAGGGAGTGGGAGTCAGACACACAATGGACACACAGAGTGGGGGCACTCAGCTGTGGGGGCACTCAGCAGGAGAGGAGCCCAGATTGCCTTTGGGGGTAGAAATTCATTATCTAACATTCCTTCTTTATCCCCAACCACTGGCTAGTGGTATACCTGTTGATGGCTAGCACTAGGTCCAAGACTGCATTAAAGCACTTATAATCATAGTTTTATTCATTCCAAAAGAAAGGGAAGTAATCCTCAAAACAAATCCCTAGGGATCCCAAATTGGGGTGGTGTTGTCATTCTAAGTGGGAGTATAACTGCTACTCTGAAGTTCATTCTGGAGTCTCCTGCCTCTAACGGGTGTCTGGAATACTGGACATATGATCATGCTGTTTCCTGCAGTCTCCATGGGTGATGATGGCAGCTCTGAACACTGTAGCAGCAATCTTGTGCAAAGCTACGGATGTTCTCCTGAAGCTCACTAGGTCCCTCCATTTAAGGGCATAGTCCTCTGTTCACACTCAGTGGTTCCTGTGCAGTGGTCTTGACAGCTGCAACAGTTCAGTTCCAATCTAGAGACACAGGAAGCAGTGTCACCAGCCTCAGCAGTAGGTTCTCCCACGTTCTCCATGGGAAACTGCGTGTATCTCTAGTCAAGACTTCTGGTCCATTCTTCTCCTGCAGCAGCTCTTCTTACTGGGACTTGTAGTCCCACACAGTATCTCTTGACTTCTGGGCTGCTTCCTTGGAACTGCATGTCTCACCAGTCCCTGCCGCTCCCAGCGGTTGGAACCTCTCCAGCAGCTCCAGCTGCAACTTTTCTCAGTCTCTCCTTCTTCTCTCTCTCTGCAAACGCACTGTTCTTCTGCTGTGATCTGTCTCTTTCCTCTTCAGGCATGACTGCTCTGAGCACCTGTGGCTGGGGACAGAGGGAGAGTTGTCTCGGAAGGTGGTCCTGTCATAGCTGTGCGCCTGCCAAAACACAAGGGCCACCGTCTGTGCTGGGCCACATATGTACAGGATTAGAAGACTGATGATGAAAGGTAGACAGCTAACCTAGAATTTTATAACTGTATGCAGAGGTACAACACAAACACATAGAATCAAAATAAGATTTAATTTCAAAGTAACCTGAGGTTTTAGAAGCATTTGGCTGTTTTCTATTCAGGTGAATTTCTGCAGCCACCACATCTAAGGAATGATTGGTAAGCTACATAATATTACATTTTGTGTTATTGGATCTAATTATATTTCATATCCAGTGGTCAATGATGCCCAGAAAGAGCATATGTTGGCATTTTACCTGAACATGAATAAGTCTTATGACCCGTTTGTGTATCACCTCCTAAACTGAGTCTGCTGATAGATTTACATACACATTTAGATAGGTATGACAAATTACTGAAATAACTATAAAAAAAATTGTGAATACTGTATTTTCGTATTGTCCCCTGTTTTGTGTCTACACGGAGGAACACGTCTATGAGCGAGTTTTGAAAAATATGGTTTTCATTTCAGATGATCTTATATCTACATCATACTTTCAAACATAATTGTGAATAATGTGTGATACTAACAATCCTGATATAAAGAACACATTTTTAGGTTTCATTAACATGAAAAGATGTATTAGCAAGTATTTAAAGACATTGTAAACAACCAAATGGTTTACAGATGGTACGGATATTTTCCTGATAAAATTAAACTTCTCTCTTTATAAATAGGATTACCATATGTTCTAAAAAATCTTGTTGGGCTCAGATAGTCTGGATTTAAATCATAAAGCTGTTAGGGTTGAGTTTGTACTTGTATATACTTTTTGCAACAACATGACAGAGTTTTGACCAGACCACCAGCCAAAAAAATTAATGAACTTTAGCAGGTTTTGTGTTTTTTTGGTATGTGAGGATTAAATAAACTTGGCCTTAACCCGGAAAAAATAATTCCACATTTAAGGTCATTTTACTGTACATGAGGAGGCCAAGCATAAAATCTTTTGTGCTGCAAGCACCTTGTGTTCCACTAGGTTCACTCTTTACAAAATTGATGCTGATTCTGTCAGTGAGTAGAACATGAACATTTTGTGAGCTAATGTATCTCTACTGATGTAAATGTTGTATTGAAGGTCAAATGTATCGCCCTTAAAACTACACTTGTCCATCCTTCCTAATCCTCCAGACTTAAATGTAAGCCACAACCTGTTCAAATATTTACATCTTCTGATATTTACAATCCATTTCCTGAATGTATCCAGTCTTGGAAGATGGCCCTATAGAAGTCTATGAGAGCTCAATGCATAGACATACATTTTGGTCAGAGCATGTAAACATTGGAGCAAGCCAAGGCTGTCCTACACAGCTAAGCCTTGGGCCCCAATCACATTGGTGTATCTAAGCGTACATCCATGCAAAGGGCCGTGTTTCCCACATGGGATGCATAGGTATTCCGTGCAACCATGTGTAGACGGTCTCATTCATGTCTGTAGGGATGCAGCAACCTAATTAGACATTAGTAAGACAAACACTTTTCATAATTTGTTATACAATTTTACAAACAGGTAATTTTTCTCCTTCATTGATGTGCGCTGATGAGGCTGCACTGATGGGCACTGATAGGCTGCACTGATGGGCACTGATGGGCTGCACTTACAGGCACTGATAAAGCATCACTGATGGGCACTGATTGGTAGCACTAATGGTTACTGATAGGTGGCACTGATGTGCACTGATGAGGCAGCACCGGTGGGCATTGATCGGGAGGCACTGATGAGGCTGCACTGATAGGCAGCACTGATGGGCACTGATAGATAGCACTAAACGGCAATGATGGGCAGCACCAAAGGGCACTTAGAGGTGACACTGATGAGCACAGATAGGTGGAACTCATGGGCACTGATAGGCACTGGTAGGGGGCACTGATAGACAGCACTGATGATGAGGCATTGATGGGCACTGATTGGCAGCACTAATGGTGGCCACTGGTGTGCACTCATAGATGGCACTGATGGGCGGTGATTGGCAGCACTAATAGGTACTGATAGGTGGCACTGGTGGGCATTGGTAGGAGGCACTGGTGGGCACTGGTTAGGAGTAGGGATGAGCCGAACACCCCCCCCCCCGGTTCACACCAGAACACCACAAATGCGAACCCCATTAAAATTAATGGGACTCAAATAGGAAAAATCAAAAGTGCTCATTTTAAAGGCTTATATGCAAGTTATTGTCATAAAAAGTGTATGAGGGCCCGGTTACTGCCCTAGGGTCCCAGACGCAAGTCTCCGTCTGTCACAGGGAGAGGGACCGGTTACCTGAAACATGTAAAATAGAGGCTCTCAGTCTGTTGGCATAAATGCCCAATAACATTGATACCACCGCTGTATCAGTATATACAGCGGGGCTTGATAGAGAAATCGAATTGGCTGTAAACAAATTCAATAGAGGTACCTGTAAACCAGGGGAGTCGTCATGCTCACATCCCTACGGCAGAGCCACCGATCGAAGACTGACGATAGAACGCCTGCCGCTTCATATGATAACAGCAGTCCTGCCAGAAGTGACTAAGCCAGCGACTCGGCCTCGTCAGATCCTTACCTCAAAGCATTGTAACTGTTCCAGGTGACCGGTCCCTCTTCCTGTGACAGACAGAGACTTGCGGCTGGGACGCTGAGGTCATATGTCCTCTCACATTTGTGGGGGACATTGGTTTGTCCATCTGTACCTCACCCCTTATCGGATATCTCAGTCCAATACCCACCTAGACGGGGCATGCGATTCTGGCGACGCTGCCTTACAGTGCTGTTGTCTATCTGGTGGCGGTGGGTGCTGTGAAGTGAACAATTGATAAGTTTTGAGAATGGGGTAAGCATAGCTGATCTGGTCTATTATTGTTGAATGTGCATATGTATTATGTGAAACTAATGTGGATTGTTGTTTACATTAGAATGTGAAGCAATTGGGATCAAGCTGCGAAACGTTGGTGCTATATGATCCCCGTACTTCATTCTCTGCTTGTATATGTATTCTGTATCGTTTCAATGACAGCTATATCAATTTTATGGTGTATTAAATACAAATTGTGAATGTTTTAACTAATAGTTGTATTGCTCACTACTGAAGGGTGCCCAGAAAAATCCCTACTTTTATGTCTAAAGGGTAGCTGCAGACCCTGGCCGGCTACTTTCGACATTCTCATTCTATATATCTGGTGGACACTACTTCACTTATTTATATTTCTGGTTTATGCTTTTTCTTTATATTTATAGACATGTATCAATGCAAAAAACAGTTTTTAAAACAATCATTTTTTCAGGAGCAGTGATTTTAATAATGATTAAAGTGAAAAAAAAATTGAAATATTCCTTTAAGTATCGTGCCTGGGGGTCCCCTTGGTCTGCCTGTAAAGTGGTGCATCTGTGTGATGTTTAGAACAGTCACCCCCAAACCAGGCCCTTTTTTAAAATATTTTGGCGCGGAGTTCCCCTTAGGGCACTTTCACACTGGGGCGATAGTGGTAAAGTGCTGCTAATTAGTGGCGCATTTACAGGCTTTTATAGCGGGACGCTTTAAACCCCCAAGGAGGTATTAACAAGGGGTTAAAAGCGCCACTGCTCGGCGCTTCCGAGGCGTTATACAGTTGCTTTGGGAGCACCGTCCATTGCTTTCAGTGGAGGAGCGGTGTATACACCGCCAAAAGCGCACCGCCCCAGTGTGAAAGCACATGGGCTTTCACACTGGGGAGAATGGGGGGGGTTTCAGGCACTGCACAGGCGCTATTTTCAGGTGCCTGAAAAATGACCCAGTGTGAAAGGGGTCTTAACCACTTCATTACACTGTGTTAAATATACTTCACTGACTGCAGCACATAGTCTGAACTGTATTGTATATACTATGGGGACTGCACTGTATAAAATTGCAATGACATGCCCCAGTCAAACAAGTGCAGAAAAATTGGGCCTTGGGCGTTGGTGGTGGCAGAACACTGTAAACCTTGCAGTTAATCTCGTTGGGTGCAGGAAAGGGCCCTGCTGTTTTAATTTATTTTAAAAATTGTAATGACATGCCCCAGGCAAACAGGTGCAGAAAAATTGGGCCTTGGGTGTTGGTGGTGGCAGAACACTGTAACCCCTCGCAGTTACTCTTGTGGGGCGCAGGAATGGGCCCTGCTGTTAAAAATGTTTAAAAAATTGTTATGACATGCCCCTGTAAAACAGGTGCAGAAAAATTGGGCCATGGGTGTTGGTGGTGACAGAACACTGCAAACCCTCGCACTTACTCTCATTGGACGCAGGAATGGGCCCTGCTGTTGTAATTTATTTTAAAAATTGTAATGAGATGCCCCAGTCAAACAGGTGCAGAAAAATTGGGCCTTGGGTGTTGGTAGTAGCAGAACACTGTAAACCCTAGCAGTTACTCTCATTGGGCACAGGAACGGGCCCTGCTGTTGTAATTTATTTTAAAAATCTTTTAATTTAAATACAGGTGCAGAAAAATTGGACCTAGTTATGGGGATCACTAGTACCCTATCCTTTTGAGAAGGGGAGACGGTCAGTAAACTCCTCTGCCCTTCCTAGGTTTTAAGAGATTAACATGGTAAATTTACTCCGGTTTTCTTTTTCCTGGCTAGTAAACTTTGTAGTTTACCTCCCCTACCCTTTCCCTAACCTCAAAGGGACCCTGTCACTTGGCCAGGAATTTACTTTCAACAGTGGGGACCAGTACGAGCACTCTGTCCCCAGGGTTGAAAGTTTGGGTCTTGGCACCCGATTATAAACCCTCCTCTGGGCTTCCTGGGCTCGCTCCATATGTTCCTGTACCAGGGGCAGGACAGCTGTGATTTGAACCTGCATCAAGGGGATATGCTCTATGATGCTTCTTTATGGGGTGGCCTCTCCTTCCCACGTTCCTTTTGCAACATCTAGCAGCTCCCTGGGATGTCTACCACACAAGAGTTCAAACGGGGTAGAACCTCTCGTATGGCAAAAATTAGATGTGGTAGCAAAAAATTCCAATTTCTCCCATCTTTGTTGACCACCTTTTTCAACATACTTTTGAGGGTTTTATTAAATCTCTCCACAAGTCCATCCGTTTGGGGGTGGCAGACAGAGGAGATAGGAGATTTTGTATAACTTGCACAGTTCCTTAGTAACCCTGGACATGAACGGGGTGCCCTGGTGTTTTAAGACCTCTTTTGGGATCCCAATGTGACTAAATACCTAACCAATCCCTTGGCGATAGTCTTAGCAGAGGTATTTCGCAAGGGTATGGCTTCAGGATAGTGTGTTGCGTAGTCCAGTATTACCAGAATGTGCCGGTGGCCCTGGGCAGACTTTACTACCGGCCCCACCAGATCCATGCCAATTCTCTCAAAAGGCACTTCAATTATGGGTAGGGGAACAAGCGAACTGCGAAAATGGGGTGACGGTGCAGGCTTTTGACACTCGGGGCACGACTCACAGTACTCTCTGACATCTGCATACAGCCCGGGCCAGAAGAATCTCCGGGTTATTCTCTCCCTGGTCTTCTCCTTACCCAGATGTCCCCCCATTATATGACCATGGGCCAAGTCTAGCACCATCCTGCGGTAAGGTTTGGGAACCACCAGCTGTTCGGGAACCACCAGCTGTTCTACCTCGTTCTCACTGTGTTTTACCACCTGATACAGCAAATTGTTTTTAAGTAACCATGTAGGGGAAAGACACCCCCCAATTAGGATTCACAGGTTCCCATCCATCATCTTAACAGTATCTCTGACTCTAATGAGGGTGACACCTCGTAATTGCTCTGGACAAAAATCCTCTCTCCTGACCTCTAAGTCAGGTGTCACATTCTGTCCTATCCCACTATTAGAGTCAGAGATATCCTCTTGTTGGGTAACCTCAAGCTGAGAGCTATTGTCCAGGTCCTCCGGCTCCCCAGCCATTACAGGAAAAGCAGTAGGTCTCCTCCTCCCTCAGTCCTGCCAACAGTCTCCCCTTCCAATCGGCAAAAAGGGTCTGGTGAGAGTTCCTGTGTTTCTCCAGTAGGGGGAGCTCTATCCTCCAGACTCCCGCTGCCTTCCCATAAATGGGGAAAATCTCTCCCCACTAGGACCTCATGAAGCAGGGAAGGTACCACCGCCAATGAATGTGTCACACTGCCCCAAGGGGTGTCAATCTCAACCACCGCAGTCTGGTAGTCCCGAGTGTCCCCATGGATGCAAATGACCCCAATTGTGCTAGGGTGTAATTTTGCAGAATTTACACAATTGCTGTTGACTAAAGTCACAACACTACCAGAATCAAGCAGTGCAGTGCCTGGCTTCATATCAACAGAAATCACACACATTTGCTTTTCCATGCGACCCTGATGTGATGCAGTACATGCGACCTGTGCAAAAATAGATATGTGTCTTTCCATATAAGCATTATCACACTGCTTTGGGTCATCATTAAGGGGACAGTTGGCAGCAATATGTCCCAATGCATGACATCGGTAGCACTGTATGCCCTCTATACCCAGTCCTCTCAAGGGTCCCCAAGACCTTCCTGGCTTCTTTGGCTAGTCTCCAGGGCTAGAGCCCATAGTCTCTTTAGCCGTAGCAGTCTTATCAAACTTCCCCACGCTCTTGAACCCTGGAACAGTCTTATCGGGTCTGCGAGGCAATCTGTCACCCCTAGATACATTGGAGTGGGGCGCAGATGGGTGCAACTAGTCCTTAGCAGCAGTGTATCTCTCCACAAGGTGCACCAGTTGGTTTGCCATTTTGGGGTCCCCATGGATGACTCACTTCCTCAAAGTAGCAGGGAGCGCACACAGATACCAGTCCATAACAACAGGCTCCATTATCTGAGGGCCTGGTAAAGTCTCTGGCTATAACCACTTCCTCGCAAGATGGATCAAGTCAAACATTTGGGAGCGGGGTGGCTAGTCCATGCGGTATGTCCACTGATGCACCCATTGAGCCCAGCCTGCCATGATGATACCCAGGTGTGTGAGTATCTCAGTTTTTAGAAACTCATAGTCCTGGGCCTTATCGGGTTCCAAATCAAAATAGGCCTTTTGGGGTTCACCTGTCAGAAAAGGTGCTAGCAGTCCTGACCATTGTTCTTTTTGCCATCCTTCCCACACAGCGACTCTCTCAAAAGTCATGAGGCTGACACTTCCACGTCATCAGCAGGTGTCATCTTCTGCAGGTGGTAAGAGGCACATACCAACTTTGGTTCCACTGCCACGGGAGGTGTGGACCCCTTTTTTAACTCCACCAGAGCCTCCACCAGCTGGCGGTTGATCTCCTGCTGGGCTTCCTACTGTTAGCGACTCTCCTCCTGCTGGGCTTCATGCTGTCTGCAACTTTCCTCCCGCTGGGCTTCATGATGTCTGTGACTTTCCTCCTGCTGCTCTTCAGCAGCTTGTGCGACTTGGAGGTTGGTTTCCAGCTGGGCCGCAGTCATCTGTAGCAAGGCCTTCAACATATCCTCCATTGTGGAAAGTTGCCTGCTGAGTCCACCATGTGTGGGAGATTAGCTCATGGGGATCACCTTTCCTGGGAAAAAGGCAGCGTTCAGGCAAAGTTTCTTAAAAGTCTGGCGGGTTGCCAGTCTTATTAGTAAGGTTGCAAGTCAAACAAACAAACAAAAATATGAAAACAAATCCTTGCCATCCAGTGCTAAGCTATACAGAACAGGTACCTCACTATATGGTTCCGGGCTCGTCCCAGACACCCCCAAACAAAAGCAAATGCAAGCCTTTTGTTAGAGTCCTTAGAACAACCAATTCCCAATGTATAGCTCTCTCAGTGTAGTGTTTCTGAGTCTCAGGCCAGAGCCACGCTATGCTCTCCTCCTGGTCATTTAATCACACCTGAGGCTGGACTCCAGTGGACTCAAAAACCCGGCCCAGAACCAACCCTGCCACGGTGGCTGGGAAAACCCAGGCCGGACTCCGCATCAGTCCAATCCAAGTGAACGTATGAGAGGCGACATATGGCGTCCGTCTATCACTTCACCTCGCATACCGTCACAGGGTCTTCAGAGGAAAGTAAGTCCTCCTCTTTCTCCCTCTATTCTGCCTCAAGTGCCCTGTCCATGATTCCACTAAGTGTGTGCTCCAGCAGGAAGACTAGATGGACAGTGTCACTGATGCATGCATTGTCGCTGCTCACCATCCTTGTGGCTTCCTCAAATGGTGACAGGACAGTGCATGCATCCTTGATCAGTAGCCACTGGCGTGGCAAAAAAAACCAAGCTCCCCTGAGCCTGTCCTGGTGCCATACTCACAGAGGTACACATTGCCAATGTTGAGTTTCACCTGGTGGGCATGTTACAAATAAGGCAGGTGGTGGGCAGGTTTAATTCCCACTGAATGTCAGTCAGCCAAGCGCTGGCATTGTATGACTGGTTGAATTGATCACAGCCTCTTCTCTCCTGCCTCACAATATCTGGTAAGCCTGGGCACCTGGTCAAGAAACGCTCCACCATCAAATTCTGGACGTGTGCCAAGAATGGAACATGTGTGAAGTGTCCCTGTCAGCAGGCAGAGAGAAGGTTGGTGCCATTGTCACATACAACCATTCCTGGCTCAAGCTGCCATGGCGTCAACCACCACTGAGCCTGCCCCCGCAGAGCAGACAGAATCTCTGTCTCTGTTTGGCTCCTGTCCCCTAGGCAGACCAACTTAAGCACCACATGGCATCTTTTTGCCTGATTGTTTGCGTAGCCACTAGAATGCTTTGTGAGCACTGCTGGTTCAGAGGATGCTGCTGCAGAAGAGGCCACAGAGGAAGAAGAAGAGGAGGAGGTGGAGGAAGCATATGTGGCAGAAACAGCACCATTTTTTTGGAGGCGTGCTGGCGGAACTAGCTCCAACAATAAACTCTGTCCTGCATCCTTCCCAGCTGCCAGCAGAGTTACCCAGTGTGCCGTGAAGGAAAGGTAACATCCCTGACCATGTCTGCTGGACCATGAGTCAATGGTAATATGAACTTTGTTGCTGACCATCCTGTCCAAGGAGACCAAAACATTGCAAAACATTGGAACCTGCCACTGTGGTACAGCACATGCCACAAATTCACGAAAGGGGCAAAATCTACCAGCTGAAAAGGCAGCAGTTGGAGTGCTGGTAATTTGACCAAGCTAGCATTTAAATGCTGAGCATGTGGATGACTGAGACAATATTTTTTTTATGGTTCAGCAACTGAGGTAGGGAAATTTGCCTGCTGACATCAACTGGTGGTGTATTGCTAGCAGATTGGCTGCAAGTACTTGTGGCACCCATTGCTAGACCTTCATTCCTCTCAGTGCACTTTTTTGAGAGGACTGGAGGTATAGTAGGGGTTGAGGTCACAGATGAGGAGCAAGGAGAAGTCTGTCTTGTTTTATGATGTGGGTCTTTGAGGTGCTGTTGCCAATGGACTGCATGGCATGTCTTGTCAAGCATGTAGTGCCCAAGCGGCTGCTGTTCTGGCAGCACTTAATCCGCTTCAGACATAGATTGCAAACAGCAATGGTGTGATCTACTGCACAAGTGTTGAAAAAGCCCACACCATTGACGTTTTGGAAGTCAGCAGGGAGTCAGCAGTGCCCTGCGCCTGTGGAGCTCTGTGGTGTGATGCAATAGGGTGGCTGCCCTTAAGCTAGCCCCTGGAGGACATCCTGCCTTGTTGGAGTTGTGCCTTCTCCTCCTCCTCACTTTCCCTCCTATCTTCTCTCAGGCACCCTAGTAAAGTCAGTGTCTTCATCATCCCCTTCCTCCTTGTCACTGGAGCAAACTTGGCAGTATGCTGCAGCTGGGGGGAACATGACTTCTAGTTTATTGTCCTTCTGTGGCACCCCCTCTCTCTAGGCTCACGTTACTCCCTTCCTCAACCTGGGAAA
Source organism: Glandirana rugosa (assembly GCA_018402905.1). Taxonomy (NCBI): domain Eukaryota; kingdom Metazoa; phylum Chordata; class Amphibia; order Anura; family Ranidae; genus Glandirana; species Glandirana rugosa. The sequence goes on from BLSH010231331.1 coordinate 161,890, forward strand.
CAGCATCGGAGCCTTCAAATAGCTGTGCATCCTCCATCAGCATGTAACAGACACCATGGTTGAATAATTCTGGTGACTATTTCATGCATGATGGTGGGGCTATGGAAGGAGTAACTGTGGACAAGGAGCAGGTGGAATAGGTCTCTTTGTCAGCTGTGTTGGAAGACAAACTAGTATGAGCCTGGGTGACAGAGGATGAGGAGGATGATGGCTTAGTTATCCACTCCACCAACTCTTCTGCATGTTGTGGCTCAATAACACGGCCAACAGCAGAAAAAAAGGACAAGCGTGACCCGCCTGCAGAGGATGCACCATATTTACCACCATTACTTTTCACCATAGACACAGAGGCTGCTTGCCCTCTTTTAGGGGCCTGGGAGCGTCTGCCTCTCCTTGGTGGCCTTCCGGACACGATGGGGATTTTTTTCAACAACGCACTAAACTGTATTATATAATGTACACCGCCGAATGTACTGTATATATAGTCTACACTGCATGCAGCCTATATATATATATATATATGTATATATATATATATATATATATATATATATATTACACTGCCTGAACGAACTTCATATACTATACACTGAATGAGCTGTATATATAGTCTACACTGAATGCAGCGTAATATATATATATATATATATATATATATATACTATATATAGATATATATTCTTACACTGCCTGAATGGACTCTATATACTATACATTGAATGAGATGTATAGATAGTCTACACTGAATGCAGCGTAACTGTACATATATATTCTTACATTGCCTGAACTGACTCTATATACTATACACCGAATGAGCTGTATATATAGTCTACACTAAATGCAACGTATTATATATATATATATACATATATTCTTACACTGCCTGTACAGACTCTATATAATATACATTGAATTAGCTTTATATATAGTCTACACTGAATGCAGCGTATTATATTTTTAATACTATATACTGTACATATATATTCTTACACTGCCTGAATGGACTCTCTAAACTATACACTGAAGGAGATGTATATATAGTCTACACTGAATGCAACGTATTATATATATACACTATATACTGTATACAGGGCTCAAAATGTCAAGTCCTGAAACAGTGACAGTGAATTAAAGTGTTTATTCACCAATGCCAGAAGTCTGCCAAGCAAAATAGGGGAGTTGGAGGCTCTGGTGCATGAGGAGAACCATGATTTAATTGGTATTGCTGAATCTTGGCTTCATTCTTCACATGAGGTGTGGTGAGTCTGAAGCATTATGGGTAGACCTTTATATGGGTGTGCATACTACAAAGTTTATTATTGTAGTTTGTTATAGACCTCCCATTGTTAAAGAGGAGGTGGAGAATCAGCTCCTTGCACAGATTGAAAGAGCTGCAAGGGCTGGGAAAGTGATAATAATGGGGGATTTTAAATACCCAGATATTAACTGTAGTAATGGCACTGCTGGGACAGTTAAAGGGCAAAAATGTATAAACCTATTACAGGAAAATTTAATGGTGCAGTTTATTGAAGCCCCAACTAGGAATGACGCTTTGCTGGACCTGGTCATTTCAAACCATGCAGAGCTTATTACCAATATTTATACAAAAGAACATCTGGGTAACAGTGACCATAACATGATTTTGTTTAATTTAAACTGCAGGCAACAAACACATACAGGAAAATTAAAAACTCTTCCAAGGATGAGGGCTGCTCTCCAAGACTTAGACTGGGAGGGAATATTGGCATTGATGAACACCGAACAGATATGGGAATTTTTCAAAAAGACTGTATGCAAACTCACTGCGTTGGCAATAGTATATTCCCATTGGCAATACGTTTAAAAACCACGCAAAAAATAAAACCACGGCCAAAGTTTAAAAAGTTATAAATGATAAGAAAAGAGCTTTTAAAAAATATAAAAATGAAGGAACACCATCATCATTTAAACGTTACAAAGAATATAACAGAATATGTAAAAAGGAAATCAAGGATGCAAAAATTCAAAACGAATGACAGATTGCAAAAGATAGTAGGACAAACCCAAAAAATTCTTCAAATATATTAATAGTAAAAAGGTCATGTCTGAGCATGTAGGCTCTTTCCAAAATAATCTAGAGTGGGTGATCGGGGACAAAGAGAAGGCAAACTTATTAAATACTTTCTTTAGCTCTGTGTATACAAAGGAGCATGTGGGAGCTCATGGGGGATGGTAGTGAAACAGTCCCAAATGATCCACAATGGCTCAAAAGTGAAATGGTCTCATAGGCGTGCACACAGGGTGTGCCAGGTGTGCCTGGGCACACCCTAATCACCCTGTGTGGTGCATAATCACCCTGTTTAGACCCCTGATATTTCACTAAAGCTCCCTAATAGGGCTAACCCTAAAAGAGTTTGACACAGTTCCCCACACACAGCTAATGTGTAAGGTAAAGCCTACAGTTTTGGAAAGATCAGTTTGTAAATTGATAGAAAACTGGCTAAAAGGCCAAATTCAAAGAGTAGTGGTTAATGATTCTTACTCTGAATGGTCTAAGGTTATCAGTGGTGTACCCCAAGGTTCAGTGTTGGGACCCTTACTTTTTAATACCTTTAAAATGATATAGGGTCTGGGATTAAAAGTATAATTTCAGTGTTTGCAGATGACACCAAGCTATGCAGTGTAATAACGTCCTTACAGGATGTCTCCAACATACAAGTAGACCTCAATGCACTGTTTAATTGGGCAGCTATGTGGCAAATGAGGTTTAATGTAGATAAATGTAAAGTTATGCACTTGGGGCCTAAGAATATGCATGCATCATACATACTAGGGGGAGTACAACTGGGGGAATCCATAGTGGAGAAGGATCTGGGGGTTTTGTTAGATCATAAGCTTAATAATGGCATGCAATACCAAGCTGTGGTTTCCAGAGCGAGCAAAATCCTTTCTTGTATTAAGAGAGTTTTGGACTCCAGAGAGAGAGACATCATTTTGCCCCGTACAAATCATTAGTAAGACCTCATCTGGAATATGCAGTTCAGTTGTAGGTACCAATTCTCAAAAGGGATATTGGGGAACTGGAGAAAGTGCAGAGAAGGGCAACCAAACTGATAAGAGGCATGGAGGAGCTCAGCTATGAGGAAAGATTAGATGATCTGAATTTATTCTCTCTTGAGAAGAGGGGATTAAGGGGGGATATGATCAACATGTACAAATACATAAGTAGTCCATATAGTGAACTTGGTATTGAGTTATTCACTTTAAGATCATCACAGAGGACAAGGGGGCACTCTTTACGTCTAGAGGAAAAAAGATTTAATCTCCAAATATGGAAAGGTTTTTTCATAGTAAGAGCTGTGAAAATGTGGAATAGACTCCCTCCAGATGTGGTTCTGGCCAGCTCAGTTGATTGCTGAAGGGTTTGGTGAAGGATTGTGTATATGGGATGTATTTTTTTTTCTTTTTTTATATTGGCTGAACTAGATGGACTTGTGTCTTTTTTCAACCTATCTATGTAACTATGTAACTGCAAGCAAAACAATTGTTGGCAATAAAAAAATGAAAAAAAAAATAAATCCATACCAGGCCCTGCAGTTCTGGGTTGCATTTTTAAGGGGAACCCCATGCCAATTTTTTTTTTAATGGCATAGGGTCCCCCCAAAATCCATACCAGACCCGAACTTACCAGGCCACATGCTCTTAACATAGGGGGGTGCTTAACAACACTGGTTGTTAAGAACGCTGGTGGGCTGCTGGCTAAGAAAAAAAATGCTGGAAACTGGTGCTTAGAAGTGGTTAACAGCATTTAGCTTTTTTTTTCTGCTGGCAAATCACTCCCAAAACGGCAAGAAAAAATAACACAGAAAAAGTTGAAATATGCTTCAAGCTTACAATAGTGTGCATGGACACATAAGATAACAGTTTTTGGTTCTAGGGGCAGAGAAAAAAATGCTTAAAGTAACTGCTATTGTGCATGGAGCCTTAGGCAGCCCATAGATGGTGCGAATTAAACAGACAGTGTTGATAGGGGAATCCCTCCTGCCGAGCAATTGTGTTCTCCCAGCAGGGGGGGCGGGTGGGGGAAGCCATCCCCGCCATGAGAGGACAGTGATTATTGGTAGCGGCTATAGAAGCCACTTGCTATAATCGCAAGGGAGTGCGGCAGGCTGGTTGTACCTAAGTTGATCGATCAATCAACTTTGTATATTCAGCCTGCCCATTAATCATTCGAATCTTGGCCGGTTCCTGCTGAGATTCAAACCGTGTATAGCCGGCCTTAGATAATCATTGGATCTGTTATCTATTGTACTCCCTTGGGTGGATTTAGTGTTCTGATGCTCTCAGTCTGAGTTGGAAGAACAATGTATGAAATTGCGTGCAAAAATTAGTTTGTAATTTAATTTCTTCATTCTCTGACATATTTTTATTTATAATCGTTCATTATTTCCTTTCTGTGAGATTTTGTCAGTCAGGCTGAATTGTTGGTAGTTTGGGATGGACAAGGCTAAGGATAAGTTGTTGCAAGCCACACAGCTTGGTCTGATCCTTGTTGGTCAGTAAGGCTTTATGGTGTTATGAGTTGTAACTGCTGTTTTGTAGGTGGTCCCAGTTTGACAGGACCCACTTCTGCACCGTGAGCAGTAAGGGAAATCAGCCCAGCTTAGACTGGCAGGCACTGTTGGAGGTGCTCTGATTGACTTGGAGGAGATGTTTGCAGAATTCCAGATGAAATATTTCTGTTGGACTAGAGTCCCATTTGGATTGGTCTGTGTAGGTAATAGGACCTCAAACTTCACTGCCTTAAAAAAGGATTGCGGTGATGATGCTATCAAAGATTTTAAGGCAAACTCTTACTGGTGGTTGTGGGTGGTACAGCTGTCTCCTGATGGCCTAGAAGGCTCTGCATGCCTTGTCTTTTAGGGCCTCTATGGCTGGCTTGAAACCACCTGATCAGTTAATTTTTACGCTGAAGTATGTGTAACTGTTAGTTTCATCAAGAATACAGTTTTTTAATGTAAAGGAAGTATTTGGGCTCTTGATGATTTCATATGTTTTCCCTCCTATTCCACTCTATAATAGTCTGAGGAACAGGCCTGGATGCCACACTGAATCAAAAGCTTTTTTACAGTCCACAAAACAAGTGAATATCTTTCTATTTTATGTATTGTGGCCACGGTACTTAATGATACTGTGCGGGGAGTAGATGTGGTCTGTGGGTTGGTGGTTTGGCATGAACCCTGCCTGATTTTGGCTGATAACATTATGCTGTGTCAGGAAGTTGAAGATTCTTTTGTTCAGGACACCATTGAATAGTTCAACCAGTGTGCTGCTGACACATATCCCTTTGGATCATACTGGTGTCCACTCTTATGTATGGGTTCTATGAGGCCTTGGTTCCACACTAGAGGGTAGTAACCAGCACACAAGACTAGGGTGAACACTTTATATATTGCAACATTCTCATCTGGGGAAATATGTTTTCATTATCTCTGGCAGAATTCCATCCATCACACTGGCTTATTTAGTTTGCAGGTGTTGGGTTTTCTCTGTTATTTATTCTGGTGTAACTGGTACACCTAGGCGGTTTTGGAAATCCTTGATTTTTTTTTCTCCATATCATTTATTCTTGTGATGATTTCTTTTTGTTCCATAGTTAGTGCCTCTTCTGGAATAACTTTCTTAAAGTAGTTGAGCCAGATGTCGCCATTTTGGAGGTTATTTTTTTCTGGAAAAACAAATCCGATCAATGGAGACAACATCTCACAACTGACAGGACTTAAAGGATCTGCTACTAATGGCTTGGTGCCAGATATCACATCAAACCGTCAGAGGTCAAGTAGAGTCCACGCCTTAGAGTTTGAACAATTCTGATTGGCATTCTCAATTCCTTGGATATCCTTTTATATCCATGTCCTGTTTTATACAATTCAACTACTTTTTCCCGTAGATCCTTTGACAATTCCTTTGCTTTCCCCATGACTTAGAATCCAGAGACATCAGTGCAGCACTGGATGAAAGATGCAAGGGTCTTTCAGGAGTCCAGAAACTCATTGACCTTTTATACACACACACACATGAATTACAAGCAAACAGATCACAGGTGAGGATGGTTACCTTTAATAGCCATTCAAACCCCTTTGTGTCAACTTGTGTGCATGTTATCAGGCCAAAATCACCAGGGTATGTAAACTTTTGATCAGGGTCATTTGGGTAGTTTCTGTTGTCATTATGATTTAAAAAGAGTAAATATAGTTGATTGATAATAAATGGCTTCAGCCAAATACTAACCATGAGTGAAAGAAAAGTTTTTGTGTTATCAATTATATTCTCTGAAAAATGGCCAAGAAATAAATTCTGCCACGGTATGTAAACTTATGAGCACAACTGTATATATATATATATATATATATATATAAATATATATATATACATATCCCTCATAAGGTCTAATGTACTGCTATTGTTAATGAACCAGTTCTCGGTTTCATTTGTGCAATAGTAAATTTACCCTGAGTATTAGTATATTGGTGTATATAAGTGTTACAAATGGTAGCCTGTGCTTCTCCTCTCTTGGAAAATGGAAACACCTTGTGTAAATTTAGATATGGTTTATTGTTGCCTTTATTTAAAGTCTTTGATGACACTGGAAGGAAATCCTAGTTTACTGCCCAAACCATAAACCTTAAGCAAGAGAAAAAAATGACTGGCCAACAAGCTGTATAGTTCAAACCTCTAGCCTCTGAGAGCGCCTGGTGGCATCTGTAATAGTTTTCTGGCAAGGTTTGTCTGACTGGCTCTAGGATCAGCTTGCTGGAAAATATTCTCTGGCCAACTTGAAATACACCATTTAATTCTGCATCTGACATGCTAGATTATAAAATTACTATGCTCAGGTCTGACCCCTGCCACTTCAAAAATAATAAAAAAATTGAAAAAGTGAGAATTTGTCATACTGCACCTTTTAATTTAAGAGGTAAATGAAACAGTAGAAGGGCTGATGGGAAAGGAAAAGGAGAGAGGCAGAGAACGACTGATGGTATATTAGTGATTATAATAGCTGAAATCCTGGTCTCTGCTTCTATTTGGAAGAGTTGCCTTTGAAAAGATAAGATAAGCGTTACAGGACAAGACCTATGGTGCATCTACAGAACAGGGTAAAATGAGAGGGTGGATTGAAGGCAAGACCTGGTGTAAGGGATAATCCACTAAAGGTTAATAATTGAAGACATATAGGAGCATTAGATTGACTACAAATCAATATATAATAACTTGTAGCTTAAGGAATCCCAGAAATCAGAATGCAGAATCTCTGTTTTCTCCCTGTTCTGGACTTAATTGTCCTCCTGGCAAAGTATTTGGCTAATGTGTTCACAAAGGATCCTTGGTTTGTGCATAATAAAAAAAAATACTTCCTATGAGCAGGCACAATGCTGTTTCCAAGATATGTGCTGAGTATAATGGACCTCAGAGTAGCAACAGTTAATTTGAAATCAAATTCGCTGTCTTGTAAAACAGCGTGCTATCTGTACAATGTTTAAGACCCCCACCATCTTTCACTAGAGCCCCAGAAATGGCAGTTGTGCTTTTGCTTAGACCCCCGAGTTTAAGTCAATATACAGTTGTCGTCTCAATTCTTTCAGGCATCTAAATTTTATTGTACTGGTTTCCTAATCATTTAATTCTGCTGACAGGCTGCAATGAAGAGAGATTATGTGACCTGCATTATTAATGCAGCAACCAACCAATCTGTTCTTTCATTGTATGGTCTAGCTGAAAGCATATACAGTAACAGTCATCTCAATTAGTTCAAGAACAGATTGTATGCTCTCTTATAGAGTGTCTAAAATCATAGAATAACAGTGTTTTCTTGTCTCCATGGTTACCATAGTAGCAAACCTTTTTATAGAACTGCCCAGAATCTTTCAAACATAAATTATCCCTGCATTTAGATTTGACACAAATTATCCATTAATCCGTAATCTGTTATATAACTTGTTGCCCATGGCAACAATTCAAAATATTCATTGTGCAAGGATTGTATAACATTAAAAACAGCAATGTTATTGATAGCATGGGTATACAGACCAAAAAATATTTGTCATTGTAAGTATTTACTTTCAGTATAACTAAAATATTATTTTTATGTATTTTCTGATGGCTCTTAGTCATTTATTGAACACTATCACAATAAGAGCATTTGAATACCAATGCTACAAAAGAATGAATCACCAAAATCAAACTAATATTTTTGCCAGCCTCGTTGAAATTTGGTATGTGAAAGATCTTAACCACTTAAAGCAGAGGTACGCCGCCCACCGCCGCCCCTTTAAAAATTAAAAGTCAGCAGCTACACATACAGTAGCTGCTGACTTTTAACTTTAGGACACTTACCTGTCCTGGAGATCAGCAATGTCGGCACCACCACGATCTTCGGATCGGCTGGCCGAGTGCTGCCACCGCCATTGAGAGTAAGGGAACCCAGAAGTGGAGCCTTTTGGCTTCAAGTCGGGCCCCTACTGTGCATGCGCAAACTGACGCTGCGCTCTCTCACTGGCCAGCGGCGAAGGAGGAGGAGGAGGGAGCCAGGCTGCTAACGTCAGCAGCCGCGGCCCGGGCTCCTGGATGTGGGGAAAAGGACACCTGTCTTTGACAGGTGTCCTCTCCCCCTCCCCCCGAAAGGTGCCAAATGTGACACCTAAAAGGGGGAGGAATCCGACCAGCGGAAGTTCCACTTTTGGGTGGAACTCCGCTTTAAGGACCGAGCCTCTTTCTGAGATTCAGTATTTACAAGTTAAAATCATTTTTTTCTGGTAGAAAATTACTTATAACCCCCAAACATTATATTTTTTTCTAACATCCTAGAGAATAAAATGGCGGCCGTTGCAATACTTTATGTCACACCATATTTGCGCAGCGGTCTTAAAAGTGCAATTTTTTTGGAAAAAAATTTACTTTTTTTAATTAAAAAATAAGACAACAGTAAAGTTAGCCCAATTTTTTTCTATATTGTGAAAAATAATGTTACGCCGAGTAAATTGATACCCAAACATGTCATACTTCAAAATTGCGCCCGCTCGTGGAATGGCGACAAACTTTGGCACTTAAATATCTCCATCGGCTAAGTTTAAAATTTTCTACAGATTACCAGTTTTGAGTTACAGTAGAGGTCTAGTGCTATAATTATTGCTCTCTCTCTAACGATCATGGCAATACCTCACATGTGTGGTTTGAACACCGTTTTCATATGCAAGCGGGACTTACTTATGCATTTGTTTCTGCGCGCAAGCTTGGCAGGACAGGGTGCCTTAATTTTTTTGAATGTAAACATTCCTTGTAATAAAAAAAAAGCATGACAGGACTTCTTAAATATGAGATCTCATATTTACACTGAAATGCAAAAAAAATAAAAAAATGTCCCTTGAGAAAAAAAAAATTCTCCTTTAACCTCCCTGGCGGTAATACCCAGTGTGGCTCAGGGTTGATTTTCAGTGCCAAAAACGGTAATCCCGAGCCACACTTGGGATTACACATTCAAATGCCTCTGCATATACTTTAGCTGTCCCTGTGATCCCGGGATGTCCTTCAGCGGTGTCCTCCGGCCGGATCATCCGCCTGATGTATAATGGCTCCAGGCTCCATTCCCTGTGAACAGCGTGACACTCTATGGGAATTTCAACAAGTTATAAACACAAACACACGTACAATACATTGTAATCTGTTGATTGCTTTACTGTATCAAATCAGTACACCTCAGATTAGTCCCCAGTGCTTTGTCCAGTGCCCTGCCTGCACCTGCACTGTTCTTTGTGCCTGGAAAATTGAGTGCGTCCATGACATCCAAAAGGCATCTGTCTACGTCATCCAAAGTGCTTTTGGACCAGCCAGAGGACAGCGATAGCAACTTAAAATCACTTGAAGCGAGAGTGTTTCGTGGGGTACTTTGTCATCAGACACGGAAAGTGACGACATCGATGATCATGCGACCAAGCTCGGTGAGGTGTGCACTTGGTGCTCTATTGACTGTGATACGGATCACACAGCGCCCCCAAGATTCCCATTTACTGGAGCACCTGGTGTGAAAGGGGACGTTGAAGATGACAACCCCTTGGTGTACCTACAACTATTTCTGACCGATGAGGTTATTGAAAAATTATTTCCAACCGGCACCATGAGCAACAATCAGCTACTACTCATTGTAAGTTTTCAAGAAGTAGAAAGTGGGCCTAATAATTCTTCAGGGAGTGGCGGGGAACCCAGAAGTGGTATGGGACAAAAAATAAATTGCTTGCCACTCCATTCTTTGGCATGGTCATGTTGGAATACAAATTTTCCCTGATAATGACATTTTTACATTTTGAAAACAATGAGGAATTTGATGAAGCTACTCATCCTGCATGGAAAGTGAAGAAAATTTGGGAAGTATCTCTAATGTTTCTAAAAAATTTCTAACAGAGCTATGTGCCAGAAAGAGATGTTAGCATAGGTGAAAGTCGAATGGCCTTCAAGGGAAGGCTCAACTGGTGCAATACATCACATCAAAGAGAGCATGATTTGGCGTAAAATTGTTCATGCTATGCAAATCATCAACTGGCTACATATGGAATTCAATCCTATACACTGGAAAAGGAACAAAATTCGACCAAAAATACAGCAACTATGGAATGGCAACATCTTCCGTTCTTTCCCTCATTGAGCCATTACTAAATCACGGCTATATTGTAACTACAGACAACTTTTACACATCTCCTGAACTTTACGAGCAAAATAAAACAGATGCCTATGGAACTGTTAGGGCTAACCAGCGCGCCCTGCTGTTTGGCAAAAAGAAGCTGAAGACGGGAGAAATGGTTGCCTGGCAGAAAGGAAAAATTATGGCACAGCTATGGCGTGACAAAAAAATGTGTGCCTAATGAGTACAGTGCATAACACCTCCACTGTTATGGTACACACAAAAAGTGGGAAAGACATCATGAAGCTACAGGTAGTGCTTGACTACAATAACACCATGGGAGGTGTCGACAGAGCAAACCAAGCAATGACATTCTACCCAGCAATGCGGAAACAACAAAAAAAATACTACAAAAAGATCTTCAGGCATCTTCTTGAGCAATGTTTATGGGATGCCTATCTTCTGCTCAAAAAAAGAGTAATAGCCTGTGGTTCATTCTTACTTTATTTGGAAAGTCGCAGAATGTATTTTTGTGAAACATCAAACACCAACAATGGCTGTGAACAGAGCTGTACGTCGTGCTGTTGGTGTTGTCAACCCGGAACGCCTGACTGGTCGTCACTTTATGGACTACATTCCACCAACCGAGAAAAAGTCAGCACCAACAAGGATGTGCGATTATTGTTCAAAGAGAGATGACAATGGAAAGAAAATCCGCAAGGAAACCAGGTTCCATTGTCCTAATTGTGATGTCGGATTTTGTGCAGTCCTATGTTTCAAAATATATTATACCCGGGGGTGTTTACTAAACTGTCTAGTATTACAGTGACTAGTAATATAGAATCCTTGTTTGGACAAATGTCAGTGTTTTTGGTTTGATTACAATATTGAATTAAATGTATTATTATTATATTATTCGTTTTTGTAATTATTTATAATTTATTATATTATAATTTATAATTTTGTGTTTCAAACTTTATCATACCCAGGATGTCTACTAGACTCCTGTTTGGACAGATTTTTAAGTATTACAGGTCTACATTATAAAACGCCAAATCTCTATGCAAAACAATGTACCACATTGAGACACAAAAATCTGACATAATCATACCGCCAGGAAGGTTAACTACTTCAGCCCTGGAAGGATTTATCCCCAGAGCACTTTTCGCGATTCTGCCATAACTGACAATTGCGCGGTCATGCGACGTTGTACCCAAATTAAATTGACGTCCTTTTTTACAGTTGTGCTCATAAGTTTACATACCCTGGCAGAATTTATGATCTCTTGGCCATTTTTCATAGGCTATGAATGATAACACAAAAACATTTCTTTCACTCATGGTTAGTCTTTGGCTGAAGCCTCAATCAACTGCGTTTACTCTTTTTGAATCATAATGACAACAGAAACTACCCAAAAGACCCTGATCAAAAGTTTACATACCCTGGTGATTTTGGCCTGATAACATGCACACAAGTTGACACAAATGGTTTAAATGACTATTAAATGTAACCATCCTCACCTGTGATCTATTTGCTTGTGGTTAGTGTGTTTGTATAAAAGGTCAATGAGTTTCTGGACTCCTGACAGACCCTTGCATCTTTCATCCAGTTCTACGCTGACATTTCTGGATTCTGCAGTCATGGGGAAAGCAAAAGAATTGTCAAAGGATCTGCAGGAAAAGGTAGTTGAACTGTATAAAACAGGAAAGGGATATAAAAAGATATCCAATGAATTGAGATTGCCAATCAGCAGTGTTCAAACTCTAATCAAGAAGTGGAAAATGAGGAGTTCTTTTGAAACCAAACCATGGTCAAGTATACCAACTCAAAATTTCAGCCACAACTGGGCTTTTTGTCCAACGGAATGGGCAGCTTTTACCATCTGTGAAGATGGTTTTGTTCTATATCAAACTCCAATGATTACTTTTTTAGTATGGCACCCATATGCAGTTCCACCCATAATGCTTCCGTCTCATCACACTCTCCATCAACTAGGACCTCTTTCAAACTCGCTTTGAGATCTATTCTCACATAGAGACAGACACCACCGGGTCTTTAGCCATGCATTTGGCTCTCTCATCTCCCTCAGTCTTTCCTGTGTTGCACATGGCATAGGGAATAATTTCAGAGAACATCACATTGGAGGTCCTTCCATTCAACTTGCAGCCTAGTTCTTTAAATTGACCAAGACAGCTAGGTCATGTCCAGCCCCTCCCAGTAATTTATCAACCCAGCCCACCACATGCTGAACTCTGGCACCAGGGAGATAGCAAACGATTCAGTTGAGGTGATCCTGGCGACAAATTATTCTTAATTAATCAATCCTTCTGATTATAGAATCCCCTATTACAACCAACTGTCTAGGCCTACCTGAACTACCCTCACCACCATACTAGATGGGCTGCTCTCCTGGCTGTTAGGGATAGCAGTGACATCTGTATTACATACAGGTATATAAAAGTCATATGACTTAATAATGAACACCAAAGGAGATTTTACTCATTAGACTCAAAAGGTAACACAGGAAATAACAATGTTCACATAAACACAGTCAGGTTGATCTACTAAAACTGGAGAGTACAAAATCTGGTGCAGCTCTGCACACTATCCAATCAGCTTCTAACTTCAGCTTGTTCAATTAGGCTTGAACAAAAAAAACAGGAAGCTGATTGGTTTCTCTCCAATGCTGCACCAGATTTTGTACTCTCCAACCCCAGTATGTGTAAGAACTGACAAATAACAGCAGATTCATAAGATAGACAAAATTAAGGTACGTATCTTTCATGGCTGGGCTCAGCCCTCCCTTCTCAGAGCTCTAGTGCTCAGCTGTTGGTTAATTGCCAATACTCTTCACTCCACAGGGACTCACCTGGTCTTCATTTCCTGCTCATCAGCTAGCCCTGTTGGTTCTTTAAACTGCCTGGATCAGATCTCCTGTGCCTTTGCCTGGTCAACATATCTGGATATGCTCTGCTGTGTTTTCCTGTAAAAGACTTTGCCTGGCTGACTTCCCTTCTGGTACCTGATCCTGTTTGCTGCCTCTGACATATGCTGTTTTTTGGATTAAAGACTTTTGCTTGGCTGACTTCCCTTCTGGTTCCCGATTCTGTTTGCTGCCTCTACTATGCTGATCTCTGGAATCCAGTTTCACTGGCTTGTTCTGACTACCCACTCTGGTTACCGAACCCTGGCTATGTTTTGACTACATTTGCTCTCTTTGTACATATTACCATTTTATTAAAAAGTGTGATTTTTACTGCATTACTGTCTCTCTGAGAGAGCCTTGGCTTGGGCAAACCCTCTATGGGAGAAATGGCAAAAATCCTGTCATCCTGAGTTACCCAGTGTTTGTGGCTTCCTTTAAAAGGGTATTTGACGTTCCTGCATGCTCCACTTCTGCTGTCAAGAGCCTCGTGTCCATCAAACAGAGTATGAGAACTGTTGCCAATTATGGCATTGAATTCCGTACTCTGGTAGTAGAGGTTGCTTGGAACAATGAGGCCGTCGTGGCTGCTTTTTCTCATGGTCTCTCGGATACCTTCAAAGGTGAGATAGCAGCCCGAGGCATATCCACTGAACTGGAGAAGTTGATCATGTTTGCCATTATCATTGACTCCAGACTTTGAGAGAGACCTTCCTTTAAGGAGCGCTTGCGGAATCCTCCTGTACATTTGGCTTTGAGCTTTGCAGTCCCACCCTTGCCTCCCTCACCTCCCATACCTCCTGGTACAGAGTCTGCCAGTGAAGTAGAACCCATGCAGCTGAGCTTCACATGTCTTTCTGCAGATAAATGGCCTTTAGGAGGAGGGAGAGATTGTGCCTTTATTGTGACCAGGCAGGTCACTTCCTGAAGTCTTTTCCTACCCATCTGGGAAACGCTTCCACCTGAGGTCCTGTAGGGGACAGACCTTAGGGGGCATTGTTACATCCCCAGTTATCATGAAGGATAAGCCCCTGGTTCCGGTTACCCTTTCTTGGTCTGAGTTGTCCATCGAGATACAGGCTCTAATCGACGCTGGGGCTGCAGGCCTGTTCATAGATGATGCCTTTGTGTCTAAGCACATGATTCGGCTGCAGCTTCGTGCCACTCCACTTGTCAACGAGGCTATTGATGAAAGACCTCTACAGCCCGCCCATGTGACTCATGAGACTGCACCGTTGGCCATGGCCACAGGGGCTCTTCACCATGAGATAATCCAATTCCAAGAAAATTCCTCACCTCATTTCCTGGGTTATTGGTTATACTTGGTTACAGAGCCACAACCCCTCTTTTGATTGTCTTCTTGCTGAGGTTCTTTCCTGGTCGCCACAATGCAGTAAAACATTTTAAGAAAGTAGCTAAGGTCTTGTGCACCTCTTCATTCTCTTCCCTGCTGGAGGAGTACCGCAAATTTAGCAATGTCTTTGACAAAGGTCAAGCCAGTAGTTTACCTCCACACCGTTCCTATGATTGCGCAATTGACCTTCAACCTGGTGCCATACCCCCTCGTGGCCAGGTTTACCCTTTGTCTGTCTCAGAGGACAAAGCCATGGAGGAGAATGTTGCAGACGCACTCCCTCGAGGATTCATCCATAAATCCTCGTCTCCTGCTGGTGCTGGTGCTGGTTTCTTCTTTGTGAAAAAGGAGAGTGGTGAACTGAGTGCTTGTATTGATTATAGGGGTCTCAATCGCTTCACAATTTAGAATGCTTATCTGATTCTGTTAATTACAGAGTTATTTGACAGCCTCAAGGGAGCAATGGTTTTCACGAAGCTTGATCTGAGAAGGGCATACAATCTCATGAGGATCAAGGAGGGTGGCGAATGGAAAACTTCATTTAATACCAGAGCAGGCCATTACAAATACCTTATAATGCCGTTTGGTCTTTACAACACTCTGGCAGTTTTCCAGGAATTCATCAACAATGTCCTCCGAGATTTGTTGCAGCAATATGTGGTGGTTTATCTCGACGATATCCTCATATTTTCCAATTCCCTAGAGAGCCACCACACAGATGTCTGCCGTGTGCTTCAGAGGCTGAGAGATAATAACCTGTATTGTAAATTGGAGAAGTGCGAGTTTCATCGTGAATAGGTTAAATTCCTGGGTTATGTAATTTCCACAGCTGTTTTTTTAATGGACCCAGAGAAACTTTCTACAGTGGCCCGACCCGTGGGTTTACGTCCACTGCAATGTTTTCTTGACTTCGACAATTATTATCTGAAATTTATTTGTAAAGGGCGGTAACCAGAATACAGAATTGGTCTCCGGATTCCATTAATGCCTTTGAGAGTCTCAAGGCTGCGTTTGTTTCTGCTCCTGTGTTGGTACATCCTGATCCTATGTTACCTTTCATCCTTGAGGTTGATGCATCTGAGACTGGAGTTGGTGCCCTTCTGTCTCAACGTCCTACCTCTGAGAGCGCTATGCATCCTTGTGGCTACTTTTCCAAGAAATTGTTGCCTGCAAAATGCAATTACGAGATTGTGGACAGAGAGTTGTTAGCGATCATTTTGGCCCTTAAAGACTAGAGGAATTTCATCAAAGGCAACACTGTGCCGGTTCTCATTCGAACTGACCATAAGAATCTCACATTCTTGTCTGAGGCTAAACGCCTCTCTCACAGAAGGGCACGATGGGCTCTTTTCTTGTCAAGCTTCAATTAAATTGATGCACTGTCGTGACAGTTTTCCTCCGCTTTCAAGCTAGAGTCTGTTCCTGTGATACCCGATCATATTCTGGCTACGGTTCGCACCAGTCTTACTTCACCTTTGAGTAACAGAATTCTTGCCGCTCAGATCCATTCTCCTCCTGAGAAACCTTGTGACTGCTGTTTTGTCCCTGAGAGTCCCCACACTGCTGTGCTCCAGACTTACCATTCTCCCAAGGCTGCTGGCCACCCAGGGAAGAATCAACTAATTTGGGCTACTTCCCAACAATTCTGGTGGCCTAGTCTCCACGCTGATGTAGCCGCCTTCATAGCTGCTTGTTCTGTGTGTGCTCAGAGTAAGACATCATGACACCTTTCATTGGGTCTCCTACAAACCATACCCAATGGAGAGAGGCCTTGGACCCACCTGTCCATGGATTTTATTGTGGAGTTACCCAACTCTCAGGGCAACACAGTAATCCTTATGGTGGTTGAACGGATCTCGAAAATATCTCATTGTATTCCACTTAAGAAGTTGCCCACATCCAAAGAACTTGCTTACATTTTTGCTCGGGAGATCTTTTGCTTACATGGGCGCCCCAAGGTTATGATCTCAGATAGGGGTAGCCAGTTTGTTTCCAGGTTTTGTCGAGCCTTTTGTGCACAGTTGGGAATTCAGCTTTCCTTCTCTTCTGTGTATCACTCGCAGTCCAATGGGGCCCCAGAACGAGCCAACCAATCCTTGGAGCAGTTTTTGCTACATTTCTGACCACCATAACAACTGGTCAGACCTCTTACCTTGGGCAGAGTTTGCTCACAATAGTGCTGTTTATACCGATTCCTGATTGTCTCCATTTATGGCGAATTATGGTTTCCAACCATCCATGTTGCCTGACTCATTTGTTCCTCAGAGCATTCCTGGATTGGAGGAGCTTCGTTCCACTTGGGTAGAGGTCCAAGAGTCCTTGCGACATGCCAATGATAGGTACAGACTCCATACTGACCGCAGACACCTGCCTGCACCTTCTTACTAAGTTAGGGAGAGGGTATGGGTGTCATCTTTCAATCTCCAACTCCATGTTCCCTCACTGAAACTGGCACCACGGTTTATTGGTCCTTCCTGTATTCTCCGTAGGATCAACCCAGTGTTTTATGCTTTAGACCTTCCTTCTATGCGTATTTCAAATGTATTTCATGTCTCCTTATTAAAACCTTTGGTATGCCACCGATTCAGCACCTCGGTACCACATCCTCACCCAGTTCAGGTTGAGAACCATGAGGAGTATGAAATACAATCTTTTATTGATTCCTGTGGGTTCCAAGGGCCCATACAGTACCTGATTAATTGGAAAGGGTACGGTCCAGAGGAGCGGGTCTCCTCCTCGGATGTACATGCTCCTGTCCTCCTCTGTGCTTTTCATAGATGTTTTCCCCTCAAACCTGGTGGGAGGGGTCATTAAGGAGGGGGCACTGTCTGGGCTGGGCTCAGCCCTCCCTTCTCAGTGTTCTAGCTCTCAGCTATCGGTTAATTGCCAGTACTCTTTATCCTACAGTGACTTGCCTGGTCTTCATTTCCTGCTCGTCAGCTAGCCCTGCTGGCTATTTAAACTGCCTGGATCAGATCTCCTGTGCCTTCGCCTGGTCAACATATCTGGATACTCTCTGCTGTGTTTTCCTGTTAAAGACTTTGCCTGGTTGACTTCCCTTCTGGTTCCTGATCCTGTTTCTGACTATGCTGATTTTTGGATTAAAGACTTTTGCCTGGCTGACTTCCCTTCTGGTTCCTGATTCTGTTAGCCGCCTCTACTACGCTGCTCTCTGCATTCCTGTTTCACAGGCTTTTTCTGACTTGTTTTCCTCCAATAGCAGGGAATAAGTCTCCTGGCTGTTGTTAGAAATTTTTAGAATATTTAGCGCTATCCAGTTAAGGCAAGCCTAGGAGGTAATGAAGAGGAGCTAAAGGTAAACAAATATCGAAAAGCTGTTCAAGGAGCTGTTTAACCAAGCTCCAGGAGGGCTGAATGTTAAAGCAATGCCAGGACATACAGTATGATATAACATGTAATATCCCCTTCCACACCTCCAGCAACCAAGGTAGTCATGAGATGTAAAGGTAAAGTATTTCATAAGTACTAAAACGTTAGAATTATAGATATTTTCTTTGAAAACTATGCAGATGGAGGAAACTGTATCCCAACGTTTGTCCCACACTAGTAATGGGAGTGTAGGTTATAGAATGTGTTCCCATTTAGCCATTTACAGGTGGCTATTCCCAAATAGGGGAGTATTCCAGGCCATTTTTCAGTTTTCAGTGCTGTCACATTTTGAATGATAAGTAATGAATGAAATACTGTATGAATTTTGAGACAGATAGAGCTTTCTTTTGGTGGTGTCTGATCACCTTTGGGTGTTTTTTATCTTTATACTGTAAGAGAAAAAAAGACCAAAGATTTTGAAAATAAATGTTTTTCTTAGCTTCTGGTATAAAACTTTGCAAATAAATAATATTTCCTCATACACTTAGGCCAAAATGTGTTCTGTTACATTTCTCTGGTTAAAAGAAACAGCTTAGTGTGTTTTATTTAGTCTGTGAAAATAATAGAGTCTGCAAGATATAGTATATTTATTTGAAAATATATCAATACTAGAGTTGAGCGAACTTCTGGAAGTCCGGGTTCTGCTGGTTCGGCCGAACTTCGGGACAAAGTCCGGGTTCGGGTCCGGACAGAACCCGAACTTTGTCCCGGACCCCGAACCCCATTGAAATCAATGGGGACCCAAACTTTTAGGCACAAAAATGGCTGTAAAAAAGTCCTGGAAAGTCCTAGAGGTCTGCAAAAGGAAGGAAATTGGGGTAAGGGTGGGACAAGTGCCCTACAAAGAAATGGGGACAGGGAAATAACTAAAAGCATTTTTAAAAAAATAATTTCATAAAAAAATCAAAAATGGAGGTGGATGTGGACCATCTTCAAACTGTGTCTGAAAACTATTAATTAACGGTAGAAGCCTTATCACTGTTCTAAAATCATCTTCAAACTGTGTGAAAAAAGTATAAATAAGCCGGGAGAACCCATATCACTGTTCTGCAAACATCTGGAAAATGTGTGTAACACTTTAACTAAAACCGGGAGAAGCCATTCTACTGTTCTGCAAACATCTGGAAACTGTGTGTAACACTTTAACTAAAACCGGGACAAACCATACTACTGTTCTGCAAACATCTGGAAACTGTGTGTAACACTTTAACTAAAACCGGGTGAACCCATATCACTGTTCTGCAAACATCTGGAAACTGTGTGTGACACTTTAACTAAAACCGGGACAAATTGAACTACTGTTCTGCAAACATCTGGAAACTGTGTGTAACACTTTAACTTAAACCGGGGCGAACCCATATCACTGTTCTGCAAACAGCTGGAAACAGTGTGTGACACTTTAACTAAAACCGGGACAAACTGAACTACTGTTCTGCAAACATCTGGAAACTGTGTGTAACACTTTAACTAACACCGGGACAAACTAAACTACTGTTCTGCAAACATCTGGAAACTGTGTGTAACACTTTAACTAAAACCGGGACAAACTGAACTACTGCTCTGCAAACATCTGGAAACTGTGTGTAACACTTTAACTAAAACCGGGCGAACCCATATCACTGTTCTGCAAACATCTGGAAACTGTGTGTGAAACTATAGCAGAGAGAAGAACAGGGATATGGTTTCGCTCTGGTATAGTTTCACATAGAGTTTTTAGATGATTTTAGAACAGTGATATCATATCACTGTTCTAAAAGTCATCAACCAAGATATGCACTGAATGTAACTGTTTTGGGAAACAGTTAAAATTGATGCCAGTTCTGACATTTCTCACATATATGTAAAAATAAGAATGTTTTGCTGAAAATTATTTAGAACCCCAAACATTATATACACAGTATCTCACAAAAGTGAGTACACCCCTCACATTTTTGAAAATATTTTATTATATCTTTTCATGTGACAACACTAAAGAAATTACACTTTGCTACAATGTAAAGTAGTGAGTGTACAGCTTGTATAACATTGTAAATTTGCTGTACCCTCAAAATAACTCAACACACAGCTATTAATGTCTAAACCGCTGGCAACAGAAGTGAGTACACCCCTAAGTGAAAATGTCCAAATTGGGCCCAATTAGCCATTTTCCCTCCCCGTGTCATGTGACTCGTTAGTGTTACAAGGTCTCGGGTGTGAATGGCGAGTAAGTGTGTTAAATTTGGTGTTATCGCTCTCATTCTCTTATACTGGTCACTGGAAGTTCAACATGGCACCTCATGGCAAAGAACTCTCTGAGGATCTGAAAAAAAGGATTATTGTTCAACATAAAGATTGCCTAGGCTGTAAGAAAATTGCCAAGACTCTGAAACTGAGCTGCAGCATGGTGGCCAAGACCATATAGCGGTTTAACAGGACAGGTTCCACTCAGAACAGGCCTTGCCATGGTCAATCAAAGAAGTTTAATGAGCATGATCAGCGTCATATCCAGAGGTTGTCTTTGTGAAATAGATGTATGAGTGCTGCCAGCATTGCTGCAGAGGTTGAAGGGGTGGGGGGGTCAGCCTGTCAGTGCCCAGACCATATGCCGCACACTGCATCAAATTGGTCTGCTTGGTTGTCATCCCAGAATGAAGCCTCTTCTAAAGATGATGCAAAAGAAAGCCCGCAAACAGTTTGCTGAAGACAAGCAGACTAAGGACATGGATTGCTGCCAGCACTGGGGAGCTACAGTTCATTGAGGGAACCATGAATGCTAACATGTACTGTGACATACTGAAGCAGAGCATGATCCCCTTCCCTTCGGAGACTGGGCCACAGGGAAATATTCCAACATGATAATGACCGCAAACACACCTCCAAGATGGCCACTGCCTTGCTAAAGAAGCTGAGGGTAAAGGTGATGGACTGGCCAAGCATGTCTCCAGACCTAAACCCTATTGTGCATCTGTGGGGCATCCTCAAACGGAAGGTGGAGGAGCGCAAGGTCTCTAACATCCACCAGCTCCGTGATGTTGTCTTGGAGGAGTGGAAGAGGACTCCAGTGGAAACCTGTGAAGCACTGGAGAACTCAATGCCCAAGAGGGTTAAGGCAGTGCTGGAAAATAATGGAAGCCACACAAAATATTGACACTTTGGGCTCAGTTTGGACATTTTCATTTAGGGGTGTGCTCACTTTTGTTACCAGCGGTTTAGACATTAATGGCTGTGTGTTGAGTTATTTTGAGGGTACAGCAAATTTACACTGTTATACAAGCTGTACGCTCACTACTTTACATCGTAGCAAAGTGTCATTTCTTCAGTGTTGTCACATGAAAAGATTTAATAAAATATTTACAAAAGTGTGAGGGGTGTACTCACTTTTATGAGATACTGAATATATATATATATATATATATATATATATATATATATATATATATATAGCAATGTGCCCCCTTGGGGGTGGCTGGTAGTTGTGGTGCACCTGCCCGCTGCCCTCAATCACACGATTTCCACACACCCGGAGTCACTGAACAGGCCGGTACTTTGTTTTTGTTGTTTTATTTAGGGGTTAAACTTGGATGGGGATAGGGATGACTGTGGTATGCCCAAAGATCAAATCACAGGACCTTCTATATACACCACCGTATATACACTCCTTCTTCCTCCAGCACATATACTTGCTGACCGTTCCTCTGCTTACTTCACTCCAGCACACTTCTTAGTTTCCTGGCCTGAAAGGGAATTTATCAGGCCTCCATGAAATTTCTTCCTCCACCCCAACTAGCACATGACC
>BLSH010231331.1:183992-201621 GCA_018402905.1 Glandirana rugosa
TCCAGTACACGATCAACCCCACCTCCTTCTTTATATATATATATAGCAATGTGCCCCCTTGGGGGTGGCTGGTAGTTGTGGTGCACCTGCCCGCTGCCCTCAATCACACGATTTCCACACACCCGGAGTCACTGAACAGGCCGGTACTTTGTTTTTGTTGTTTTATTTAGGGGTTAAACTTGGATGGGGATAGGGATGACTGTGGTATGCCCAAAGATCAAATCACAGGACCTTCTATATACACCACCGTATATACACTCCTTCTTCCTCCAGCACATATACTTGCTGACCGTTCCTCTGCTTACTTCACTCCAGCACACTTCTTAGTTTCCTGGCCTGAAAGGGAATTTATCAGGCCTCCATGAAATTTCTTCCTCCACCCCAACTAGCACATGACCTGTGGACCACCCCTTACAGGCAAGGGCCACGGGCTCTTGATTGTGAATCCATGGGCCCTCCATTGTGTAGCTAAGTCCGTTGGTGCTAGTGGGGTATTGACGGACTACAACTCCCAGCCCATCCTCTTCCAGGCCAATCCAGCTTGCTTTACTCTCCAGTGACACTCCTTCCCCTGACTGGCTCCTCTGACCTCCACAGACTGTCCACTATCCTCCCCAGCCTGCTCCAGCCTTCTCATCCAGCTCCCAGGGTCTGTCACTCACCGACAACTGGTGGATTCTTTAAAGAGTCTGTGAGAATGTAGAACTCTGCTGCTCTCCTGCTTCCTTGTGCTACTCCAGGAATCGACTGCAATCCTGGCTGCACCCGAGCTCCCAGGCCCCAAGGTCACCACCCCCAGACTGGGGGCTCCCTCCCGGGTGAGGCCTGCTTCACAGCATCTGCTACATTTTCCTCTCTTCCACCCAAACTCTCCTCCCCCTGCTAGGCAAAATTATTGTATTTAAGGAGGCCTGCCCCTGCCAATCCAGACGGTGGATTGGTCAGGGCTCCTTGTCATACATCAGAAGCTTTCCAGTTAAAAAGGGAGGGGTATCCAAGGGATGTTCCTTCCTGCAATCTCCAGCCCTCCCTGAGCCACTCCCCCAGCCCAGATAAAAAAATCAGGCCTGTACCTACTGTCAGGCCTGACTAGATTTTACCTCTCCTAACCAAAAATCTACAAAAATAGAGCACCTATCACTATGGGGGCACTACATAATTATATATATATATTGTGGCAGTGGGACCCTGTGCTACCTGGAAGGTTGCTGGGTTATGCCAGATTTGGGAGAGAAAGGCATGCTGATTGCACAGCTGTTTGCTGGGCTATTTAGTGGTGACCTGACTATGGCTCAGGGCCCCACCCAACAGACAGGAAGTCTGTGTAAGGGAGTCAAGTGGACTCCCATTTCCTCTGCAGGAGTCAGAGGTCGGCATGGAGGCAGCCAGTGTAGCAAGAGGCTACAGGACAGCACCGAGTTGCTGAGCGTTCAGGTCTGTGGGAGACAGACCTAGGCTTAAAGCAGAAGGCCTTAGCAGGAGAGCTGCATTTACAAGCCAGGAGGGCTGAATATCATTTACTAACCAGGAGACTTGGAGACTGTTTATTTCACCAAACAGCACAAAGCTGACAGGGAGTAAGCCAGGAGGCTGAAGCATGTTTATGCAATAATGGTGGAACTCCCTGTGAGGGAAGATTACTGTTTCATTTGAGTTTTTCATTTCTTTTAATATAAATGGGCTGCCATGCCCTTAAAAATACCACTTTGGACTGGCGCACTTACTGAAAACACACCTACCGCTTGAGTCTGATCAGCCTCAATCTTACACATGTTGGAGGTATTGCTTTGGGCAGAGACGGAAGAATTCCAGGTCCTCACATACCAAAAACAGTGAGTGTCAAGAGACTATATTTGTATTTCTGTGTGAGCAAAGAGAAAGTATGTTGCTTGCAAGTCTTAAAGAGACAGTGTTAAAAGTGTTGTGTGCCTGACTGCAGAAATGAGGAGGTCAAAAAACAAAAAGGAAGCAATATTTTCTGAGATGAGAGACCAAACCCTGTGGCTGGAGGGGTTGTTACCTAAAGAACAAGCCCCATTGTGGTGCAAGATGCATTTGGCCATACTGGAACAAAGGGAAAAGGGAAGCAAACCGTCACTTACTGCAAGGAGTGAGTAAATGGGTGCGGTTGCCCATAGCAGCAAAGAAGAAATTTATGCTGCTGACTTCATACAGCCTATGTTGTTTTCTGAACATGTTGAAGGAGACTTTTTGGCTGAGTTTGCGACGATTGCATCCTACAGAGGGTGGTCCAGCGCTGGGTTGAATTGGTGCAGCCTTTTCTGACGGAGGAGTACCAAGGGGTGTACGGCTGGATGAGTCATAACCGAGATGACTATAACAATTGCCTAGAAGCAATCCAATCTAGAGAGCTCTGGAAAAATTCAGCGGAGAGAATGTGGTCTCCCATAGCAACCGGAGAAAATTCAGAAAATGCAGAAAAGAGGTGCTACAACAGGTGCTACAGCAGAGATGTGGCTCAAATCTTGAGTGAAGATGGTTGTGCAAGAGTGTCTGCTGTTACTCCTAGCTACAGGAAACCTGTTTGGCCTGCATGGGATGTTGGAGAGTCCAAGAAAGCTGCAATGTTGTCCCGTGTACATGTGGGGGCATTAGCCTGTGAGAGCACAGTCAAGAAGGGACTAGGCCCTCAATTGAAGTGTTTATCACCTGCCAACTGGAAGACTGGTAAGACTGTTCCGATTTCATGTGTGAGAAAAACTGACTATGTGACTGTGTACACGGAAGTGGAAGTGACCCCAAATGGGAGATCCCCTGTTTGTGCGAAAAAGGACTTGCTTTGCTGCAGTGCCCTGTTCAGTGGGGAGGTAAGTGTTAAAGTTAAAGCTGATAAGGTGCTGCTTAACCACTTACCAACAGGAAGGTTTTCCAGCTTTAGGACCAGAGCACTTTTTGCGATTTGGCAGTGCGTTGCTTTAACTGACAAATGCACGGTTGTGCGACGTTGCACCCAAACAAAATTTGCGTCCTTTTTTTCCCACAAATAGAGCTTTCTTTTGGTGGTATTTGATCACCTCTGTGTCATTTCTGATTGCCGCTATAAACAAAAGCGACCATTTTGCAAAAAAACCCCAAATTTCTTACTTTTTGCTAAAATTCAAATCCAAAAAAAAAATATAAAAAAACATTTTTTTTCACCGGTTTTGGCCGATTTATATTCTTTCTCATATTTGTGATAAAAAAAAATCATAATTGGCGTTTATTGATTGGTTTGCGCAAAAGTGGCTGCATTTACGGATGATGAGAATTAATTTCTGGGGTTTTTATTTATTTATTTTTTTACTAGTAATGGCGGTGATCTGCGATTTTTAGCGGTACTGTGATAGTGCAGCGGACATGTCGGACATTTTTGACACTTTTTTTGGGACCAATGACATTTATTCAGCGATCAGAAATTTAAATGTCCACTGATTACTGTATAAATGTCATTGGCAGTGAAGGGATTAACCTGGGGGGGGAGAGCTAGGGGTTAACTATGTTCCCTGGGTGTGTTCTTACTGTGGGGGGGTTGGGCTACCATGGGCATGAGAGATCTAACTGATCCCAGTGACAGGGATCAGTAGATCTCCTATGCCCGCACTGTCAAAGTGGGGAACCGCCGTGTTTACGTCGGCGGTTCCCCGTTCTTTGCCTGTGGCCGCTCATCGCAGCTCGCCGGCGGACATCGGGTCCGCCTGAGCCGCGGGCACACTCCTTAGGAGTGCGGCGGGTGCGCGCGCACCCCCTAGAGGCTGTTCGCAGATCAGTTCGCACGGCAGGCGGTTGGGAAGTGGTTAATGAGTTCAAAATTGCTGCTGTGGAACAAGGTTCTGAATGGTATGAGGTAGGGGTGACTGATAAGCTCCATTCTCAGTAAAGGACAGTTATGTAGAAACATGCGTCAGATAGGAGAATTTCAGCAGCGCTACCCCACTGATTGAATGAGTGACATTGTTACCAGATATTATTTTGTAACCTTTTGTAAGTGTAACTTTTAAATAACCTTTTATTCAATTTTTGCAGTTTTACACTGAGTTTTTTTTTCCTTGTCTATACATGAACTTCAATTCATGGAGCTCCATCCTAGATTTTAAAGGGTGTATAGCATGTTTGAATACCACACCTGAAGCATCCAAGCAGTTGATTACTGCAACACAAACAGGCTGAGTGTCCAAGGGAATTATCCAGAGCTGGGGTCTTTTGAATCACCTGAACCTAAAATCTCACAGTGATATACAAGAACTAAGAAAGCATCATCCAGCCGAGTTTGTGCAACAGTAAGGCGAAGTTGATCCTTGTAATGGGGATCCACCACATCTGGTAAGGAGCCACCTCGATTAGATGGAACATCATATTATACAGCATAGAAGATTGCTTATGAAGCCATCATTTATAGACATTGTGCAGTTTTCATGGTTTATTGTCTGTTGGGGAAATCCATACAGAAACTGTGTGCTAGATTATTCCCCTTTGTGGTCTTAAGACATCTATCCAAGAAAAATAACTTTATTTGACCTTTCACATGTTTGCTACACTTTTTGGAACATTGCATGGTTTTTAGAAACCTTTTTTGTTTGATTACACATGGTTTAAGTACTAGTCACTTTATTTAATACATTGTATGCCTATATTTAGCCTCATAGATTTTTTTTCAACATTCACTTACCAAGTGACATTGTTACATTGTATGTGTTTACATAGTTTAACAGGAACAGTTTAAAGGCCATAGTACGGGGGCTGTTGCAGATTTTAACCCTCTCATGTCTGAAGGTCCCAGCGAGTGTAAATGCACAGTGGAAATTGTGTCCACCATGCAGTCAGCATGGGAAAATATCTATTTTGTGACAGACGTGCTTAATGAAATGCTAGCATCATGGAATGTACAGCCGGTGTATATCTTGCCGTCTTCTCCTACTTTGGGGGAACTGGTACCACGGGGTATGGCTGATAGGAGCTGGATATGACAGGCTTACTGTGTAGAGATCGCAAATGGTGGAAACAATTGTTGTAATGTTGGTTACTTTTGTGGAAAGTGGCCTCACAGTTCTCTGAGAGAGTGCTTCCAGCAGCAGTTGTGTGTGGAAGGCGCTCAGGGGAACTGCTAGACGAATCAGAAATCACAGACATGGTGGAAGTCTCTCCTGATGTTGGTGTGATGAAGTGCATTCCTGCTGGTGTGGCCCAAGGTGCGGTTGAGCAGTGATTGGTACATGGCGCATGTACTGTCTCACCTGCTAGACCTCATGTGAAGGAAGGGCCAAGAACAGGCGCGGCAGTAATTGGAATTCTGTCCATCATTTACAATGAAGTGCCGTTTGAAGTACCTGGAGACACTCTGACAGGAAATAACAGTGTGGGTAACTGTAACAGGGAGGTGTATAAACCCATGTTGAATTTTGTCTCAGTGTGTTGGTTTGCTTCCTACTGATGTGGTGTATGAGAGGCACTCTAGAGCACTGTCTGACAGCTCAGAGGTATTGGTTGAGGTACCAGTGGACATAGAAATTGTTAAAGAGATTGGTGTGCAAAAATGTGGCGAAACATGTTCATTGATAGGACAGTTGCTATTGGAGTGTTTGACAACAGGGGCAATGTGAAACTATGGGAAGGTCCCATGGGGAATAACTTCTTGCCTGTAGGTGGTCCCTCCACAGACACTTTCCTAACAAACCAGGGGACAAGAGGTCCCGATGACACTGACAATATTGAGTTGAGTAAACCATTGTGGAAATTGGCTATTGAGGTTAAACAGAAGGATATGTTGTTAATCTCAGATGGTTTGGTCGCCAAGGGTAACCACACAGGGGCTAGTGAGCCTGAGAAACAAATGAGGTTGGTTAGTGTTGAGTCAGGTAGTGAGAGATGTCAGTCCCTGACAGGTGTCATGGAAGTGGTCCCCAACAGTCCCATGAGAGTAGGTCTGGGGGAGATAAAAAGAAAGGGAGGAATCCCGGGGCCAGAAGGTAGAAGGGATAGTAGAAATATTAGTGGGACCCATGGTTCAGAAAGAAGTGCTTATGGAAGCACACCCAGAAGAAGATGCGAGTGGAATGCCCCTTTATAAAGTAGGTTGGGCAGGATAGGACTCCTGCTGCGGATAGTTGGCACAGAGATGCCAAGGGGAAGTGCTGGTGGAAACATACCCGGAAAAAAGTTGGACCTACGCAGCTAATGGCTGGCACAGAGGTGTACCATGCATAGTGACAGGTTTATGTGTACCTCGCTCCAGTTCGAAACAAAGGGGGAGGATATGTGGCAGTGGAACCCTGTGCTACCTGGAAGATTGCTAGGTTGCACCAGATTTTGGAGAGACAGGCACGCTGATTGCACAGCTGTGTGCTGGGCTATTTAGTGGTGACCTGACTATGGCTCAGGGCCCCACTCAACAGACAGGAAGTCTGTGTAAGGGAGTCAAGTGGACTCCCATTTCCTATGCAGGAGTCAGATGCTGTATGGGGACAGCCAGTGTAGCACGAGGCTACAGGAGAAATTGTGCTTCTGAGCATTCAGGTCTGTGGGAGACAGACCTAGGGCTAAAGCAGAAGGCCTTAGCAGGAGAACTGCATTTACGAGCCAGGAGGGCTGAATATCTTTACTAACCAGGAGACCCGGAGATTGTTTGTTTGTTTATTTCACCAAACAGCACAAAGCAAACAGGGAGTAAGCCAGGAGGCTGAACCATGTTTATGCAATAATGTTGGAACACCCTGCAAGGGAAGATTACTGTCTTATTTGACTTTTTAATTTCTTTTAATTAAAATGGGCTGCCATGCCCTTAAAAATACCACTTTGGACTGGCGCACTTACTGATAACGCATCTACCGCTTGAATCTAAATAACCCCAATCTTACAATACATATATTTATGTATGCAGAGGCCCTGAAGAATATGGAGAATAAAATGGTTGTTGCAATTTATGTCACACGATATTTGTGCAGCGGTTTATCAAAGCAAATTTTCAGGAAAAAATACACTTTGAGGAATTTTAGTGCACACAAACACACTATAATACCCATTTTTTTGTAAAATGTAAAAGATTATTTTAAGCCAAGTAAATAGGTACCTAACAAGTACATCTGTGTAACGGCGACAAACTACTGTACCTAAAAATTCACTCTGACATTCTCGACAATATCTTACATGTGTGGTGCAATCACCATTTACATATGCGTGTGGGACTTATGTACGAGTGAGAATGGGTGGAACAGGGGTGCTTTAAACGTTTTATTTTATTTTAACCAATTGACACTATACCTTTTTATTTTTTTTTTAATTGAACTTTTCTATCTCAAGGGATGAACAATGTCCCTTGTAATAGTGCTAGCTTTGACAGGTTCTCTTTATAGAGAGATCTGGGGTCTGTTAGACTCCAGATCTCTCCTCTGCCCTCCAAAAAAATCAGATCAAGCTCAGATTGATTTGATCAGATGCTTTACAAGCCAGTAGTGGCTTGTAAACCAATAAACCAAAAATGAAAGCAAATCAATTCTTGTAGCTTCTGGTTTCTCTCATGTGTCAGGAAACTTGTCATGCTGATAACAAAGGAATGGAGCAGGAGACAGCTATGGGACACAGTGCCTTGAAGAATACAGGAGGAATCTGAATGGCCCTGCTTGTTAGCGCTTACAATCTAGAAGGGAGGGTCAAGTTATACGAAAGTGCAGTAACTGTGGGGGATGAGCTGATGAAGAAAATAAAATAAAGGTGCAGTTGTTAGGTGGAGGTAGGATAGACCTCCCTGAAGAGAAAAGTTTTCAGGGATCGCCTGAAACTGGATAGATTTGGAGACAGTCTGACAGATTGGGGTAGGGAATTCCAGAGGATGGAAGAAGCTCAGGAGAAGTCCTGGAGGTGAATATGGGAGGAGGGGATGAGGGAGCTGGAGAGCAGGAGGTCTTGGGAGGAATGAAGAGAACGATTAGGTTTGTATTTTTAGACTAGGCTAGTGATGTAGCTGGGAGCAGAGTTGTGGATGGCTTTGTAACTTATTGTTAGTATTTTGAATTTAATTTGTTGGACGAATGGCAGCCAATGGAGGGATTGGTAGAGAGGAGTAGCAGACGCTGAGTGGTTTGTAAGATGGATGAGTCTGGCAGCAGCATTCATGATGGACTGAAGGGGGAATAGTCTATTTAAAGGTAAACCAATGAGAAGGGAGTTGCAGTAGTCAAGGCGAGGATGACTAGGGAGTTAATCAGGAGCTTTGTGGCTTCATTGGTTAGAAAGGGACGCAGTTTAGAGATGTTGCGAAGGTTGAGGTGGCAAGCTTTGGAAAGTGATTGGATGTGGGGTCAAAAGGAGAGTTCTTAGTCCAGAATAACACCTAGAACCCTGACATGTGTGGATGGTTGTGCCATTGCTCTTGACAGAGAAGTCAGGGGAAGAGACACGTGGGGGCGGAAATATTATGAGTTTGGTTTTCTACAAGTTGAGTTTGAGGAAGTGGTGTCACATTCAGGCAGATATATCTGTTAGTAAGTTAGTGATGCGGGAGGAGATTGATGGGGTTAGTTGAGGGGTGGAGAAGTAGATTTGGGTGGCGTCAGTGTAAAAATGATATTAAAAGCCGTGGGAGGCTATCAGCCGGCCTAGGGAAGAGGTGTATATTGAAAATAAGAGAGGGGACCCCGACAGAGAAAGGAAGAGGAAAGGAGGAAGTAGAATTGTACGCGACACTGAAGGTGTGTTTGGATAGGTAGGATAAGAGCCACCGAAGAGCACAGTCATGGAGACCAAGGGAGTAAAGTCTTTTGGTCAACTGTACCAAAGGCAGCTGAAAGGTCCAGAAGTAGGAGTACAGAGTAGTGTCCTTTGGTTTTTGCGGTTAGTAGGTCATTTGTGAGTTTTAGAAGGGCAGTTTTTGTGGAGTGTTGAGGGTGAAATCCAGATTGAAGGGGGTCAAGAAGGTTATTCTTAACGAGGTGGTTGCTCAGTTGGTTGTAGACTAGGCATTCAAGGAGTTTAGAGGAAAAGGGGAGCAAGGAGATTGTTAAGATTGGTAGGGTCTAGGGATGGCTTATTGAGTATGGGGGCGACCAATGCATGTTTTAGGGCATTGGAGAAGATGCAAGAAGAGAGGGAGAGATTGAAGATGTCAGAGAGTGTAGGACAGAGTCAGAGGGTGACCGTAGTAATTGAGAGGGAATAGGGTCCTGGGGACAGGTGGTTAGGTTGGTGTTAGAAAGGAGTTTAGCAACTTCGCCTATAGTAGCAGGTTTGAATAAGGATAGTGTCAATGGTATCTGTTGATATGGGGTCTTAACTGGGGAAGATACCTGTAGAGTGGAGATTTCATCACAAATTGTGTCAATCTTGTTTTTGAAGTGATTAGCAATCTCCTGGGCAGTGAGTGAGTTAGTGGGTGGAGGACGAAGTAGGGAGTTGAAGGTAGAGAAGTGTTGACGGGGACTGGATGAGAAGGTGTTAATAAGAGTGGTAAAATATGTCTGCTTGGCAGTGTGGAGGCAAGAATTGTATTTTTGGAGGGCATATTTGTATTGGTTGAAGTCTTTGAGAGACTTAGTCTTGTGCTCAAGTGCGCGGCTACGCTTTTTGAGATTTCTGGTGTTGTCTGTTTGCCAGGGTTGTAGTGGTTGAGGCCTGATTCTGTATGTAGTGAGGGGAGCTAGCTCGTCCAGGGTGGAGGACAGGGATTCATTGTAGATGGAAGTGGTTTGCTTGGGGCAGGACAGGGGTGAGATTTTTTCATAGAGGTGGTCAGTAGCAGAATAGTGTAGAGAAGGGTTGAGTTGGCGAAGGTTTCTACAGGTGATTACTTAGGCGATTGTAAGGAAAAGGTGGTGCAAGACAGGGAGAGAGAGAAGCTAATAAGGTGGTGCTTGGAGAGAAGAAAAGGATTGTTGGAGAAGATGCATGGAGCGCATTGGTAGGAGAATACAAGGTCAAGGGTGTTTCCATCAGAGTGAGTAGAAGCCTGTACCCATTGCTTCAGGTCAAATGAGGAGATTAGACTGAAGTTTAGAAGTAGCAGGACTGTTAATGTTACAAGGGATGTTGAAGTCACCAAGAAGGATTTCAGGAATTTCAGAAGAGAGAAAGTAGGGTAGCCAAGCAGAAAATGAATCAAGGAAAGCTGACATCGGTCCAGGAGGCTGGTAGATCACAGCAATCCTTAGGAAAGTTGAAGAGAATATATGTATACAGTGGGCTTAAAATGATGAGAGAGAAAAAGAGAGGGAGGAGAGTGAAGAACCTGGAAGGTGCTTTGCGGGGATAGGAAGAATCACAGTCCACCTCTCTTGGGTCCATTAGGCATAGGGGAGTGAGTCCAGAGAAGGCCAATGTGGAAGAAGGAAGCAGGAGAAGGAGTATCGGATTGGTGGAGCCAGGTTTCGGTGACAGCAAGTAGATTAAAGGAATTATTGACAAAGAGGTCCTGAACATCAGTGAGTTTGTTGCAGACAAAGCAGGCGTGCCAGAGGGCACAGGAGAAGGGGAGGCTGGTTTTGGGAAGAAGGGGAATGGAGATTAAGTTGCGTAGATCACGACTACTGCTAGAGGGTGTGGGGTGATTGTGATGGTTGTGTTGTGTTCAGTTAAATGAGGGAATCCCGAGGTTTGGGGAAATATCTCCAGAGGCTAGGAGAAGCAAAAGAGTAAGGAAGCTAATATGGGAATATGTTTTATATGAGGGGACATGCTTCAGCATCCTGGGGGTTTTGTTAGCATATGGGCTTAGAGATAGAAAGAGGTGATGAGTGTAGTAATAGGGAGAGGGGAGAAGTGAGGGTGATATGTACTGATTGTGGGATGGGGAAGAGGGGTGAAGAAAAGAGAGTTTGAGGAGAGAGGCTGCTATTGTGAAAAGAAGAGGTAAAGAGTGCATGTTTCAGAGAGGAAGGTCAGATGATTAGGACACCAGGTTACCTGCAGTCTGGTGTTTTGTAAATTTGTTTGTTGGTTATGTGCGCTTTTTGCAAATCGCTGAAGTGCCAACTTATTTAAAGCACCCCATTTTTTTGGAAGAACCCCTCTGTATGTGTTCCCCCATAAGGAAAGCCTTGTTTTATACTGTGGTATAAATTATGCATTGTGAGATCATGGCACTCGCCGTCGGATCACTTTTTGCGGTTACAGTTTATTTATATGCAAGGGCAGGGCCACCTGCTGATGTAAGCAGTGACCTTGCCCCCTTCTGACGTCAGTTACATCACCGGGTGGCCCCGTCCTTGACTATAAATAAAATGTCAAAGCAAAAATAGGTCAGTCAGTGGGAGCCCTCCCATCAGAAAGGAGCTGTTTCGGGTTTTCTTTTTTTTCGGGTCGTCGCGTGATTGAAGATGGATTACAACGGGGGACACTTTTTTTTATAAAGGACTTGTCCCAATTTGTCTCCTGTCATTTTTTTTTTTCTGTTTTTACACTTTTTTGGTGAATGGGTAAGGGTATGATATACCCGATACCCATTCACATAGGGGGGTTTGGGATCTGAGGGCCCTCTTGTTAAAGAACCGACCCAAAGGGCCTGGTATGGACTGGGGGGGGGCACCCAAATTTTTACAGTGATTTTTTTTTTTTTTTTTTTTTTTTTTTTTTATCTATGTTCCTGGGAGCCGGCAATACATTTACAGCAGTGAGCAATTTTAAATTAAATTTTTTCCTTTAGAAAGGTCAGTTTGCTCCGGCACTGTTCTAACCATCACACAGATGCGCCACTTTACAGGCAGACCAAGGGCACCCCCCAGGCACGATATTTAAAGGAATATTTCATTTTTATATTTTCCCTTTCAGCATTATTAAAATCACTGCTCCTGAAAGAAAGATTTAAAAGATTTAAAAACTTTCTTTCTCAATCGTTCATTGGCAGATGCAGCCTCTATTCTTGACATGTGGGGTTTATGCACCTCTCACTAGGAGTGGATTAGGCAGAATGTAGTTCAGTTCAAAGCAGACACAGCCCCTCCCAGGGGGCAGTCCTCACTTGGCATAACCCCTCCTGCCCTGCTCAGAAACTCAGTCTTTTATACCTAGTGCAAGGAGTAGGACCTGGCTCCCGTTCTTCTTTTCCTTTTTCTCAAGATTTATGAGGAAAAATGCAATCAAGTAGCCGGCTGGGTGACAGGTTGGAAATCCTAGATCCAGGGAGTCTCCCCAGCGCGGCCGACGGATGCGAGCCGACGCTTAGCTTCACGCGGGGTCGGTCGTGTCGGGCCTCGTTCCCTGCGGGGCGACCGGTGTGTTAAACATCCGGCCAGCACCCCTAGGACCGGGCCCCTGAACTGACGTGGTGGCAGGTCTGCAACGGGTGGCTACCCGCTACGCCCATCCAGAGTGGTACGTACGCTTCTCCTCCCCGTGCGGGGGGGCGGTGGGTAGTGTCCCCCTTCCGTGGGTATAGGTGGTCCTGCTTATCCTCTAGTATTGCCGCCCCCTGGGCTGTAGCACTCCCTGCCTGGCTGCATTCCCCTGGATGGCTGCAGGCGATTGGCATGTTAGTCGGCCGCCATTTTCCTGTAGCTGGCCGCGTGTACATCACGGCCGCCATTTTGCAGTAGCCGGCCACTGTGTTTGGCCTCTAGTGCATACGGCGGCCATTTTGGCGTGGTCCGCCGTATCCTGGCCTTAGATTCGCTGGCTGGATGGGCGGTCCTGTTCTCTTTGCACGGATCAGGCCGGAAGAGCTTTTCCTACACGTGGGGGATGCAGAGTAGTGGCAGTGGTGGTTACAGGCAGCTACTGCAGCACTAGCAGCAGCACCCGGGTCGGTGGGGTGAGTCCTCCTGGGAGCCTCTGGGGCCCTAGTGCGACAGCTTGAGGGGTGGTGTGGGACGCACAGTTCGGTTTGGCCGGCGGGTGTCTTTCGGGGTGCTGGCAATGGCGGCCGAAGCAGGTGCTTCCCAGCCAGGTGTCTCCGGTGGGGACCAGGGAGCGCTGAGACCTGTGGTTCCGCTGGACAGTTTGACGGCCATCCTGGAGGGATTCTTCTCCCGGGTGGAGCCGATCCATAACCGTGGGGTGGCGAGAAAACAGCCACCCTGTCCTCTGGTAAAAACTCGGAGCCTGAGGGGGGCTCCGTGGTGTCGGGGACCCCCCTGGAGCTGTCTGATGAAGAGGATGAGCCCTTGGGAGCCACCGCAGCTCGTGAACGGGCTCTAGTGGGCTCATTGGTCTCAGCGGTCTGTGAGGCGCTGAAGCTGGGCCCGGCTTGCGACACAGGGGGCGCCGTACGATTTTGGGTCGCATATGCTGGCCTGGACGCCTAAGGTATTCCCTTATTTGTCGTACTTTGATCAGTTTGTTTACAAGGAATGGCAACAACCTCAGGGTTCATTCGCCATGCCTAAACGTTTTTCTGTGCGTTATCCCTTTTGAGGATACCCTGTTGCAGAAATGAAAGTCCCCGGCGGTGGACCCGCCTGTGGCTCGCCTGAGCAAAGCGACCACTATTCCGATGGAGGGCTCGCCATCATTCAAGGACCTGGCCGATAGGAGGACTGAGGTGGTGTCCAAGGCAATGTTCCTGGTCATGGGGTTGGCCATGGCGCTCACGGAATGGGCAGCCATCGTGCACCGGCTTTGAAAGATCTCCATGCTGTCAAAAGTGTCCGTGTTTGCATTCGTCATTAGACGTCTGCTGCGGCTTAGGTGTTGGTCAGGAGACCAGGCATCAAAGAAGGGCCTGACGGACCTGCCGTTTGAGGGTGGTCGTCTCTTTGGGGCCTCCCTGGATGAGATCATCAAGGATCACACTGGGGGGAAGAGTACATTTCGTGCACCACGTGCCCCGAACAAGGTCTCTCAGCCCGCCAAGCCCCCCGTGGGGGGCCAGGAACATCCCTGGCAGCGTAAGACCGAGAAGGAGGAGAAGTCCCCCTCCGCATGATGGGTCGTCCCCGCCCGCGGCTCGGGTGGGGGGACGGCTCTTGCGGTTCGCGGACTGGTGGACCTCTCGCA
Source organism: Glandirana rugosa (assembly GCA_018402905.1). Lineage (NCBI taxonomy): Eukaryota > Metazoa > Chordata > Amphibia > Anura > Ranidae > Glandirana > Glandirana rugosa. Next base: position 197,907 of record BLSH010231331.1, read on the forward strand.
TCTCGGATCTCTGAGGGTGCGAGGTGGTTTCATCCGGGTACAAGCGTTCTGTACCCAGCCCCCAGACAGGTTCTTCCCCCTCCAATCTGAGGCTTCCCCCGGGGCGACGGCAGGCCCTGTTTAGGGCCGTGCAAGTCCTGCTCCATCAGGGGGTGATTGTTCTGGTCCCTTTGGCGGAACGTTTCCGCGGTTTTTATTCAAATCTTTTTGTGGTTCCGAAAAAAGATGGGGTCAGGCCTGTCCTGGACCTGAAGGCTCTCAACTTCTTTGTGGGGGTGCGGAAATTCAGAATGGAATCTGTCCGCTCTGTGGTGGCGGCGCTTCATCAGGGAGACTTCTTGGCCTCCTTAGACATCAAGGACGCGTATCTGTACGTGCCCATATGTGCGCGTCTCCAGCGCTTTCTGCGTTTTGCGGTAGGGGATTTCCACTACCAGTTTGTGGCCCTTCCATTTGGTCTGGCTTCAGCCCCGTGGGTCTTCACCAAGCTCCTAGCCCCGGTGCTGGCTCTGCTGCGGCAGAGGGGCATAGCAGTAGTGGCATATCTCGACGACCTCCTCCTGCAGGCGGAGTCAGCCTCAGCCTTGAAGGACAGTGTGGACATCACACTCGGTTTCCTGCGGGACTTCGGCCGGGTGATCAACCTTCCGAAGTCAATACTGACTCCTTCGCGCCGGTTGTAATATCTGGGTTTGGTCCTGGACACGGAGCGGACGAAGGTGTTTCTCCCTGCCGCCAAGGTCTTGACGCTCCAAGTTGCGGTTCGGGCCCTGCTGTCCCAGCGGTGATCCTCTCTCAGATTTTGGGGCTGATGGTCTCCACCTTCGAGGCGGTTCCCTATGCCCAGAGTCACACCCGATCCCTGCAGCGGGCAATCCTGCTGCGGTGGGACAAGTCTCCACTATCCCTGGATCGGGTGATCAGTTTGGATCACCGGACTCAAGTTTCCCTCGCCTGGTGGCTGCGAGCCCCAGCCTTGGGGCTGGGGAAGTCGTCTCTTCCCATGGACTGGACAGTGATCACGACGGATGCCAGCCTATACGGCTGGGGGGTTCCTGGGGCGGTTGTCAACCCAGGGCCGCTGGCCTCCGGAAGAGTCCCGTCTCCCGATCAATGTGCTGGAACTTCGTGCGATCAGGCTTTGCCTCCCCCACTGGTCGGGGAGGTTGCACGGTCGTCTTGTTCGGGTCCAGTCAGTCAACAACACGGCTGTGGCTTACGTGAACCATCAGGGCGGAACGAGAATGGCGGCAGCGGCGTCAGAAGTAGCCCACATTCTGCGGTGAGCAGAGCTTCACGTGCCGGCAATCTCCGCCGTTCACATCCCAGGCGTCGAGAATTGGCAGGCGGACTACCTCAGTCGCCAGAGGCTGGACCAGGAAGAGTGGTTCCTGCACCCGGAGGCGTTCTGCCAGATTTGTCAAAGGTGGGGTAGACCAGACGTGGACCTCTTGGCATCCCGGCTCAACCAGAAGGTGCCGGCCTTTGTGAGCAGAACAAGGGATCCACTGGCCGATGCGGCGGACGCCCTCGTGGCTCCGTGGACTTGGTACTGGTTGCTCTATGCCTTCCCTCCACTTCTGCTACTCCTGCGCAGGATAGAGGCGGAAGGCATTCCAACAATTCTGGTAGCGCCAGATTGGCCTTGGCGTCCTTGGTACGCCGACGTGGTGCGAATGGTGGTCGATGTTCCCTGGCGGCTCCCGCTTCATGAGGACCTACTTTCACAGGGACCCATCTTGCACCCTGCTTTACCCTCGCTGGCTTTAACGGCCTGGATATTGAGTCCCAGGTGTTAAAAGATAGGGGACTCTGAGTCTGTCATTCCCACTATGCTCAAGGCGCGTAAGGACACTTTGTGTAAGATTTATCACTGCACCTGGAAGGCTTAAATTGCCTGGTGCAAGGCAGGGGGATGGAACCCCCATTCTTTTTCGGTGGCTCGGGTGCTGGCCTTCCTTCCTTCAGCAAGGCCTAGATCACAAGTTGGAATTGAGCACGCTTAAGGGGCACGCCCATTTCTGCCCTGGCGATTCTTTTTCAGCGTCCCTTGGCGACGCATTCCTTCATCCGTACCTTTGTCCAGGGGGTTCGTCATGTAGCTCCCCAGGTACGGTCGCCTTTGGCGCCTTGGGACCTTAATCTGGTCCTTTCAGTGCTTCAGAAGCCGCCTTTCGAAAATATCAGAAATTTCCCTGCAACTGCTCTCGCAGAAAGTGGCCTTTTTTAGTGGCGATAACATCCGCTCGGCGGGTGTCTGAGCTGGCGGCTCTGTCCTGTAGGTCCCTGTACTTGGTCTTACATAGGGACAAGGCGGTTTTGCTCCCTCCTCCATCCTTCTTACCGAGGGTGGTCTCTTATTTTCACATCAATGAGGACATTGTCCTCCCTTCGCTGTGTCCGTGCCCGTCTTATCCTAAGGAAGTTGCTTGCACTCTCTGGATGTGGTCAGGGCTCTGCGGGTGTATTTGGCAGCCACGGCCTCGTTTCGGAGGTCTGATGCGCTTTTTGACGCGGTGGATGGCCCGCGCAAGGGGATGGCGGCCTCGTCGGCCACCATTTCTCGTTGGATACGACAGACGGTGACCCGTGCGTATACTGTTCGGGGCAAGGAGCCCCCCTTTCCAGTCACGGCTCACTCTACCAGGGCGATTAGTACTTCCTGGGCTTTCCGACACCAGGCATCGATTTCCCAGGTGTGCAAGGCGGCCACCTGGACCTCGGTGCAAAAACAAAAGGTGGCCCACCCTATCGCGTCCCTCCAGCGCTTCCACAGGTGTCCCCCACAAGAATCAATATAGGGAACAAATCCGAACCCAAAAAGGAAGATGGACGGATCGCTGTGTAATAAGATAATATGCTAGTGCCAAGCGGTTCTAGGTGGATGTGGCTGGAGAGACCTCAGCGATGAGAGATGGTCAGCACCTCAGCAGCCAAAGGTTCAATGTGGTAACCGTGTTTACCACATTGAAGGAGGGACGCGATAGGGTGGGCCACCTTTTGTTTTTGTTTTTTCTCCCCCCCCCCATTACTCATTGGGGGTTGTTGTCCACGTAAGACATTGATATCTTTCCAGGTCAAAAATTTGGGGACACCCTTGGCTCCCAGCTCAACTCCTGCTGGTGTATGCTCTCTCTAAATCAGAGGGAATCAAAGCTATACAGTGACTTTTCTCCCTGAGGAAGAAGTTTGTTACATAAACTCAAAATAACTTTGAAACATGTAGGAGAGGAAGCCGAACCTTCACCACTAGGACAATTGCTCCAACTGAGGGTTTGCTTGCTTCCACACTGTCATCTTTGTATCCATTTGGTTTCATTTTTTTTATTGTGTATACCATTATGTTCGTATATGGCAATCAAACTATTTGTCATGTGACGATTTTAACTTTGATCTAATAAACTACATACTTTTTTTGATACTTCTTTGTATACTCTATGATATTGGGGGAATCCTGTGCTGCGGCAAATCCCTATGGGCCTTCCTTCTTGTATATCACTTTAAATGAAAACGTCAGTCATTGCACATCTGCTATTCACACACATGTGTTCTGCACCAGAACAGATGTTCTTCACACATTCAATCTTTTCTTCATACATCTGGAAATAGAATAGATGTTTCAAGTGCATGTATATGGTTTCTCCCCGGTTTTAGGTAAAGGTGTTCTATTCTATTTCCAGATGTATGAAGAAAAGATGTAATGTGTGAAGAACAT
>BLSH010231331.1:219430-232448 GCA_018402905.1 Glandirana rugosa
CGTTACACAACGTTAAACGTGACGTGACTTAGTGTACATTTAACGTGTTCTTCTCACGCCAAGGACACACTAAGTGTACGTCCAATATCACACTTGGTCCCATCAACTGCCGGGTGCTGCTGCCGCCGCCATTGCCGGTAAAGGAACCCGGCAGTGAAGCCTTGCGGCTTCATAGCCATGACCCTACTGCGCATGCGCGAATCACGCTGCACGCTCTCACTGGCCCGGCAGCAGGGGAAGGAGGAGGGAGGAGGCCGAACTTGTGACGTGCCTCGCCAAGGCAAGGTCCGAAGGAGGTGGGGACAGGGATGAGAAAAGCTTAAGTTCCACTTTTGGGTGGAACTCCGCTTTAACATGTTCACAAATGTCAAGATCTTGAATTAAGTTTAATTTAATAACATCATTCAGCCCTGGTTCACACTATAACCTGCATGTGAATCACACAGGAACCGCACTCTTCTTGTGCAATTTACATGTGATTCAGTGCAGTGCAAATTGCAACACATTGCACCTTTTCGGAGCTGCACCGTAACTGGATTGCATGGTCATTTTATACCATATGATTCGGTGCAGGCCAACCACACCCTGATTTCAATGCGTGTAGGGTGTCAACTTTATATTGACACCTGCAGTGCTTTGCAAACACAGTGTGTTTGCAATGTAGTGCTGGAAACAGGCAGCGATCTCTGCGTTTCCCGCACCACATATGTGTGAACCTAGACTCAAAGAACAATAGTGTATAGTAAGTATACTACATTCAAGCACAGAATTTAGTTCATTAGCCATTATTTTGCTGCTCTACACACCATTGCCATTTACTTGTTCCTATTAATTCATAGACAATCAGCACCAGCACGTGTTTTCATGTATTCAAGGTAAGGTTAAACCACATTTTTAAAAGGTGCTGTAAGGTTAAACCACATTTTTAAAAGGTGCTGTAACTTTCCATAATCAATTTTCTGAGACTAATCAACATACATTAAAGCAGAACTAAACTTGTTAACCACCAATTTGCAACTTAGCTCCTTACTGCCTCTGCCACAATAAAAACTATTTTACCTATCTGCGAACAAGTTATTTATATACTGACTGCAATGTATGCACAGCACAGTGTACAGTCCCATAATATGTACACTTTTACCTGTAAGATACCAAGATGATGTGGCACCAGCAGCCATGGCAATACAGTGGAGGTGGGAAACGTGGATTTCGCATTGCTGGAGAAAATTATACCCGGAACTGCGTGTGCCATAATGTGCAAATCTGCACATTGCACCCCCCCACTTTAACATATCAACTTCTGTATTTTCAAGTTCCTGTGTTTTATTTGTATGTTTAAAACAGAGGTTGAATCTAATTTTTGATAGAACATTTTATTTCTATTCTACACATTTGTAAAATTATGTCAATTTACAATATAATAGGACAAGATCAAATATGCATGAAATGCAAAATGGCTTGGAATTACTATTTGTTTTTTTAAATAATTTTGTATTCATATGTTTTACTATTTGTCTAAAACATTTACCTTATAAATCGAGCATTTAACCATTTCACTGCCTGGGCAAAAAAAAAAAAAGATTTGTCCATGTAAACCACTTCAGCACCGGAAGGTTTAACCCTCTTCCTGACTAGGCCATTTTTTTGCAAAAGCATTGCTGTAAATGACAATTGCCTGGTCATGCGAAGCCATACCCAAATAAAATTGATGTCCTTATTTTCCCACAAATCGAGATTTCTTTTGGTGGTATTTGATCACCTCTGCGTTTTTTTTTTTTTTGCGCTATAAACAAAACAAGACCGACAATTTTGAAAAAAAACCAGTATTATTTACTTTCTAATTTCTTTTTTCTAATTACAATTCTAATTTCTTAATCAATTTAGGCCAATTTGTATTCTGCTACATATTTCTAGTAAAAAAAAAAGCCCAATAAGAGCATATTGATTGCTTTTCGCAAAAGTTATATTGTCTATAAACTAAGGGAAAGATTTATGGACTTTTTATTTTTTTAAATGTTTTACTAGTAATGGCGGTGATTAGCGATTTTTAGTGGGACTGCGACATTGCAGCGGACAAATCTGACACTTAGTGATACTTTTTGGGAACCAGCGACACCAATACAGTGATCAGTGCTAAAAAAATGCACTGATCACTGTATAAATGACACTGGCTGGGAAGGGGTTAACATCAGGGGCGGTCAAAGGGTTAAATGTGTTAAAATGTGAATTTTAGGCCTGAAGAAAACTTAACCACCTCAAGTCTGGACACATTCATCCTATTCCAGTCCAGGCCAATTTTCAGCTTTCAGAACTGTCATACTTTAAATGACAATTACTCAGGCATGCAACACCCAAATAATTTTTTTATCATTTTTTGAGACAGATAGAGCTTTCTTTTGGTGGTATTTGATCATCATTGGGTTTTGGATTTTTTTACTATAAAGGAAAAAATCCCCAAAATGTTGAAAAAAATTGTTTTTCTTAGTGTTAGTTATACATTTTTGCAAAGAAATAATCTTTCTTTACAAATTTAGGCAACATGTATTCTTTTACATTTTTTGATAAAAAATAACCCAAATCATTGGATATTATTTAGTCTTTGTGAAAGTTATAGAGTCTACAAACTTTGGTATATATATATATATATATATATAATTGAAAATGGATTATTCCCGATGTACTGGCTACCTACAGTATCTCACAAAAGTGAGTGCACCCCTCACATTTTTGTAAACATGGGGTCGCTATCATGTTGGAATACTGCCCTGCGGCCCAGTCTCCGAAGGGAGGGGATCATGCTCTGCTTCAGTATGTCACAGTACATGTTGACATTCATGGTTCCTTGATGAACTGTAGCTCCCCAGTGTCGGCAGCACTCACACAGCCTCAGACCATGACACTCCCACCACCATGCTTGACTGTAGGCAAGACACACTTGTCTTTGTACTCCTCATCTGGTTGCTGCCACACACGCTTGACACCATCTGAACCAAATATGTTTATCTTGGTTTCATCAGATCACGGGACATGGTTCCAGTAATCTATGCCCTTAATCTGCTTGTCTTCAGCAAACTGTTTGTGGGCTTTCTTGTGCATCATCTTTAGAAAAGGCTTCCTTCTAGGACGACAGCCATGCCAGACTAATTTGATGCAGTGTGTGGCGTATGGTCTGAGCACTGACAGGCTGACCCCCACCCCTTCAACTTCTGCAGCAATGCTGACAGCACTCATATGTCTGTTTCCCAAAGACAACCTCTGGATATGACTCTGAGCACATGCACTCAACTTCTTAGGTCGACCATGGCGAGGCCTGTTCTGAGTGGAACCTGTCCTGTTAAACCGCTGTCAGGGTCTTGGCAACCTTCTTATAGCCTAGGCCATCTTTATGTACAGTAACAATTCTTTTTTTCAGATCCTCAGGGAGTTTTTGCCATGAGGTGTCGTGTTGAACTTCCAGTGATCAGTATGAGAGAGTGGAGTGATAACACCAAATTTAACACACCTGCTCTTCATTCACATCTGAGACCTTGTAACACTAACGAGTCACATGACACCAGGGAGGGAAAATGCCTAATTGGACCCAATTTGGACATTTTCACTTAGGGGTGTACTCACTTTTGTTGCCAGCGGTTTAGACATTAATGGCTGTGTGTTGAGTTATTTTGAGGGGACAGCGGATTTACACTGTTATACAAGCTGTACTCTCACTACATTACATTGTAGCAAAGTGTAATTTCTTCAGTGTTGTCACATGAAAAGATAGAATAAAATATTTACAAAAATGTGAGGAGTGTACTCACTTTTGTGAGATACTGTATATAATTTCTTGAGGCCCTATAATGCCAGGATGGTACAAATACCCCCCAAATGACCCCTTTTGGATAGTAGAAAGTCTGAGATAATTAGTAAGAGGCATGGTAAGTTTTTTTTAATTTGTACTAGTTTGACAACATTTTTTGGAAAATGATGAAAATAAGTACAATTAGTTTTTTCTAACACACAGATTAAGTATACTTAAAAATTACACCTTAACCACTTCAGCCCTGGAAGGATTTACCCCCTTAATGACCAGGCCATTTTTTTGCGATATGGCACTGCGTCATTTTAACTGTACCCAAACAAAATTGATGTCCCTTTTTTAAATGACACTGGCAGGGAATGGGTTAACATTATGAGCCATCAAGGGGTTAACTGTGTTTCCTCATTGTGTGTTCTAACTGTATGGGGGAAGGGCTCACTGGGACAACACACAGATCCATTTTCCTGCATAACAGAAAGACAGGATCCGTGTGATCTCCCCTGTCAGATTTGAGATCTGCCTTGTTTACACAGGCAGATGCCTTTTCTGTCACAACGGGGAATGATTGCAGGTGGCCGATGGACATCAATTCCACTGGACCTGCTGATTGGCTCCACCGCTGGCCAATGGGAGAGCGTGTGCACCCACAAAAACGAATGCACGAGCCGACGTACACCTACAGCAATTTCGCGCAGCCGAGCCACCTTGCAGCAGTATAACTGCGGCGGGTGATCGGCAAGTGGTTAAAACACATTCTGCTACTCCTCCTAAATATGGCAATACCACATGTGTGACATTTTTTCACCGCCTAACCACATAGAGGGGCTCCACATCCAATGACCCATCTAATTTCTTAATGTGAATGTGACTACCTTGTCACATTTTTAGAGGCCCTGAAGCAACAGGACAGTGGAAACACCCACAAAATGACCATATTCTCGAAAGCAAACACCCCAAGGTATCTTCTAAGTAGAATGAGGAGTCTTCTGAAGAATGAATCTGAACCATTTTTTGCCAGAGGTTTTTGGAAAATGAGGAATGAAAATGAATTTTTTTTATGCAAAGTTGTCAATGAATAGGATATTTCTAATGCACAGCATAGGCATACTTTAAATTACACCTCAAACACATTCTGCTACTCCTCCTGGACAATGAAAACACCCACCAAATGATCACTTGTGCCAGACAGAGACGTGGTCAGCAAACAGGCAAGGCTGTGGTCCAGGCAGAAGGCAGGAGTATTGTCCGTAATCAGGCCAGAGTCCATACAGGCAACAGGCAGAGACATGGTGAAAGGATTGGTTCAAGCAGAAGCATTAGGCTTAGGACCTTGGTCAGGTAAGACTGAACAAAAGTGAAGAGACTTCTTCCCACCGAAAGCTCTTCAAAGCCTCAAGTCTGCAGACCCTGTCCTGGGGATTACAAAACCCAAAGAAAACCAAAAACATCGTTTTCTCCACTCAGAAACACTATTCTGGAACCCCTCACATATGTGAGACCCCCATGTTGTCTACAACAATGGCAGGGCAAAAGATCAGTCCAGGCGGCAGGCAAAACATGGTTGATTAACAGGCTGAGGTCAGTTCAAGAAGAAGCAGGCATATGGGCCCAGGCAGTAGGAACAAACGTGGCAGGGAAATGGCAAGTAGTAACAAGGGAAATATCATCACTATACCTTCACTAATATCGAATTGAAGTATGGTAGTATGAAGTATACTCTCCTATGCAGAGGCCAGGCTGGTTGGAACATTGGGGACAACAGTATCGGGTGTCACTTTGAATTCTGTTTTTGCAGCATATAAGACCTCTTATTTGGGGTTTGTGGTTTGTTTGGGTAGGGAGGAAGATATGGGGGAAATGTCTTTCCAGCAGCCTGCTCACTGCACAAGAGCGAATTTGTGCAGGTACAGGGCTTTCCTGATAGATGAGGGATGTAAAAATCTCCCCCTGATAGAGTAAGAAGGTGTCTCCCCCGTTCAGCCTGGAGGTAATCAGTTGCTGTGGGAAGCCATTCCGACTAGGTCAAACTGTACTGCAGGCTACAGTTTTTGGAAAGGTAAAGGTGGTGGAAAGGAGGCAGGCTTGTATAAAAGTTGTGCATGTAAAGAACAATCAGGGGGCTCCGGCTGGCTATCCTTTCCTTCATAAACCCGGAACTTGTATAAATACTCTGTGGCCCTTTTGCAGAGTTTGTATATCTTCACCCCGTATCTGGCCCATTTGCTTGGGATGTATTGTTTTATGCCCAGCCTCCCATTAAAATGAACAGGGGACTCATCAAAACAGAGACATTTGTTAGGACAATATATTTCAGAAAATTTTTGGTTAAAATAATTGAGCAGTGGCCTAATTGTATAAAGTTTGTCATATTTGGGGTGATTTCTTGGAGGGCATATGAAAGTGTAGAACTCACATAATTATTTATAGCAAGTTCTGGACATAGTGGAGGAATAGATTGGCATATGGTGATTGGAGTTTGTGGACCAATAAGCCTGCAGTTCACTTGTTTGTTTTAGTCCCATGTTTAGTATGAGACCAATAAACACTTTCAATTCTTGACTTAGCAGGGGTTTCCACTCAAATGGATGAGCATAAACATAGCTGGGATTTTGGATGATATACTACTAGGCATAAAGGTTGCACTGGTCCACAATTGAATTAAAAAAGCTTCTGTGAAAAATACATTAAAAAAATCAAAGGGAGTAAAATGTTGGGTTTCTGCCTGAATGCTTGGCTGTGCTATGATTGGGGGATTATAGGTGCTCCTGAATTTGAAGGTAGCCAAGCAGGGTTTAAGAGTGCCCCTGGAACAGCAGTATGGGCCCTAATCCTTGGTGGCGGACATGACACTCCAGTAGTAGTACTTTACCTTTCACTTGGGTGAACTGCCCTGCTAGTGCTAGCAATGTGACAGGGAGGTATTGAGCTGTTGATGGCCTGCTGCTCCTTAGAGTACCTCATTCTTTTTGTTGGAACCCTTTTTCCTTCTGAATCAGATACTGAACCACTGCTGTCCATGGGTTCATATTCAGAATCTGAGTCTGATAGTGAGAGTTCCCTGTTGCTTTTATCTGTCATACTCATAATTTTAAACTCCTTCTGTGTAGATTTTTTTTGGACATGGTGTTGACGCTAGTGTGGTGGTGATTAGGATCCACTGGCATGGAGATGATTAGGACCCACTGGTATGGAAGTAATCAGGACCCACTGGTATGGCGGTGATCAGGATGATAATGTGGCAGTAATCACTGGTCCAGGTGTATAGTGGTCTGACATCATCACTGCAATGAGGGTTCCTGGCAACACTGATGACACTGGGACCGATGGCTGGCTATGGTTGGCTCACAGTAGACATTGATGGACAGAGATCAGTAGAAAATTTTAAAAAATGTCATTAGATCCATGGAGACAACATATACATGTCAAATTAGGTCTGCAATTCAATTATTTAACAAAAAATAAATAATAACAACATTTACCTGAATTACACCTGTAGAGATCTTTGGAACAAATCATAATATGTAATGTGAAAAGCATGGTGGCAGCCTTATTCGAGCCACAAAGGGATAATTTCCTGAGGAACATGTTTTTTTCCAGTGGGAAGTAGTCTAGAAATATTGTAATGCATCTGGTTTGTACTTAATACATTTATTTTGCTGAGTAAACAGATAATGTACTGCAGAACTAGAAACTATAACTATGTTTTGATACAATACTTGTCTTTACATATCCCAGTGTATTCCTGTCTTCATTCATGACCTCAAACATTCTGTCATTATTATTCACTCAATCGCTCTTCCTGCCTCCGTCCTCCCACACACAAGACTCAGTTTTCAAAACTAACATCCCTGAACAACTTTCAACACTAAATGTTTCCTTGATGCTGTTGAGGTTTTACCACCATATCTTTCAAGAAGAATGCATAATTTAACTTACAGATATTTCCCATTCCTTTCTGCTTGGGTAAAGATCAGTAGTCATTAAAGTGGAATGCATGTAAAGCATATAACAAGAAAGAGTTGAATACTTTTACAGTATGAAAAGAACATTGTGCATTTTTACAAAGCCAGCACTATCTGCAAAGAGCTAATTATATGTGACCAGAATATTTAAAAAGGTTAAAAATGTTAAGCAAAAATGCTCTATACTAAAATTTAATAAATTTGACACCATACTGTTTGCGTTCTCTGTTCTTGCATTAGAAAGCCCAACTCCAGCCAAAACGTTTTATTTTGCTTTAGGTAAAGAGGAAGGGTTAGAGCCATTGCCAAGTTTATAATGTTGTGTTTATCATTATTGGGGAGGTAGCTTGGACACAGACAACTCTCATAGGCCCTCAGATACTGACCATTCACCATCCTCAGCAGTGTCCTGGACTGTGAGCTTAGAGAAAAGCACCCTCCTGTACTGTGCAGTGTTCCTGAGATTGTACTGGCTTCCAATAGCTGTGCAATGGTACAGGATAACCAGATACCAAAGAGACTTACCTCATGGTCCCCAGCTGTGAGGTCTTAGACTGTCCAATATTCATAGTTTCCTAAGGAGCAGACTGTCCTCTAAGTACTAGGTGCTAACTGTTTTGGAATATCCCATCCCTTTCACCCCCTCATGTTACAAATTTAACCAGCAATAAATTACAAAAAGACAACCCCTAGACAATTAATTGGAGCCAAAATAAATGGAATGTTTCTTGGGTGGCTGGTGGCCTCTGTACTGTTTGGGGGAAAACAAGTTTAGTCAGCAGCCCATGTGGGGATAGCACTACAACTTTTTATGGCCACTCTATAGGAGGAGGAGTGGCCACTCCATAGGAGTGGATTTTGTCAGGGACGAAGCTAGGGGGAGGCGGGAGGGCACCCATTGAGAGGAAGCGCTGGCAGCATGGTTTGGCTATGAAGAAGTTGAGCCACATGGATAGTTAGCTCTGACATACTGGGCTGCTTTTTTGGCTATACACAGACTGGCTTCTCCATTCACACACTCACAACACCAGTGGACCCCTTGCAGCCACCACTATGATGAACATGTGCTCTACCACATTCCGGAGCACAGACAGACCCATCCTTCCCCTGGCAATAAACCTAGAGGAAGCTGACACCTTCTCCTCCCTTATCAGTGGCAGCTGGCTTGAGCTTCTCTGTGTCTTCAAGCAGTGGAGCTTCTGCTCCGTCCCGTAAGCAGCCTGACATTGCCCTGCACTTAACACTTTCAGCTCCAGAGATAGATCACATATTATAGTCCCTACCAATCAGGGAAGAACTAGACTCATTTGCAGCCCAAATACAGTCCACTCTGAAAGCAGATATTACCCAGATCAGACAGGAGTCATTAACCATTTCCTCCAAGGTCTCCACTCAGGACTCTAATTACGCCCTTTTAGAACAGAGAGTGGTCTACCTTGAAGAGCAGAAAACCCAGTCCTGCCAATGAGAAGTGCAACTGCAGCTTCATCTGGATGACCTATGGAATTGCAGTCGGTGGAAATACATCAAACTATGGGGGATCCAAGAGGCTACAGTGGACACCAATCTACTCCCCACTGTAATGTCCATCCTTACTTTTTTGGCTATACTCACGGGAGTGTAGTATGTTCTGTACTCCTGTGACCCGTTTTCAACTGACAGCGGGCTGAAGCCCACTGTAGGCTGACATCGGTCCAGGTTCTGAAAATATCATCTCCACCATATGGTCGGGATCCAACCAGAAGCCTGGACCGACACCTAGCTCAGCCTCTTAGACAATCATCAAGAGCCCGAGTCAGCTGCTGCCGTCCCCTTCACAGCCCAGCACTTCATTGAGGGCTTGAGGGGAGAGCAGAGAGCCACTGACTGACAGTCACCAGCTCTCTGCTTGGAGTGAAGGGAAGAAGAGATTAGTGGTGTTTGATCGCTCAGTTCTCACTGCAGAGGTGGCAGGGGATTGATGCAGCATCAGATCGATGCTGCATCCACCTAGGATAGTATAATGTTTGTTTTTTTTAAAAAAGCCATACTTCTCTTTTAATACCTACATAGAGAGGCCACAACCCCAGGTGTGGAGATTGATACATTTTGTTTGCCCTAACACCTGATTGGATAACTCCAATCCCAGAGATGTCCTCTGCAGAGTCCATTATTTCAGGATTGAGAGGGGTGCAGTCGGTCTCATCCGATTTCCCCCTGCTGTTGATCTCCTCCACATCACAGGTGCTAGAGCTGCAGCAAAGATTCATGTAGCCGCATAGCATTTGTGATGTTGAGGAAATCGGGCGCCAGTGGGAGAAGCTCGGATGAGCCATTCTTTCCTCTTCAGATGACAGCTGCCAAGTAGCCAGCAGGTGCTTCAGTAGCGCCCGCTGGTTACATAGTATAGTTGCAGTTGGCAGATTGAGGTTTGGCTCCTACTGGGCTCCACCACCAGCAGGTGTGGGGTTAACTGTGACGCAACCCAACTACAAAAAAACTTATTAGAGCTCCACAAACCTCCCAACATTTTATTCATAATACATGGCATCTAACGAATGAGGCTGCTGTGACCAATGAAATATAGAATATACATGTTTTTAATAGTATTAATAAAGTGTATATATGCTTGTAAGATTGGGGTTGATCAGACTCAAGTGGTAGGTGTGTTTTCAGTAAGTGAGCCAGTCCAAAGTGGTATTATAAAGGGCATGGCAGCCCATTTTTATTAAAGGAAATGAAAAAGTCAAATGAAACAGTAATCTTCCCTCGCAGGGGGTTCCAACATCATTGCATAAACATGCTTTGGCCTCCTGGCTTTACTCACTGTCAGCTTCGTGCTGTTTGGTGAAATAAATAATCTCCAGGTCTCCTGGTTAGTAAATGATATTCAGCACCCCTGGCTTGTAAATGCAGCTCTCCTGCTTTAGGCCTAGATCTCTCTCTTACAGACCTGAATGCTCAGCAACTCAGTGCTGTCCTGTAGCCTCGTAATACACTGGCTGCCCCCATGCCGCCTCTGACTCCTGCTGAGGAAATGGGAGTCCGCCTGACTCCCTTACACAGACTTCCTGCCTCAACCAATACCTCTGAGCTGTCCGACAGTGCTCTAGAGTGCCTCTCATACACCACATCAGTAGGAAGCAACCCAGCAAACTCTGAAACAAAGTATAACTTGGGTTTACACACTTCCCCATTACAGTTACCCACACTGTTATTTCTGGTCAGAGTGTCTCTGGGTACCTCAAATTGCACTTTGTTGTGAGTGATGTACAGAATTCCCACTACTGCCGCATCTGTTCTGGGCCCTTCCTTCACATGAGGTCTAGAGGGTAAGACAATACACGTGACATGTACCAACCACTGCTCAACCTCAACTCACACCGCACCAGCAGGAATGCACTTCATCACACCAACATCCGGAGAGACTTCCACCATGTCTGTCATTTCTGATTCCTCTAGCAGTTCCCCTGAGCGCCTTATGCACACAACTGCCACTGGAAGCACTCATGCAGAGAACTATGAGGCCACTTTCCACAAAAGTAACTAACATTGCAACAATTGTTTCCAATATTTGCAATCTCTACACTGTACAGCCTGCAATATTGAGCTCCCATCAGCCGTACCCCATGGTACAAGTTCTCCAATCGCAAGAGAAGATGGCAAGATATACACCGGCTGTACATTCCTTTATGCTAGCATTTCATTAAGCATATCTCTCATCACAAAACGCACATTTTTCTCTGCATGCATTGTGGACACAATTTCTGCTGTGCATTTACACTTGCTCGGACCTTCAGACATGAGAGGGTTAATTTCTGCAAGAGCCAATGCACCTTGGCCTTTAAGCTGTTCCGCAGACGCCTCTCCTGACACAGCAGCCATAGTGCCCACCACACCTTTAGAAACCCATAAATGTCATCCAGCATAGCAATTAGTCTCCTGGCCAAATCATCCCAACAAGTTTTGCTCTGTATCACTACATCCGCCCAATGAGACATACAGTCCAAGAGGCTCAACAACAACTGAAACCCTGCGCTTGTTAGTTTCACACTCCTCAACAACATCATCATGAACGCTATCAGCATTGCTAGAAATACATTTTTTATTATCATTCCTTACTTCTGCAGTTGCTACTATCTGTCTGTCCATATCATCCCAGTCTGCCTTGATAGAACTCCCCTCACAGGTACTATGCAGCACCTCCCCAACTCTGCAAGGAGACACAGGACAAAGTGGCTCAGCAGCGGACACATTAAACACACCATCATTATGCACATTCCTGCTTTGTATAGGCTGCGTTAGTACATTTTTACTTTTTTCACCTCCTGTGAAACACATTTGTCAATCAGGGCGGCGACACAGTTGTCCTGGGAAACCCCAAGCTCAGGCACCATAAGCTCCTGTGTGGTCTCCAGGGACACTTCTGTTGCACTTGTCATGGTTTCTAGGGGCAATGGCACACATTTCTCAGAGGTCACCCCTGACCTATATGGATGCAATACCACACTTTCATCACTGTGCACTGACAATGCTTCATTAACTTTATATCCCCCTGCTGTTTCAGCAGGTCTCATTAACCCCTTATCGCACATTTCAGCTTTAGCATTTGACTTATTCTCATGAACAGGTTCAAGTACCCTCTTATCCTTAAGGGCCAACATATAGAGCTCCCTGGAGGCTCCGTGGGACACCTCTGCAGCCTTAGCTACCATTGCAAGGGGAGCTAACATACTCTGCTTAGCAGTCACCCTTACATCATACCATTCAAAACCTTGTTCCACAGCAGCAATCTTGAACTCATTAAGTGACACCTTATCAGTAGAGTTGAGCGAACACCTGGAAGTTCGGGTTCTGCTGGTCCGTCCGAACTTCGGGACAAAGTCCGGGTCCGGGTCCGGACGGAACCCGAACGATCGCACGGACAACGAACCCCATTGAAATCAATGGGGACCCAAACTTTTAGGCACAAAAATGGCTGTAGCAAAGTCCTGGAAAGCCCCAGAGGGCTGCAAAAGGAAGTAAAATGGGGGTAAGGGTAGGGCAAGTGCCCTACAAAAAAAATGGGGACAGGGAAGTAACTTTAAATATTTAAAAAAAAATAAAAACATAAAAAAAGCAAAAATGGAGGTGAATGTGGATCATCTTCAAACTGTGTCTGAAAAGTATTAATTAACGGTAGAAACCATATAACTGTTCTAAAATCATCTTCAAACTAGGGCAAGTGCCCTACAAATAAATGGGGATAGGGAAAATAAATTAAAATCAAGTAAAAAAA
>BLSH010231331.1:244898-258371 GCA_018402905.1 Glandirana rugosa
TAGGACCCGAACCCGGACTTTTTTTGAAAAGTCCGGGTTCGGGTCCGGGTCCCGGACACCCCAAAGTTCGGTACGGACCCAAACTTTACAGTCCGGGTTCGCTCAACACTACTCTTTAGGTTACTCACATTTATTTCTAGAATTCTATAAATCTGTTTCTATTTACGCACTCCTGACCCCTGCACTCTGTGCATTACTATTGTTTTAGCCAGAGCAAAGCAGGCCTAAGTTTTATTTAACTATGTCCTGTTTCCACTAATAATATTATTTGGCCACATCCACAATTTGCTGCAGTGCATGCATCATTCCTCTACTCGGGATGCCCCAGGTCTTTGCAATCCTAGCAAAAACCTTGGTAACTTGTAAACAAACTCAGGTAAGGCTTTAAAGCAGATTTCATTCTCACACATAATGCCCAACTCCATATTTCAAAAAAAGAAAAACTAGCGGCCCAGCAGACATAACATTAAATATAAGCAGCTCTGGCTGCAATACTCACCTCTTCTCTGCCCCCCCCCGGCATTAATAGATATGCCCCATGGGGAGAGCATAATTACTCCAGCCTGAGATAACTCAACTCCTGTATAGTGAGGTACTGAAAAGTCACTATCAAGAAAGGAAAGGCCTGTGATACCAGAAGACCTCCCAGAAAAATGTATCACTGAACGTTTTTCCTATATCTCTTTTATTAGCTCAGTAAATATACCTGTTGGTCTAGTCAGAAATTCAGAGCTGTCCTGTGTGTCTTGCAAATTTAGGTCCCTTTCATGCGGCCATTCCGATCAAGTTCGCCTGTTGGTTTCAGGTGGATTTGATTGAAGGTCCTTTCATCCCTATGGACTCATAGGTGTAAACAGAATTGTGTCTGTTTACACCTGCCTACCTCCGGGTTTGCTCAGGCACCCAGTTTTTCCGGTGGACCTGATTGAAGGTTTCTTCATCCCTATGAACAGGTGGGTGTAAACGGACTTGTTTCTGTTTAAATCCTCCTACCTCTGGGTTAGCATGTGTCCCTTTAAAAAAGGAAGAGGATCCGTCCTCTTCCATTTAGGTGGAGTGGAGCGTAGACGGATGAAAATAGACAGTGGAATATGTTTACTCCTGGCTGCCCATAGAGCAGAGTGGGCTCGGTCCGTATCCCCTCTGCAGAAACTTGGCGTACATGAATGCATCATCTGCCTGCTCTGCTCCAATTGCAATGGAATCTACCCCATGTGAAAGGGACCTTAGTGTGTTATCTTAAGCAATCCAATTACTCCTCTCAATTGTTACATTGGGACTACAGAATGATTAGCTTCTGCATTGTGGGGACTATGATAGGGGTTGGATTTCAGTAATTTGGCAAAAGAAATCAGCTTCCAGGATTTGTTGTCAAAGCTTGATTGAGAAAGCTGAAGTTAGAAGCTGATTGGCTACCATGTGCAGCTGCACCAGATTTTGCACTCTCCAGTGTTAGTAAATCAAGCCCTCAGTCCACAAAAATGCATTTGTCGTAAATCCATGTTATGCAGCATTTTTTTACTCCAACATACACCTTAAGCTAAAAAAAATAATTTACAAATGAAAAAGTAAAAAAATAACATGGAAGGTGAGGTTTTCATTCAGGTTCACATACCACAGTATCAGGCTCATGTGTCTT
Source organism: Glandirana rugosa (assembly GCA_018402905.1). Taxonomy (NCBI): domain Eukaryota; kingdom Metazoa; phylum Chordata; class Amphibia; order Anura; family Ranidae; genus Glandirana; species Glandirana rugosa. The sequence goes on from BLSH010231331.1 coordinate 246,538, forward strand.
AAAAACATTTGATAAATACTAAGCAGTGACAAAAGCCCTCATAATACGTCTTACATTGGTAACTGCTCATGTAGGTAAGTGGCAGTACATCAGCTGACTGGTGTGTTGTGTAGAAGCAAATCAAAGGTAACCATTTATTTCTCCAATTCTTTTAGCAGTCATGTAGTAGACACATGACATACATGCATACTCTAGAGAAATCATAGATCTCTCTAGGTAATAATAATGTCTATATATAATGACACCACTCTCAGTGATACCATTAGGTGGCATGTACCTAAACAAGTCATAAATAGAGATCCTTTCACCACAGCACTAGGGGTAACATCATTAGTACTGACAATTGCTCCTCTAATAACAGTGTTGCTTCTTTAGAGGACTTGGCGGTGCCCTGCATATAGGACTGTCTAGTTGAAAAGAATTGAGACTCCTTTGGGGTGGAAAAAAAACACTTTTTGTCCATCAGGTAATATGAACCTAATTTACGTTATCAATGTGTCCAAAGAAAATGTGCCTGTGCTGATAATAGCAATCAATCTGAATCTTACTTTTATTTGCAAACATTTCCCGGTTAGTTTGCATTTAGTATTTGACTAATAGTTATGAAATGTAAAGGCAGTTTATATATCAGACATTTTGAACTGAGAATGGGTGTAAGTGTATGATCTTGAAATAATCCTTTTACCCAAAAATTATATTTTTGTTTATACTGTAGGTAGACTGAATCACTGGATTCTTAAATGACTTGGATACAATAAGAGCTTCTTGATGCCATAATTGCTGACCTCCATCACCTTCTGTGTCATTCTTTATAATATTTATATCAGGTCAGTGGCATCACTCAGGTTGGTATCACCTGGTGCAATAAAACATGGTGTCACTCCCCCACCCTTCAGGCTCTCTCCTGTCTATCCCCCCTCCCCCATTGGGCTCTCTCATGTCTAGCCTGCCACAGTGCCCTGTAGGGCACTGGGCAGGCTAGTTTCAGGCCAACACAGATGGGGGTGACACCATCAAGGTCAGATGTCACCTCCTACTTGATGGTGTCACCCCTCTGGTGGTCCGTACCCCTGCAAAAACAGAGTGATGCCACTACTTTAGGTGTGTAGACCCAGGGACTCAAGATATCTCTTCATCAGAGTCCCTGATAAATATAAGAAATTGTCAGGTGGATAAAATATCTCATTGTACAAATTCATCAATACAAGGTAACTGAGCTGACATAATCTCGGCCCTGCCAAAGAAGGTGGCCAGTGATTGATACTACGAAGGCAGCTGCCAAAAGTGTCAGTGGCCGGCAGGAAACTCTAGGACACCACATTGCTGGACTGAAGGTGAGTATAGTTCCACTTAGCCTTTCCATTGATATATTTACAAGTGTGATAAATATTGTAATATTGTACTATTTTTCTTTCCTATATCATATTTAAAGCCTAACAGCAAGGGTTAAATGCTTACTTAGGTCTAGGGTCTTAGAAAAGCATTTAACCCTTGCAGTGCTGGGGCAGCTTCATTGCAAGGGAGCATTTTTTCTATTTCCTGGAGTTCAGCTTTTAACGGTTGCACCAGCCATCTTAACATAAGATTAGTACCTGCAGTATTGGTATATATAGATGCTGAATGAATATATATATATATAGCCCTTAAAGAACACATGCTATACAGTATTTGTTCACTAACAAATGCTTCTTTTTCTTTTTCCTGGAGCTATCTATTTACTGAACTAACGCTTATGCTGCAGATATTTTTCAGTTGCTAAAATAATACCATAATACCATTCTATTTCAGTTTACTTTGTAAGAGATAGAATTAACAGTGGTGGAAGTAAGATATGAGTGATTACCAATATTATAATTGTGATGGTACGATAAAGAATAAAGAGAAAATTACAAGCTAGTGTACATCACTGGCTATAAATTATTATTATTATTATACAGGATTTATATAGCACCGACAGTTTGCACAGCACTTTACAACATTAGGGCAGACAGTACAATTACAATACAATTCATTTCAATACAGGAGGAATAAGAGGGCCCTGCTCGTTAGATAAAGAGAAGTAGGGAAAACCAACTACATTACCAGGCAAGAGATTTAACTTCTAGGAATTCAACATATCTCTGATGAGATAAAGCCATGTTTAAATTATGAACAGTATTGTGATTTGGCTTCTTGTTTCATTTGCCAAGTCGCTAGCAATTAGTTTCTTAGTAGAAGCACAGAGCATTAGAAGTCCTTTAGGGCAAACTTAATCTGAAGCTACAGCATTTTAGCACCACCTACAGGCTGTCCTTTTGGTTGCTAGGATACCAGTAGAGGATGCTCTACGTCGGAGAAGCCTGCATTAGAATCTAAAGGTCTTTTTGGTTCCCAAGAGCTTAGGGAAAAAAGTGATCTTGTATTGTTGTGTTTTCTATTTAATTACACATATTACATTATGACTTAATTGTTTCATTATGTTATGCGTGCATAGAAAGCCACAGATTCTAATCAAATAAAAATGTCTTTAATTTTTTAACACCACGGACATAAATTTCCTTTTTTACGTTTGAAGCTCAAAGTGAAAAAAGCACAGAAAAATACTGACATGCAATACTGAAAATAAAGGTATTTAAGATGCAATAATGTTTAATAAAATATTGCAAAGGAATAAAAAAATAAATAAAATGATAAAATAAAATAAAATGGAATGAAAACAGAATCTTGGGTTTTTACACCAGGATCTTAATGTAGTGTCATTTTATTACAGGAGTATGATCTTATGACACTGACAGCTCCATAATTGAATAAGGTAAGTATACTTCAGAGTTAAGTAGCCTTAGGCTCGGTTCACACTATTGTGCAATGTTAGCACACATGCATTCTTCCACACAATAACATTCATTGTGTTAAACCAGAAAAGAAGAATGTACTATTTTCCATAATGCAGCATGCTACAATGCATGGAAGGGTATTATGGTGTGTTGTGGTATGCTGCAACGCATGTCCATTGACAAGGTGCATTAGGTTGCCATTCAGAATGACATTACCTCAGCACAATGGTGTGAATGGGGCTTTAGGAAATAGGTTAGAAATAGGATATTTTATTGCTAAAGTCAGAGATTGTGGCGTTTATTTAACTGATATGGTTAAATCAGTGACTAGAACATCTGGCACTTGGTGCCAATACATTTTTTTACACCCCCTCAAAAAAAAAATTATGCTATGGAGAAATAAAGCAGCACACTGCTCTGATTTGTGGTGAGGACAAATTGTATTAACAGTGGGAGGAGCTTAAAGGGGCATAGTTAAATAAAACCTAAGCCTACTCACCCTATACTAAACACATACATGCCACTGTCCTTTTGCACATGAAATATGCTTTAAAGAAGTTTTTAAGCCAAAATTAAAAACGTAGTATATTGCAGCTGACCAATCATTAGGTGTGCTGGCTGCATCAGTTTTCTTTTCTTAGCCATTGCCCTCTGTTTTTACCTGGGGATTTGGTCAGTAACATATCTCCTACATTAGAGTGCCCCCCATCTGAATGAAGGAGCTCAGAGGGCACATTTGGATAGCAGCACTGTCAGTCTAGGGAAGGGGAAATGATCGCCCTCTGCCCAGTGCAAATCATCCCTCCAAGTCAATATCCTCCACAGTACAGATCTACCCTAACATCCCTAAATCCCATCTTCCAGCCTTGCCCCTCAGTACAGATCCCCCCAGCAAACACGTCTCATTACAGAGTCCCTGTTCAATACAGACCAGCCTCCCTCCAACACATGAAATAAAATAAAAAGTTATATGAGACAATGACTGCTACAGAGTTCGAGTGTCTCCATCCCTGAATCATATGGAAGAAAAAGGGGGGGGGGGGGGGGAGGTTGAGGAAATGTTGGGACTTTGTATGAAGCACACAACCTAAACCAATTGAATCAATAGTATATGGTATTTGATGGTGCATATGAATGCAATGGGACAATACGTTGCACACAATATATAACATAAGATAAATACATACACACACACATAAAAGTGTTCCTACATGGTACATGATATATTAAAAAATGTATTGAATGTAGCCCAAACTGCATACAGACATGATATATTGCACACATGATATTAAAATAGTTGATTCAATATTCTTCAAGGTAGTTTCGTGGTGGACACATATTGTGATAGTACATCAATAGAAAGCTCTACGTACATTTCGTGGATAACTTTCACTCATCAGGAGCAAAATGTAACATAAGTATGTCTGTAATGAGATATAAATGCCAAATAATATAATAGCTGAAATAGCAGGAAGAGGGGGAACCATATCTTATTCCCAGCACTCTTACCTAAAAATAGGCTACAATCTTCAACAACAAGGGTAGTATTAATGGCTGGAGGCTCTAAGGAAACATCATCCCCGGAAACCGAGGTGGTGATACACATGGAGACACAGTGGTGAACAGAGAACAGGCAGTGAGCATGTATAGAGATGTCATCCCCAATACGTAACTGTGGTTACAGTAAGTGCTGAGTAAAGGCCCAAAGGGCTTCTGTGAAAACAGTATAAAATAAAGTACATCAGCAAAGTGACTACACAATAGATGATTAGGGAAGATATGCCATAACCAAGGAAGGAAAAAAACAGAACAGACCAAAGAACAGGTAATAATAGTGCAGTGAAAGCAGGTGAGTGACTCACCATGGAAGGATGATGGGATGAGGGATAGCACATAAGAATCGTAGATAAAAAAGCAATAATTACCCTTAGTAGGAAGTAAAAGGCAGAGTCCAGAGATGTGCATGGCGTCTATCGCAGTGCAAGGAGCAGACTGGGTGTGTGCTCCGTATGGGTGTGGAATATATACCCACCGCATTGCTGCGGGACCCCACCAACATCACGCTGCATGTTAATGGGAAGGCGGAGCCAATGTTCAAGCAGTCTTTGATGCCCGGTCCTGGACATCACAATCCCTCCTAATAACGCATGTAGTTGGATAAACAGCGTTGGCCCATGGCTTCAATTTGAATATCATAGGTGTGACGTGTGGGCGTGGTGTCGACATGCAGTGAGCACCCATTCATCCCCCCCACGGTACGGGAGAGGAGGGAAGTGCCCCAGTGCGCGTTGCAGTTTCCGGGAATGATGCATACAAAACGCACCACCAGCAAAATCGCAACCCTGAGTGAATGCATCCTTATGTAATTTTAAAAAATGGCAGATGTATGTCACAGATAAGCCTGTCTCAATATATACAAAGGTGTGTGCATCCATCCCTTAAATGCATACATGAAATAAAATAAAAAGTTTGGGACTTTATATGAGACAACAACTGCTACACAGTTTGCGTGTCTCTATCCCTGAATCATATGGAAGAAAGGGGGAGGGGGGGGAGTTGGGGAAATGTTGGGACATTGTATGAAGCACACAATCAAAACCAATTGAATCAATAGTATATGTTATTTAATGGTGCATATGAATGCAATAGGACAATAAATCACATACAATATATAGCATAAGATAAATACATACACACACACATACACATGGTACATGATATATTAAAAAATGTATTGAATGCAGCCCAAACGGCATATAGACATGATATATTGCACACATGATATTAAAATAGTTGATTTAACAAAGACCCCTCAGGACAGACCAACCCCCTCAGCCCAGACCCCTCAGTACAGATGCACTCTCCCCCCTCAACAGAAACTCCTCAACTCAACACACTTCCCCAGCACAGACTGAACCTCCCAACACAGGCCAACTGCCCCTATCACAGACTGATCACCCCTAGAACAGACCAATAGCTCCTTGCACAGACTCCCCACCCCAGCACATACCGATTTTACCAAACATAGACCCACCATCCTGAACACAGACCAACGACCCCAGCACAGACCAACCTTCTAGGGCAGATCAACCCCCCAGCACAGACTGACCGCCCAGCACAGAACGACCACCCCTGGCAGAGACTGCCAGCCCAGCACAGACTGACTCCCCTCCCCCCCCAGCACAGACCAACTGCCCCAGCAAAGACTGCTACCCAGCACAGAGCAACCCCCCAGCACAGATGAACCCCGTCCAGGAAAAAACCCTCAATATAGTAACAACTCCCCCACCCAGCACAGACTTCTCACTACACTTTGCAGCACAGATGCCTCAGTACAGAAAGTCCCCTCACCTCCCCAGAACAAACACCACTCATCTGTTGCCCCTCCCCCCACAGGGTACAGAACTCTAAGAATAGACAAAATCCTCCTCCCTACACTGACTCACCAGATAACATATAGCAGGAGCTCAGACTAAAGTGAAGTCCGGAACAGAAAAGGATAGTGATGGGTGGAGCAGGGGAGAAGGCTTCCTCTCGTATTGAGCCCCCTCTCTCACTGAAGCAGCAGGTGCAGGCTTATTGAGGGTGCCGCAGCCGCCTGACTTTTTTTTCGTGTTTTCCACTTTGTTGTGGGACAGCCCTATTCAACACAAAAAGACAACTGTCACGCAGCCACAGCACCCTCAGTGAGCCTACTGTTGGAAGAATAACAGAGTTGCTTTGTTCTGGGTTCTGTGAACACTATATATATATATATATATATATATATATATATATATATATATATACAGGTGGCACTACAGAGTTATAGAGTGTGTTCTATGGTAAAGTAATCAGAGGAAGTACCTTCCTTATGTAAGTGTATGTACTTGTATCCTCCTGTTATCTGTAAGACATGTTCTGATATACTCCTCCATTAAAGTAAAGTGTTCTCTGCAACCAAGATACTTTTAGCGCTTAATTGCAATACTCTGCCCAACAGGTTATGGGTCCCAGCACACCCACCAGGCACCCAGAGGCACTGGAAAGAGATTTCTGCAACTCATTGAGTACAGTGAGTCTGTGAGAACTGTATGCAAATATATCAAGGGGTAGGCTATCATAGGGCACATCAGAGTTTTTGGATGTAAAGCATATGCCTATATTCCAAGTGAAAAGAGATCCAAGCTGGAGAACAGAGCCATAGAGGGCATTCTAGTAGGCTACGGTGCGCAAACTAAGGGTTACAGAATCCTACACCCAAAGACTGACAAAGTACAATAAGCCGTAGTGTTTATTTTGATGAGAGCCCATCACCAAAAACACTGATCCCTGAAAGCTGTGAAGCGAATATGCCAAGCAAACCAGAAGAAAAGGTTGCTCAAAGAGAACCTGTGCACGAGTCAGAACAAGAGGTGGAACTCACAATGCCTAAATCAAGTTCACCACCAAAACCTGCTGAACTGTCTGAAATCAGAAGATCCAATCGGACTACAAAGGGGATACCACCCCTCAAGCTGTCATACACTGTCAAAGCATATTTGAAACAACATCCTGGGAAGACATAGAAAAACTGCCAAAATGTGAAGCCAATAAATGGAGAAAGGCAGCAGAAGAAGAATTAAAGTCACTTCAAGAGAATAAAACCTAGACACTCTCAGAGCTCTCTCATAACCGCAAAACCATAGGAAGTACGTGGACGTTCAAAGTAAAGTCAGACTCAGAAGGGAATATGCACAAATACAAAGCCAGACTAGTTGCCAAGGGCTACTCCCAGAAATTTGGTGTTGATTATGATGAAACACTCACTCCCGTCATAAAACACTCCACCATCGGAGGGCTTCTTAGCGTTGCAGCCGGGAAGGGCATACAAGTGAAACACCTAGACATTAAAACTGCTTTCCTATGGAGACATTAAGGAAGATCTCTACATGGAGCAACCACCAGGGTTTTATCAAGGAGATAACCTTGTGTGTAAACTTCATCATAAGAGCATCTACGTTCTTAAGCAATCTGCAAGAATGTGGAATGAGAAAGTGACTGAAGTACTTACCAGAGAGGGATACTCAAGAAGTAAAGCAGACCCCTGTCTAAACTCCAAGAATCAAGGAGACAGATAGATAAACATCCTTATCTATGTTGATGACATTATAACTTGTTTTAACAAGAAGGGGATTACAATCAAATAGTTCACAAGCTGAATGAACATTTTGAAATCAAAGAACTAGGAAATATTAGCTACTATCTGGGAATCCAAATAGAGAGAGAAGATGTAAGTTATCTTCTCAACTGATCTCAGAAAATCTCAGAAATCTTGGAACGATTCCATATGCAAGATGCAAAGGAAGTGAAAACTCCTATGGACCAGGCTATCAAAAGAGCAATGAAGTAGAAAACTTGCTACCCAACAATGATACGTATTGCAGAGCAATTAGTAAGCTGCTATATGTTGCCACTGTGACAAGACCAGACATAGCCATAGCAGTGGGCATACTATGCAGGAAAGTCTCAGCTCCCTGTCGGCGTGACTGGAACGCAGTGAAGAGAGTGATGCAGTACTTCAAAGGAACAATTCAAAAGACGGTATGGTTACCAGCAATATCAAATCCAAAACTGATCAGATATGTGGATATTGATTGGGCCGGGGATTGCACAGACCTCAAATCCACAAGTGGATTCATCTTCCAGTATGGGGAAGGAAACATAAGTTGGTCTAGTCAAAAGCAAGTAACTGTCGCTCTATCTTCAACTGAAGCAGAGTACATTGCAGCAGCATACGCAGGTCAAGAAGCGATATGGATTTGTCAACTTTTTATGGACATTGGGATAGACATGTCAAAACCAATTCCCATTTTTGAAGTCAACAAGGGATGTATAAAGCTTACACAATCAGAAATGGCCAATCCTAGGACCAAACACATCAACATCAAGTATCACCTACTGATCGACAATTGGCGTTCAATACTGCACATCAGAGGAGATGACTGCTGATGCACTCACCATGCCTTTGTTGAAAGAACGTCATAGTTATATCCAGGAGGGGCTGAACATAATTTGACAAAGCACATGCTGTTGAGAAGGGATGTTGGAAGAACAGTGTTGCTTTCTACTGTGCTCTGTGAACTATATATATTGTGATGGTATGCAAGGGGAAGTGCTAGACGGACGCAACCTGTCGCCTCGTATGCGTTCATGTGGACTGGATTAAACAGGGTCTGGTCTGGATTTTACCAGCCACCATGGCAGGGCTGGTTCCGGTCCACTGGAGTCCACCAGCAGGTGGCTTAAATAATCAGGAAGAGATCTCACTTGAGCTCTGACCTGGACCTCAGAGAGGGATCTGAGGGAGCGTTTGGACTTTAAAAGACAAGGTTTGCATTTTGGCTTATGTTTTGTGGGTGTTGGGAGCCAGCCCCACACCGTATAGTGAGGAAACTATACAGTTTTGTTTAGCGCCAGCTGGCAAGGACTTATTTTCTGTTTTGGTTTATGTTTAACCTGCAAATCTTTTACCAATAAGCCTGGCAAGCCACCAGATTTTAAAGAAAGTTGCCTGCACGCGGACTATTTTCCTCAAGAAAGTTGATCCCCACAAGCTAATCTCCCACACATGGTGGAGGATGCGGGCATCTTTCCAAGATGGAGGAAATGTTGGAGGCCCTGTTACAAGCCAATGCAGCTCAGCAGGAAACCAAGCGCCAGGTCGCAGAGGCCACTGCAGCTCAGCGAGAGGAGAGTATCCAGGCTATCGCAGCACAACAAGCGGCTCAACATGAGATGAACCGACAGTTTGCGGAGGCCCTGCCGGAGTTAAAAAAGGGGCCCGCACCTCTGGTGACAGTGGAACCAAAGTTGGTACGCGACTCTTACCACATGCAGAAGATGACACCTGCGTATGACGTGGAGGCTTATCTCACAACTTTTGAAAGAGTCACATCTTCGTGAAGGATGGCCAAAAGAACAGTGGGCGGGACTGTTGGCCCCATTCTTGACCGGTGAACCCCAAAAAGCCTACTTTAACCTGGAACCAGATAAGGCCCAGGACTATGAGACCCTGAAGGCAGAGATATTTGCACACCTAGGGGTCACCATGGCAGTCCGGGCCCAACGGGTGCATCAGTGGACCTACCGCACTGACAAGCCATCCTGCTCGAAGATGTGTGACTTGGTCCATCTCACCAGGAAGTGGCTAGAGAGTTTGCCAGGTCCCCAGATTGTGGAGCGTGTTGTCATGGACCACTATCTACGTGCACACCCTGCTGCTTTGAAGAAGTGGGTTGGTCATGGGGACCCCAAAACCGCCAACCAACTCGTGGACCTCGTGGAGAGATACACTGCTGCTGAGGACTTGTTGCACCAATCTGCACCCGACTCCAATGTATCTAGGGGTGAAAGATCGCCCGGCGGACCCAGTAAGACTATTCCAGGGTTCAGGGATGTGGGGAAATTTGATAAGACTGCTACAGTTAAAGAGACTGTGGGCTCTAGACCTGGAGACTGGCCAAAGAAGCCAGGAAGGTCTTGGGGACCCTGGAAAGGACTGGGTATAGAGCACATACAGTGCTACCTCTGCCATGCATTGGCCATATTGCTGCCAATTGTCCCCTGAATGATGAACCCATGCAATGTGATTATACTTATGTATCTCTCTGTTCCGTTAGGCCCTAGCACAGGCTAGCGCAAATCTCCTGGACTGTGGCACAGGCCTCTAACCACGCCCAAAAAAGAAGAGGCCACCTCACTGTGGCATTTTTTCCAAGTTTAAGCCCTGAAGGGAAGGACTAAAACCCTTTTAGAAAATCATTCTAAATATGTATCCTCTTCCATCAGCTCACATTGCAGGAATAAAACCCTCCCCTGATCGGCAAAGGCAGATGAATATTTTCTTTATAACTACTGAAGACAACTCAACAGCAAAAGCCAGAAATAACTGATGCACTGAGCCTCAAATTTAGTCTGAGAGTTATTCAAAATCCTTGACAACCTATCAATCACCATGATCCAATTAAGTCTGTACTTGAAGTCCAAGGAGATCCCCTTGGAATGTTGGGGGAAGTGACCCTCAACAGGGCCTCTTTGCGGGATTTTACTGGATTAACCAAGGTTACAGTGTAGATAAGAGCATAAACTCTAATCCAAAACACCTGGACTTTTGGGCACACCCATACTATGTAAAACATGGTGCCCTCAACTGGGCATCCCCAGTAACATTTTGATGATATCTCTGGCTTAAATGTAGCAGGTACTAGGTGCCATCTAAGTTCAGATTCATAGTTTTCTTCTGTTAAGTTTGTGTTAAATGAGACTTTAGATCAGGGATGTCCAACCTGAAGCCCAAGACGGCTATGAATGCAGCCCAACACAAAATCATAAACATACTTAAAAATGTTGATTTTTGGGGCATTGTTTTGGAATAAATGCATTTACACGTAGCGAACACATATCTCACTCTTCACAATCATGCCTTATTCATGTCATCAGCACTTACAGTTGTGTTCAAAATGATTCAACCCCCAATGCTGTAAATGGTTTTAGGGAATTTAGTGTACATTTGTAATTGTATTCTGAATGAAATCCTACAAGGACTTCTTAAAGAACCATATGCAACTAAAATTACATCAATTAGTTTTGTAATACAGTAGTAAATGTTTCTTTTGTGAATTCTTCATTGACATAATTATTCAACCCCTTAAAGACTACCACTCTGAAGAACAGAGGTTCAATGAAGTGTTTTCAATCAGGCATTGAAAACACCTGTGGATATCAGGGAGCAGCAATAAAGCCTAATAAGCACCAATTAGGCAGCTTTAAAATGACTGTGATACTCAGCTCCTCCTAGACATTTACTGGTGTGGTTACAAACATGGTGAGGTCAAGAGAATGGTCCAGGAAGACAAGAGAACAGGTGATTACTCTTCACAGGAAGGGCAATGGCTATAAGAAGATTGCAAAGATGTTAAACATACCAAGAGACACCATAGGAAGCATCATTCGCAAATTCAAGGCAAAGGGCACTGTTGAAACGCTACCTGGTCGTGGCAG
>BLSH010231331.1:259461-280715 GCA_018402905.1 Glandirana rugosa
AGACCAACCTACCTACATCATCGTTAAAAGTTACTTAAGAGTTCCACGAGTAGCCTATAAAACCAAGATTAAAAAGGGAAGTACACGAAGTAGGAACTTTTATCGACGAGTGTTTATATGTCAACACAAGTTTTAATAAGTTGGGGGTGACTTTAACTAACAAAACCAGCCAAACTGTAACTAATACTAGTAAGTCAGTAGGACGAATGTTAATTTAGTTTCTCCGTGTACATCCAGTCTGTTTATATTGTATTGTAAATATTGCTTTATTGGTGTTTACAGAAAAGACTCGAGTGTAGTAATAGTCAAAATAAGTTGGGGGTTCACTGTAAGTCTGTTATAACTGTAAAAGGATGTTGTACTAAGTACTAAGATTGAATGTCACTTGGGGGTTGAATAAAACTGATAATGATGTGAGCTCAGAAAAGACATTTGTGGTTATTTCGTTATAAATGTTATGTTATATTTGTCTGACCTACATGTGCCTCTTTGATTTAATTGTAAGCAGGATGACTGAATGATCATAATCAATGTCAAACCGACCAAAACAATCAATTTCAGTGGGGGTTGAATAATTTTGAACACAACTGTATATTTGTGAGCAGCTATTTTCAAGGATGAAGCACATGAAGGGAAAAATTAGAACCAAAATATCCGATGAGCACCTTGAGAATTCATTGAAAATTGCTACTACATCCATCCAACCAGATACTGATGCGTTAGTTTATCAAAAACAGTGTCAAACATCGCACTAGTTGTAGCCCTCTTTTACTTTTATAATAAAAAATATAACAAAAAGGTTTTATTACTCAGAAAGGTACATTATCTATATCAGTGATCGTTAACTTGTGATCTGCCCTACGTTTTATACTTATCAGCTATCCTTAGTGTTAGTGTAGTGTTAGTGCTAGTGTTTTATGTGTGGCCCAAGATAATTCCTCTTCTTCCAATGTGGCTCAGGAAGGTTAAATGTTTGGACACCCCTCTCTTAGATTTATTAACCACAAAGAATATGTAGCACCCTCTAGTGTGTGTGTAATTTTTTTTGTAGCGTAGGCTTGTTAGTGTTGGTAAATGTATTCAGCTCAGGGCCTAGCCTGAGCTGTGACTCTGGGTTAGGGTTCAGCGAGTCAGGGCTGGATGACTCATCCTAGCAGCCTCTCTGGGACATTTGGAGAATGTTCTAGACATAGTAGGTGGAAGCTAGGAGGAGCTGCTTGGAATATTTTTGAGGACTTCAGCCAATCCCCAGTAAAGAGCTGGCAAGGGGCAGGCCACCACATAAATAGGCAGAGTTATGCCAGCAGGAGAGTCAAATGGAAGATGGAGATGGAGTGCTGAGGTGGCTGTCCATGGCCCTCAAGGGTGCCTCCTAGTCTGGGGAGGGTGACATTGGGTCAGGGCTCAGATGCTGGAAGGATCCTGCCATAACGCATGGAGGAAGCCCCTCCTGGAATCACAGGAGCAAGGAGAGAGGACAGCAGAAGTAGGTCAGCACTACTGGGAGATCTCCTGAGAGTAAGCTGGGTGGGCTGGTGAGTGTCAGTCTGAAGGACTGTGGTGGAGAAGTTATCCTGGAGGGCTAGTAAAGGGGCAGATGCAGCCAGGTAGGTTGGCAGTGTCTGCAGAGATGGTACTGGGATCAGTAGCCACAGGAGGAAGAGTACAAGCTGGACACTGTAGTCTTTGCTACACAACCAAGGGGCCTCGAGTACCTGCCTGTAATTGGCAATTGCTGGGCAATTGTAATGGGCAATTAATCTGACTGCGTGACTGATCTTTACACAATGATCCAGCTGGGGTTCTGCAAGCAAGTGTATGCTGGAGGAAGTAGTGGAGCTGTATGTAGATATATAAGAAGAGTGTGCCTGAAGTTCTGCCAAAGTTAAGTGGGCATCCCATAACCTCCCATCTCTATCCAAGTTATTACCCTCAATAAATAACAAAAAACAAAGTCATGGACTGTTCTATGTCTCAAGAATATAGTTGAGCGAACCCGAGTTCGGGTTCGTACCGGACTTTAGGGTGTCCGTGTCCCGAACCCGGACATTTGAGAAAAAGTCCGGGTTCGGGTATTTTTTTGCGCCTGTTGAATAGCTGCAGGGCAGCCAATCAACAAGTGTTTCACTGGTTTGCCCTTAGAAGCCATCACAGCCATGCCTACTAATGGCATGGCTGTGATTGGCCAGTGCATCATGTGACCCAGCCTCTATATAAGCTGGAGTCACGTAGTGCTGCATGTCACATCATCTCATACTAGTGTAGGGAGAGGATGCTGCTACTGCTATGAGGGACAGATTAGCTTTAGAAAATCATCTCATACTAGTGTAGGGAGAGGATGCTGCTGCTGCTGCTGTGAGGGACAGATTAGCTTTAGAAAACCTGTTAAAAACAGCGATTTATTGGTGGGTGGGTGCTAGAGGATATTTTTGTTTTCTAGAGTACATTTTGTTTGCTAAGCGAAGTGCCTCATATAAAACCTAAGCAATTTTTCTGTTTGTTAGGTGGGCGTTTGCAGCCATTTTTGCAAGTGCGGTGCACTTGCAACTGCTTGTGTGTCAGGGACACTACTTTAATCATGTTCTGTTAGTTCAGTTGGCAACATTTTGGCATATTTAAATACTGCTTTTACATTGCAGTTAGACAAATTAAAAAAAAAAGTTGTTTTTTTTTTTTGTGCAAAATATTACATTTGCGGCCAGCGGGGCAATTCTTGCACAAAATTAAAATGTGCGTCTACATTGCTGGTTTAAAAAAAAAAAATTTGAAATACTACATTTGCGGCCAGCAGTGCAATTCTTGCACGAAAATAAAAAGTGCGTCTACATTGCTGGCTTAAAAAAAAAATATTCTAAATACTACATTTGCGGCCAGTGGTGCATTTCTTGCACAAAAATAAAAAGTGTGTCTACACTGCTGGTTTAAAAAAAAGAATAATAAATAGTGCTACATAGTACATTTGCACCTTGCTGTGCATTTCTTGCACAAAATTAAAAAGTGCGTCGACATTGCTGGTTTAAAAAAAAAAAAAAAATAGTGCTACATAGTGCATTTGCACTTTGCTGTGCATTTCTTGCACACAATTAAAAAGTGCGTCTACATTGCATCTAATTTAAAAATTAATATAAATTTGTGCTAAATAGTACATTTGCTTCCAGAATGAGGAGAGCGTCAAATAAGGGATGTGGTCGTGGTGCTACTGGTGCTGCTGGTGTTGGTGGTGTTGGTGAAGCTCCTGTTGCAAGGAGAGGATGTGGTCAATCTGTGCCAGCTACACACACAAGTGAAACACCTTCCTCAGGTGCGAGTAGCCAACAGAACCTTCAACGTCATATGGTAGGCCCGAATCCCACTCAACGAATGGTGAGGCCAGAAGAAGTACAGGTGATAGTAGATTGGGTGGCTGACAATGCCTCCAATTCCTTCACATTGTCTCCCACCCGGTCCCTTGCTGAAAGCTCAGAGTTGGCACCTGAAACCCATGGCCATCTGTCTTTCACCTCGGCCCCTTGTAAATCAGCCAAGCAGTCTGAGCCCCAAGTCATGCAGCAGTCTCTTATGCTTTTTGATGACTCTGCTGTTGTGCTTTCCGTGGGCCATCCACATAGCCCTGCCCCAGAAGTGGAAGACATTGAGTGCACCGATGCCCAACCACTTCTGTTTCAGGATGAGGACATGGAAACACCACCGCTGCACGTCTCTGATGACGAAACATGGGTGCCAACTGCTGCAGCTTTCTACAGTGTGCAGACTGACAAGGAGGGCAGTGGTGAAGAGTGGGTGGAGGATGATGTGGAGGATGATGAGGTCCTAGACCCCACATGGAATGAAGATCATGCGAGTGACGTGTGCAGTTTGGAGGAAGAGGTGGTGGTCGCACAGAGGTGGTAGCACAGCAAAAGAGGAAGCAGGTTGCAAAAGCAGAGCGACCGTCCCCTAGACAGTACGCCTGCTACTACCCACTGCACCCAGGGACCTAGCACACCAAAGGCAGCTCAAAGGAATTCCCTGGCATGGCAGTTCTTCAGACAATGTGCTGACGACAAGACACAAGTGGTTTGCACGCTGTGCAATCAGAGCCTGAAGCGAGGCATAAATGTTCTAAACCTGAGCACAACCTGCATGACCAGGCATCTACATGCAAAGCACGAGCTGCAGTGGAATAAGCACCTCAAAATCCAAGAAAGGTCTTGGCCTCCTCCTGCTTCCTCTTCTGCTGCTGCCTTGGCCTCTTCCTCCACCTCTACAGTGCCAGTGTCACCTGCCACAAAAAAAACAGATGATGTGACAGCAACGCCACCATGTCCGCCACGTCCCCAAGCATTACCACACTGTCCCATGGAAGCTTACAGCTGTCCATCTCCCAAACACTGGAAAGAAAGAGGAAGTATCCCCCTACCCACTCGTGATCCCTGGCCCTGAATGCCAGCATTTCAAAATTCCTGGCCTGTCATTCCGTGTGGTGGACATGGACAGTTTTAAAAACCTGATGGTGGTGGCTGTCCCACAGTACGTGGTTCCCAGCCGCCACTACTTTTCCGGCCGAGCCATCCCTTCCCTGCACAAACAAGTCGGGGACAAGATCAAGTGTGCACTGCGCAACGCCATCTGTGGCAAGGTCCACATAACCACTGATACGTGGACCAGTAAGCACGGGCAGAGACGCTATATCTCAGTAACTGCGCACTGGGAAAATGTAGTGGCGGGTGGGCCTGAGGTGGATAGCAGTTTGGCGCATGTCCTTCCACCACCGAGGATTGCAGGGCATTTCTCTTTGCCTCCTGTTGCCTCCTACTGCGCTTACTCCTCCTCTACCACCTCCTCATCCGCTCAGTGTAACACCTTCACCACCAACTTCAGCACATCCAGGGGGAAATGACAGCAGGCTGTTTTAAAACTGATATGTTTGGGGGATAAACCCCACACTGCGCAGGAGCTGTGGACGGGCATTGAACAACAGACCGATGAGTGGTTGTTGCCACTGAGCCTCAAGCCCGGCCTGGTGGTGTGCGATAACGGGCAAAATCTCGTAGCATCTCTGGGCCTAACCGGTTTGACGTACATCTCTTGCCTGGCGCATGTGCAGAATTTGGTGGTGCAGAAATTTCTAAAAAAACTACCCGGATATGTCAGAGCTGCTGCAGAAAGTGTGGGCCGTCTGTGCGCGCTTTCGGCGTTCTGACCCTGCTGCTGCTCGCCTGTCTGCGCTGCAGCGGAACTTCGGCCTTCCCACTCACCTCCTATGTGACATGCCTACAAGGTGGAACTGCACCTTGCACATGCTGGAGAGACTGTGCGAGCAGCAGTAGGCAATAGTGGAGTTTCAGCTGCAGCAGGCATGGGTCAGTCGCTCTGCGAAACAGCACCACTTCACCACCAATGAGTGGGCCTACATGCGAGACCTGTGTACCATATTGCGGTGTTTCGAGTACTCCATCGACATGGCCAGTGCCGATGACGCTGTTCTCAGCGTTACTATCCCACTTCTATGTCTCCTTGAAAAAACACTTTGGGCGATGATGGAAGAGGATGTGGCACAGGAGGAGGAGGAAGAGGGGTCATTTCCACGGTTATCAGGCTAGTCATTCACAAGTAACTCGGAGGGTGGGTTCCTGCACCAGCATAGGCCAGGTAAAAAATTTTCAAGCCAGGGCACAGTTCTGGAGGATGATGAGGAGGAGGAGGAACCGTGTTCACAGCAGGGTGGCACCCAACGCAGCTCGTGGGCATCACTGGAGTGTGGCTGGTGGGATACGGAGGAAACAGATGATTCACCTCCCACAGAGGACAGCTTGTCTTTGCCTCTGGGCAGCCTGGCACACATGAGCGACTACATGCTGCAGTGCCTGTGCAACAACAGCCGAGTTGCCCACATTGTAACTTGTGCTGATTACTGGTCGGCCACCCTGCTGGATCCCCATTACAAGGACAATGTGCCATCCTTAATTCCCTCACTGGAGCGTGATCGGAAGATGCGCGACTACAAGCGCACGCTGGTAGACGCGCTGCTGAGGGCATTCCCAAATGACACCTGTGGGCTCAGTGGAAGCACTAGGCGAAGGCAGAGGAGGAGGAAGACGTCTCAATATTTTGGGGGCTACCCCAATTAGGAAAAAAAAACCAAACAAACAAAAAACCGTGTTGGCTACCTCCTCCTCCATCGCCACTTCCACCTACACCGCCACGGTCACCGCCTCCTCAACCTCCTACTCCACATCCACCTCCTCCATTTTTTTTATGTGATTTTAAGTTGTTTCCCTATCCACATTTGTTTGCAGGGCACTTGTCCTACTCTTACCCCCCCCCCCCCCCTTTGCTTCCTTTTGCAGCCCTCTAGCCCTCCAAGACTTTTTTTTAGAGCCATTTTAGTGCCCAAAAGTTCGGGTCACCATTGACTTCAATGGGGTTTGGGGTCAAGTTCGGGCCGAACTGGAACTTTTCCGCAAAGTTCGGCCGAACCCGCTGAACCCAAACATTCAGGTGTCCACTCAACACTACTCAAGAGTGCCTGTGAAAATTTGGTGTGCTTGGCTGTGCAGGGTGGTGGCACAGCCGTTGCTCCTAGCAGCCATAGGTCATCGAGCCAGAGGACTGTGCTTTGCTTTCAAGACTGCTGTGAGGGTTAAAACCAGGGAGTCCGAATTATGTGCTCTGCCTACTTGTGATTGTGTGCCATTGCTGCAAGTCAAGTGCCATTGCTGCTGAGCTGAGCCAGTACTGCTTCTGGGTTGTCTTGTGTAATAGCATATAGATTATAGAAATGGGCAAGATTTTTCATAGCATTTCAAAGAAAGTCCACTTGACTTCTGAGTCACCTATGATTTGTTGCTTCAGGAATGATTGTATCTGCCTCAAGCGAAACTCATCTGCATTCCATTGTCAGTAATGCAGTATGATATTCGGAAGAGTCCTCTATTGGTCCATCATTAAAATTTAGCTTTTGAGGATCTGAAACCCTGTTTATTAGTCTGTCCCACAATGTCGGGGAGTGTGATAAGAACAGACAGAAGATTGGATGTCTAAATCATATTCCACATTAGGGTTTCCACTGTATATAATTTGCAAAAAAAAAGCTTCATTTGGACCCACTGAGGAGTCCCTTTTGACATGTGTCATATTGCCAATTGGGGCAACTGTGTGGCATGGTAGTATTTTATTAGTTGTTGTAAACTCAGGCCTTTAGTAGCCCTTGTTGAGTCTTTTTGGCTCGATGGCCCTTTAAACCCCAAATGAAGTGCACCAAAGGAGCCCGGAACCTCTCCAGGTCTGTCCTAACAATTGGAACTGGAAGAGTCCCAAAAAGGTATAGGATCTTTCATAATAGATTAATCTTTATAGCTAAGATTTTTCCAATCAAGGTGGGGGTCATAACTGACAAATTCTGGATATCCTCCAAAAATATGTTTGAATATCTTAGAATAATTAACTGTACAAATGGAGAAAGATAAATATGTAAATAAAGGTAAATAGACTCAGAACAGACAACTGAAATTAAAAGTGTTATTTCAGCAAATCAACCGTCCCTCTAGTTTAAAGTGGTTGTCAAGTCATGACAACCACTTTACACTACAGGTAAGCCTATATTCAGACTTACCTGTAGGTCCCGGGAATATCTCCTAAACTTGCACCGTTAAGGAGATATTCCCTGTATTTGCATGTGCAGTGAAGAAACAGCCCGACTGGGCCGTTTCTTCACAAACTGTGATGTAAATGAGGGCTCCCGTGCGCATGCGTGGGAGTGATGTCAGCGCGACTCCTGCCAATCACAGTGCTGGAGTCCGCGCTGTGATTGGTCGGCGTCCGGGATCTGGAAAGACAACGGACTTGGCATGTCGCCGGTCACAGTGATGCTCGGGGACAGCTACTACAGCGTTGATGCATACTAGCTCATAATGCCTTTGCTTTGCATGTTTTTTTTTGGGGGGGGGCGGCTTTACAACCACTTTAAGTTCAGATTTTGGGATTTAGAGCTATTTACTGTAACTGCAATCTGAAAGGCTTAGAAAATCATGTTAGGACTTTAAATAAATTCAGAAGTGTAGTAATAGCAGGTGTTATAAACATTAGAATCTTAAATGATCAGCATTTAAGTTCAATCTGACCACAGGGAATGCCTTTTATATTAACGTTCGCTCCCAAAATCATTGTTTGAAGGTTGAATTGCCAGTATAAATAGCAATGGGAATAACTGCATCCCTGTCAGGTCTCTCTACTATAGGCAACTACCTAAATCCCTTTAGGGAAACTTGTAACATAAGGGTCTAATATAAGAATTTGAAGAAAATTGTGACCAAGCCCAAAGGATTTCAATAAAGCTAATAAACAATCCCATAAACAGATTAGTGGGGGAGATCTCTGTACTAACTTTGGATGGTTAGTACAGAGACTCTGACTGAAACTGAGAGGTCTTTTTCGTTCAGCCCGTTGGGTGCACCCGTCATTAGTCTGCCGCCATTAACTAACAATGAAACCTATAACGTTTTAACCATTTGTTAGGACAGAGAGTGTTCCAATCGTGTTAGAACTGACAATGAAAATCTGCCTGTACAGTACAGACAGTGTTAATTATGGCAAATAGAGAAGAAAATTAGATCAATTTTAATTACGGCAAACACAGCTGCCCAGGCCCCTCATGAACAAAGAGAACTATGTAGGATTTTCCTTGCTGTAGGGTGCACAATAGAGCATCTAAAAAAAAGGCAAGCTGCAATTGTTTAAAAATATTTTTAAGTTATGCTTGTGTAATAAATAAATGAATATATAGAAAGTGTTATCCCAATTTGGCTGAAAATGTGGAAATATACTTTAGGGTCCTTGTGGTTATTATCTTTTGGTGTCTTTGTTTGAACAGTAATGTATTGTTAAGGCCTCATACACACGGGCGTCTGAAAAAAAATAAGCAAAACGTCGGGTCCGACGTTTTGAAAAAAATCTGCGTTTTTTGCGGCGTTTTGCATGGGCGTTAGTGAGCGTCGGCGTCAATAGGCGTTTTTTGAAAAAAATCAGTCCTCTGCTATTTTTCAACCTGAAAACATTGGCGTGAAAAAACGCCGGTTAACGCTGGTACGGCTTTAGTGAGCGTTTTGCTGATTAGCGTCAAAAAACCAAAACGCTACAGCCTCAGAACGCACTGGTCCTGCGTTCTAGAAACAGCTCACTAACGCCGATGCCCTCTACTGCTCAAAAACACCAGCGTTTTTAGAGGGCCATGGAATAACATGGAGAGCTGCAAAAAACGCCCATTAACGTGGCATCAAAAAACGCCTGTGTGTATGAGGCCTTAAAATGCCGCTTACCTGGACAACGTTGCATTAGATTGTATCGATAGCCAAAACGTTGTTTTTTTTTTTTTTCTAGTTTTGGATAGAACATCTACTATTAGGCCTCATACACATGGGCGTCTGGAAAAATATAAGCAAAACGTCGGGCCCGACGTTTTGAAAAAAATCTGCGTTTTTTGCGGCGCTTTGCATCGGCATTAGTGAGCGTTGGCGTCAATAGGCATTTTTTTTAAAAAATCAGTCCTCTGCTATTTTTCAACCTAAAAACGTTGGCGTCAAAAAACGCCGGTTAACGCCGGTACGGCGTTAGTGAGCGTTTTGCCGATTAGCTTCAAAAAACGCCAAAACGCTACAGCCTCAGTACGCACTGGTCCTGCGTTCTAGAAACAGCTCACTAACGCCGACGCCCTCTACTGCTCAAAAACGCCAGCGTTTTTAGAGGGCCATTGAATAACTTGGAGAGCTGCAAAAAACGCCCCTTAACGTGGCGTCAAAAAAACGCCCGTGTGTATGAGGCCTTAGTGTTGTTCCCAGGACAGGAAGTGAGGGAAAATCTCTGTAACAGCAACACAGCGGTAAAAAAAAAACTTTCTTTCAGTTAAAGAGGGGAATGCTAAAATCCCTGTCAGATTTCTATTATCTGTGTTCCTGTTGCAAATTTTCCCTTACTTCTTGTCTGGTAAAACGTCAGAACAGAAAGTTGCGGACAACAAAGTCCTGAATATCAGTAAAACCTGATGGGAGTTCTAGCCTTTCCTTATTCTATCTAAAACTAAACTAAAAACAGTTTTGGGTATAGATATACGTTATATTTATTTATAAGAATATTTATCCAAATGCCTTTATACGTTCTTAAATATTTTTTGCAATCACCATTATGAAATGGATACCACAGATGTTAATTATTTAATTATTACTGCCTGAATGGTGTCTTGTGAACAGGGGAATGAATCAATTACTTTTTTCTTGTTAAGACTTCTTCCTACAACTTGTTCCTTAGCTGAATGTCCATTCATTCTGTAGTTTAGAATGGTGCCAATTGGATTATAACACAGAGGTTGCTTTATTTTCTGTACAGACTACTAAGAAGTGCAGCCAAGCCTGTATTAGGACAAATTAACCAAGGCCATTAAGCTTAATGGAGTATACAGGGGCAAAAAGGTCAGCTATTAAACTGACCTATAACCCAGTCTTAAGTAACTGTGTCTTTATTCATTGATGTCTACAGCAGTTCTTGCTAATTTATTGCCCTAGCATGCTGTTCAGATGTTTACCAAGGCCTTTGGGGTGTGAGACTGCCTCATGTTTAAATAAGGCTTAACACACTTACAAGGACCTGCTACAAATAATCAAAATGGTTTAATAGGAAAAAATAGCTATGCTGATATAAGCAACACATGACACACTGGTTGTTTTTGGTTCCACTGTCCTCAACAGCATATTCAGCTTCCTATATCAGTGGAAATAAAAGTTCACACGACTCCACCTGAACCAGCAATGTAAAAAAAGATTTTTGTAAAATTATAATCAAATATGGTGCCGCGCTCCTAAAACAAAATCAGTGTTACTGTCTCTTTAAAACTGCATTACCATAATACAATAAAGGCAGTATCTCAAATAATTAATTCTAAGCCAAAAAATGTGATGTGAAAAATAGTAATTCAGTCCTTAGGTCTATAACCGCTTGCATACACCTCCAATTTCATCAAGGGCAAAACATTATTGGTATATCCAAACGTGCCTCTGCTCTATGTATCCCCTCACCCGATGTGCCCTCACCTGGGGATAAGACCAAACAATGGCCTATATGTACTATTTCCCACTCTGGGGATCTGTGATGATGGTTCTCTCCCTTGTAGTTACCTCTGGGTTTAAATCCTCCTCTCCTTGAAGATATCTCCACACATCCATATTACAAATAGAGAAAGCTAGACATGGTGCTTTATCCTTTTAAAAACAACCGTTTCTTTATTTAAATGCTTCTAAAAAAAAAACACTCACATTTTACTGGTGCTGCAAGTGCACCAGACTATAAACAGCATAAAATCCTCATAATGCGGATATCTATCCGCCAAACAGCATGTGTTACCACAATCCTCGTGTAGTGCGTGCCTTAGCATGATTTAAAGACTAGGGATTGATCGAACACCCCGCGGTTCGGTTTGCACCAGAACATGTGAACAGGCAAAAAATTTGTGCGAACATTCGAACACTGTTAAAGTCTCTAGGACCCAAACATGAAAAATCAAAAGTGCTAATTTTAAAGGCTTGTATGCAAGTTATTGCCCTAAAAAGTGTATGGTAACCCGGGTCCTGCCCTAGGGGACATGTATCAAATGCAAAAAATTTTTTTAAATCAATCGTTTTTTCAGAAGTGATTTTAATAATGCTTTAAGTGAAACAATAAAAATGAAATATTCCTTTAAATAATGTGCCTGGGGGGTCCCTTAGGCTGCCTGTAAATGGGTGCACCTCTGTGATGTTTAGAACATAGCCAGAGCAAAATGACATTTGTGAAGGAAAAATAGTAATTTATTATTGCAGATGTAATGTATTGCCGACTCAGAAAAATCACTGAAAAAATTTGCATAGGGCCCCCCCCCCCAGATTTTAAGGGGAGCCAAAATTAAAAAAAAATTGATGTGGGGACCCCCTAAAATCCAAAGCAGACCCTTATCCGAGCATGCAGCCTGGCTGGCCAGGATAGGGGGGACGAGTGAGCGCCCCCCCCCTCCTGAACCGTACCAGGCTATATGCCCTCAACATGGGAAGTATGGGTGCCTTGGGGGAGGGGGGCTCTGCGTCCCCCCACCCCAAAGCACCTTATCCCCATGTTGATGGGGACAAGAACCTCTTCCCTACAACCCTGGTCTGTGGTTGTGGGGGTCTGCGGGCGGGGGGCTTATTGGAATCTGGAAGCCCCCTTTAATAAGGGCCCCCCGTATCCCGACTCCCCCATGTGAATTAGTAGCGAGTACATCGTAACCCCTACTATTTCACTAAAAGTGTAAAAAAAGAAAAAACACAGGAGACAATTAGGGACAAGTCCTTTATTAAAAAAGAAAAATAAGTGTCCCCCGTTGTAATCCATCATCAATCATGGCGAGCAACGGACCAGAAAAAAAAATGCAGCAGCTCCTCCTCCATGAGAGGGCTCCCACCGACTGAGCTCTGTTTGTTGTGACAGGTTATTTATATGGCAGGGAGGGGCCACTCGGTGACGTACGTGCATGACCCGCCCCCTCTGATGTCACATGACATCAGAAGGGGCAGGGTCGCTCACTTACGTTGCCCCGCCCTGCCATATAAATAAACTGTCGTAACAAACAGTGGGCAGACAGCGGGAGCCCTCCCATGAAGGAGGAGCTGTGCATGCCGTCTGCGCGCAATGCATTTTATGGGGTGCTCCATGGCGGCAAAGCCCCCATGTTCTAAATTCGACGAATGGGCAAATGCCCAATGTTCGAGTCGAACGTAACCGCGGGCTCACCCCTAGTAAAGACTGGCCCCTCCCCTACACATTGCACCACATGGAACACATGGCTTCCTGGGGGGGAGAATAAAATCTCATTCCGAGAGTATGGTCACACCCCTAGTCATATTGGTCGCAACTCTAAGATCATATAAAAAAAAAAAACAAAGTCAAGAGGGTAGCCTCCATCTACGTGTAGTGATTTATTAAAAGGCATAAAAGACAATAAACCTGCACTCACTAATTAAAAGTGGTTCAAGGCTTGTCATAAACCCATTTAGACCTCCAAAAGGATCACCATAATTCTGCAGAGCTCTGGTTTAATAAATGGGCGCTCCTGCCTTCCCTGAAACATGTAGTCATATCCCCTCAACTTCTTGTCATCATCACCCAGCTGGGGGAGGTGCTGTTTGGAGCTGCAGCCATCTTGTTACTTCTGGAAGCTGCTGCTGTTTATGTTTCAGCCTGAAGCCTGGCAGCTGTACCATCAATAACTCTGCAGAGCTCTGCAGCCTCACGGTGATCCTTTTGGTGGTCTATATGGGTTTGACAAGCCTTGATTCTCTTTTAACTAGTGAGTGCATTTTTATTGTCTTTTATTCCTTTTAACCACTTGACCACTGGGCACTTAAACCCCTTAACAACCAGACCATTTTTCAGCTTTCAGTGCTCTCACAATTTGAATGACAATTACTCAGTCACACAACACTATACACATATGAAATTTGCGTCCTTTTTTTCACATAAATAGAGCTTTCTTTTGGCTGTATTTAATCACCGCTGGGTTTTTTATTTTTTGCGCTATAATTAAAAAAAGACAGAAAATTTTGTAAAAAAATGAATTTTTCTTTGTTTCTGTTATAAAATTTTGCAAATTAGTCATTTTTCTTCATAAATTTTGGCCAAAATTTATACTGCTACATATCTTTGGTAAAAAAAAAAAACAAATTAGTGTATATTATTTGGTCTTTGTGAAGGTTATAGAGTCTACAAGCTATGGTGCCAATCACTGAATATTGATCACACCTGATGTACTGTCAGCCTAGCTCATTTCTTGAGACCCTAATAAGCCAGTAAAGTACAAATACCCCCCAAATGACCCCTTTTTGGAAAGTAGACATTCCAATGTATTTAGTAAGAGGCATGGTGAATTTTTTGAAGTTGTCATTTTTTCCCACAATTCTTTGCAAAATGAATATTTTTTTTCTTTTTTTTTCACAAAATTGTCATAGGTTAACAGGTTATTTCTCACACCCAGCATATGCATACCACAAATTACACCCCAAAACACATTCTACTACTCCTCCTGAGTATGGCGATACCACATGTGTGAGACTTTTACACAGCATGGCCACATACAGAGGCCGAACATGCAGGGAGCACCATCAAGCGTTCTAGGAGCTACACATATCATTTCTTGACTACCTCTTGCACTTTTGAAGGTCCTGGAGCACCAGGACAATGGAAACGCCCAAAAAATGACCCCATTTTGGAAAGCAAACACCCCAACATATATTCTAGGAGGTATAATGAGTCTTTTGAACATGTAATTTTTTCCACAAGTTTTTGGAAAATGTGGAAAGAAAATTTAAACTTTTTTTTTTTTTTTTTTTTACACAAAGTTATCCATTTATACAATATTTCTAACACACAGCATGTACCTAGCAAAAATGACACCCCACAAAATATTCTGCTACTCCTGAGTATGGAGATATCACATGTGTGACACTTTTACACAGCCTCACCACATACAGAGGCCCAACCTGCAGGGAGCATCGTCAGGTGTTCTAGGGGCATACATTTCAAATATAATTTGACTACCTTTTACACTATTCTGAGGCAGTGTGCTGGCATGGATAGGCACTGTAGTGGCATGGATAGGCAGTGTAGTGGCATGGATGGGCAGTCTAGTGGCACGGATGGGCAGTGTAGTGGCATGGATGGCCACTGTAGTGGCATGGATGTGTCACGGATGAGAACTGATGTGGTATGGATGAGCATGAATGAGGCACAAATGAGCCATGGATGGGGATAGATGAGCATGGATGGGGATGACTGAGCATGGATGGGGATGGATGAGCATGGATGGGGATGGATGAGAACGGATGGGATGACTGAGAACAAATGAGGATGGATGAGCACGGATGGGGATGGATGAGCATGGATGGGGATGACTGAGCACAGATGGGTTGGATGAGCATGGATGGGGATGGATGAGCACGGATGTGGGATGACTGAGCACGGATGGGGATGGATGAGCACGGATGGGGATGGATGAGCACGGATGATGATGGATGAGCACGAATGGGGATGGATGAGCACGGATGGGATGACTGAGCATGAATGAGGATGGATGAGCATGGATGGTGATGACTGAGCACGGATGGGGATGGATGAGCATGGATGGGGATGACTGAGCACGGCTGGGTGAGGATGGCTGGATGGGTGAGCATGGATGGATGGGTGGCTGAGCATGGATGGATGAGTATGGATGGGGTGAGCATGGCTGGGTGAGGATGGCTGGATGGGTGAGCATGGATGGGGTGAGGATGGCTGGGTGGGTGAGCATGGATGGGTTGAGGATGGCTGGAAGGGGTGAGGATGGCTGGGGTGAAGATGGCTGTTGGGTGTGGATGGATGGTGGGGGGTGCAGCCTGTGCCCCACTGTCACTTAGCAGTGCTGTGGGCATAACACATCGCCCACAGCGCTGAACATGTCCTCTCTCCCCCCTCTCTCCTCTCACACTGCACCTATCAGTGCGGAGAGAGAAAAGACGGTGGAAGTGCCGGCTTATTTACATGTGATTGCTCCGTCATTTGACTGAGCGATCACATGGTGAAAGGCCGCTCACAGCGGCCATTCACCACGATCCGTGATGCGCCGGGTTCCCTGGACCCGACAGTCATGGATGTTCCCGTGTGCGCACCCTAGGGGGCGCGCGGGAAGCGCGATTCTGGGAGGACGTCAATAGACGCCCTCCCAGAATTAATCAACCGCCCTGTAGCTGTCATTTGGCTATGGGCCGGTTGTTAAGTGGTTAATAAATCACTGCACCTAGATGGAGATGCCATCTTGTGTTTGTTTTTATATGTGCATTAGAATCTCAAGACCTAATATCAGAGGAGCTGCATCCACCTCACCTGGTATCCCCTACCACTCTCCTGGCACTCTTATGTGCCCTGTTAAATAATGGTTGGGTTCTAGTCAGCGCAATAGCCCATTCATTTTCTTTGGTATCACAACTCTAAAGTCATATGCCATTATAATGTTTTGTCATAAGTGTAAAGAAACCAACTTTATAGCTATAACAAACTGGATGTGTAGCTAGCTCTCGATTTGGCTCAAAAACGGGTCCCTCTTACTCAGGAGTGTGAATGAATTAGGGCTGTTCAGGGAGATCACCAGGACGTGAGGTACCTGCTGTGTGGGGATTAACTAAAAAGTAGAGGTAGTTTTTTCCAAAGGGGAACATCTGTTCAGGCCTAGTGGTCAAATATATCAATATATGTAGGAAGGCCAGTGGGCTGGCCTGAATTTATGGGAGGAGCCCGGAGGGTATTTAAGCACCCTCACTCTCCATGCTCTTTGTCGGTTCCAGTGCACGATAGCACATGTTACTGGGCCGGCTCTCCCCAGCTCACTTCATGTTTGTGAATCTGTGCATTTGATTACCAGTATGTTGCAGCTTCTTAGTTTCTGGTCTTTGTCGGCGGTTCTCGCTCACTGTTGCAGGTAGGATTTGAATCCTTTCATTTCATACACTATGTTACAATTCATAATGTTTCCTATCTTGCGTCCCCTTTTGTACTTAGCTGCCTCCAAGTTGTTGTCGGTCGTGTCCCGACCTCATACAGCACAGGCATAGTAGATTCGTAGGTTCCCTCTGCCTATTTTATGATTCATTCTCAGAGCCAAGCCTCGAGCCACTGTCGGCCATTATCCAATATCACTCGATGCAGGCTTTGTTGCTCACAGCATTCACTGTCTATGTGGGTTGCCATCGCATCCATTGGGTGATTAGCATGTATTGTTTGCACAGCTTCTGTGGCTGATTGAGGTGGTAGTTAGACCCACCTGGGGCTTGGCTGCACTCAATTAGCCTCGGGGGTTGGGTGGTTGGTGTGTAAGTTCAGTTGAAGCCATTGTACACTTTTGTAGCGAATCCATTGCATACTCACCACAATCTGATTCCAGCCTAGTCACAACGTTTTGTATCGGATGCATCACACACACCAATTCGCATCGGACCATGTCACTAACTCCCTTCGTATTATTACCCTTTGTATCGGTTCATGCCTTCCCTTCAACCGATTTTGATTAGTTTATGTCATTACTCTGTTCAGATCATTTTCTTGACTACCGATTTTTGCATCGGTGCATGTCCTACCCCACAAACGTTCCATATCAGATACTTGTCACAGTCCAACATGTATCTAGTTACCGATTCGTACCGGTCTTGTTGTTTACCCGGTCCATGTTATCTTCCCAATCGGTTACTCTTCCTACCGACTCGCATCAGTTCATACCATTTTTTTCACTACCAAATCGCATCGATTCACGTCATTCCTTGATACCAATTCGCATCGGTTCATGTCAGTTCCTATTGTTGACGCATGTTGGTTCATGTTATTCCACTACGGATTCGCAGCACTTTGTGTTATTTTCTACTAACGATTCGCATCAGTTCACGCCACTTCCTACTACTGATTCATGTAATTTCCTATTACTCATGTTGGTTCATGTCATTCCACTACCGAGTCGCATCAATTCATGTCAGTTACTACTACCAACTCATGTTGGTTCATGTCGTTCCACTACTGAGTCGCATCAGTTTGTCTGTTCCTACTACCGAGTCTCATTGGTTCATGTCATTTCCTACTACCGAGTCGCATCGGTTCATGTCAGTTCCTACTACGGAGTCGCATCGGTTCATGTCAGTTCCTACTACCGAGTCACATCGGCTCATGTCAGTTCCTACTATCAAGTCGCATCGGTTCATGTCAGTTCCTACTATCACGTCGCATCGGCTCATGTCAGTTCCTACTACCGAGTCGCATCGGTTCATGTCAGTTCCACTACCGATTCGCATCGATTCATGTCATTTCCTACTATGGATGCATGTTGATTCATGTCGTTCCACTACCGATTCGCAGCGCTTCATGTCAGTTCCTACTACCGCGTCGCATCGGTACATGTCAGTTCCTGCTACCGAGTCGCATCGGTTCATGTCAGTTCCTACTACCGAGTCGCATCGGTTCATGTCAGTTCCTACTATCGAGTCGCATCGGTTCATGTCAGTTCCTACTACCGAGTCGCATCGGTTCATGTCAGTTCCTACTACCGAGTCGCATCAGTTCATGTCAGTTCCTACTACTGAGTCGCATCGGTCCATGTCAGTTCCTATTACCGAGTCGCATCAGTTCATGTCAGTTCCTACTACCGAGTCGCATCGGTTCATGTCAGTTCCTACTACTGAGTCGCATCGGTTCATGTCAGTTCCTACTACCGAGTCGCATCGGCTCATGTCAGTTCCTACTACCGAGTCGCATCGGTTCATGTCAGTTCCTACTACCGAGTCGCATCGATTCATGTCATTTCCTACTATGGATGCGTGTTGGTTCATGTCGTTCCTACTACCGATTCGCAGCGCTTCTTGTCAGTTTCTACTACCGACTCATGTTGGTTCATCTCAGTTCCTACTACCGAGTTGCACCGGTTCATGTCAGTTCCTACTACCGAGTCGCATCGGTTCCTGTCAGTTCTTACTACCGAGTTGCACCGGTTCATGTCAGTTCCTACTACCGAGTCGCATCAGTTCATGTCAGTTCCTACTACCGAGTCGCATCGGTTCATGTCAGTTCCTACTACATAGTCGAATCGGTTCATGTCAGTTCCTACTACCGACTCATGTTGGTTCATGTCAGTTCCTACTACCGAGTCGCATCGGTTCATGTCAGTTCCTACTACCGAGTCGCATCGGTTCATGTCAGTTCCTACTACCGAGTCGCATCGGTTCATGTCAATTCCTACTACCGAGTCACATCGGTTCATGTCAGTTCCTACTACCGAGTTGCATCGGTTCATGTCAGTTCCACTACCGATTCGCATCGATTCATGTCATTTCCTACTATGGATGCATGTTGGTTCATGTCATTCCACTACCGATTCGCAGCGCTTCATGTCAGTTCCTACTACCGACTCATGTTGGTTCATGTCAGTTCCTACTACCGAGTCGCATTGGTTCATGTCAGTTCCTACTACCGAGCCGCATCGGTTCATGTCAGTTCCTACTACCGAGTCGCATCAGCTCATGTCAGTTCCACTACCGATTCGCATCGGTTCATGTCATTTCCTACTATGGATGCATGTTGGTTCATGTCGTTCCACTACCGATTCGCAGCGCTTCATGTCAGTTCCTACTACCGACTCATGTTGGTTCATGTCAGTTCCTACTACCGAGTCGCATCGGTTCATGTCAGTTCCTACTACCGAGCCGCATCGGTTCATGTCAGTTCCTACTACCGAGTCGCATCGGTTTATGTCAGTTCCTACTACCGAGTCGCATCGGTTCATATCAGTTCCTACTACCGAGTCGCTTCAGTTCATGTCAGTTCCTACTACCGAGTGGCATCGATTCATGTCATTTCCTACTGATTTGCATTAATTATGTTAGTGTTCTGCCGATTCGAATCGGTTTGTGTCATGCCGCTAATTATCGTCAATTTATCTATCAATTTGCATCGGCTCATGTTATTTCCTACCACGGATTTGAATCAAATCAAATCAGTTCACATGTAATTTAAGTCAACCAACATTTTGCTAAAGCCCACTACTGTTTTGTATCGGTTCGTGTCTCTTGCTTCCTACCGATTCGTATTGATCCATGGCATCGGTTCAAGTTCCACGCCAAGCACAGTTGCGGTTAGTTCGGCCACAATACACCCCCTTTCTATTTTTTACTATCTTCATCCTTCACCTATCTATAGGTCAATTTTGCAATCGCTGCAAATTTATCAGTACAGGCTCTTGCAATCACTGCAAGCACGCCTTCAATTGCACTACACCTGGCGATAACTGTAAGCACAGAACGAACAACACCTTAAAAAAAAAAAAAACTTCCAGCGACATGCTTTCCCCCACGCACAAGTCACTTGCTAATTGCAGCAAACGTGCATTCGAACTCCACGTCTTGCAATCGCTGCAAGCACAGGTACGTGTTACTCCATACGTTACAGCAAGCAGGCATTTCGATCGCTGCAAGCACGTGTTGTCATTTAAGCCCCTAGCAAATGCTGCGATCACTTAACTATACAAACCCCTTGCGGTCTCTGTCAGCATTTACAAACGTTGCACGTATGCTTAACTAAACGTCTTGCAAATCGTTGCCAGCACGCTTTTTGACACTCCTCGCAATGCTGCAAGCATGCATTTCAAACTTGAACTTCTGGCAATCGCTGCAAACACGTATTTTTGTAACTCCTTGCAAAAGCTGCGAGCACTCATCATCGCAAACCCCTTGCAATCACTGCAAACACTCACTATTAAACTCCTTGCAATCGCTGCATGCGTGTATTTACATAAATTCCTCGCAATTGCTGTGAGCACGCATCAACCTAAATACCTCGCAATTGCTGCGAGCATGCATAAACTAAACTTCTTGCAAATCACTGCAAACACACATTTACATAAACTCATCGCAATCACTGCGAGCACGCAACATCACCAATTGCTTCGAGCAAGGACAAGCACAACCCCATTACAAGCACATTCTCAGTGGCACACAATCAGCCACACACCATTTTAGTGGCACTTAATTGGCCACTCGTCTCCAGTGGCATTAACATATGGGCCACTCATCATTTTCTCTGTCATTTCTCCTTAGGTCAGTCGAGTTCAAGTCCCATCCTGCATCAAGTTGGACGTTTTCCCAAAAAAAAACCTCCCAATGTAGGGATCGCTCCTACTACAGGTTCGGTCCATACCAGGACCTTAATGATAGACTGTTAGTCAGGTGTAGTTCATGGGTCTTTTCTGTCACATTATTCTGCAGCACTCTATCACTAAATTTTTGTTCTTACATAAACCATTCGCCATACTAAGGTTGGGCGTTAGTTACTGTCACATATGTCTATGCATTACACTCTCTTTTCGGAGACCGACTCTCCACCTCACAGACAAGGTCGCTGAACATCAACTTGCTGACAGTGCAAGAGTTAAGCAGACCGAGCATGCGTCATAAATCTACAGACCGAAACATTCCGACATAGGCCGTACTAGACTCCAGCTGCTTGCCCCAGTACGCCCTGGAGCTCTAGTCCACACGTTTGTGCCCAGCACAGACAGCCACCCGAGCTATCGGTTACCTAGCCAGTCACCTCCTGGCTCACCTCGGGTGCCACGCACTTTCTTGAGTTTTCTAAATTTCCACCGTCAGCTCTATCTATGCCTGTCATTTTGTTCCTGTACTTCTTTCCTCTTTCTTGAATTTCTGTATCCCACT
>BLSH010231331.1:287924-313485 GCA_018402905.1 Glandirana rugosa
ACAAGCAAAAAGGCTTAGCGCCATTGAGCTTTTAAACGCCATTAAGCCTTTAAGCGCCATTAAGTCGTTAAAGCAATTAAGCCTTTAAGCGCCATTAAGCCGTTAACGCTATTAAGCCTTTAAGCGCCATTAAGCCGTTAACGCCATTAAGCCTTTAAGCGACATTAAGCCGTTAACGCCATTAAGCCTTTAAGCCGTTAACCTTGTCTGCTTTTAGGCTTTAAGCCTTTAGGCATTTCCGAATTTCGGAAATAAAAAAGAATATTTGAAATAATAATAAATAACTATTAAATATAGGTATTGACATTTTCTTGAAAGTATGACTATTAGTGTTAAATTTCATATTAAGTTCATTAACAGCCAAACTTTCAAGGAAATTCCAATACCTAAAATTTAATAGTTATTAGTTAGTTATTATTTCAAATATTCTTAGTTTTTTTCCAATTTTCGGATTTCCGAATTTCGGATTTTCGTCTGTTCCAATTGCCGAATTTCCGAATTACCGCAATTGCCGAATTACAGCGAATTTCCGAATTACCGCAATTGCCGAATTACCGCGAATTTCCGAATTATCGCAATTGCCGAATTACCGCGAATTTCCGAATTAACGAAATTGCTGAATTACCGCGAATTTCCGAATTACCGCAAATTTTCGAGTTACCGCGATTCGGAAAAACGAACATTCTGAAAATTCGGAAATTGGAAATTCGGAATTCGCCCGAATTGCCGAATTTTGCAAAATTTGGTAAAAATGAAATTCGTAACGAAACAAATTGCACAAGCCTAGCCACCATACGTCAAGTTAAATTAGTCACAAATGCTTTTAAACCCATGCTTTCACACACAGCTTAAACTGTTCCCAACCTAGTTGGTGCATGCTATACTGTATATATTAGCAAATTCTATCTGCCAATGTATGAAAATGTTATGCACCACTCGTCTCTATCTCAATCTTATAACTTAATTCTTCCTGTTCCTATACCTCAGACTTTCTTCCATCCAGCCAGTTCTCCTTCTGAACATGGTTCAGCCATAGGATAGGGATAGCCATAGGGAGCAAGTGCCAGAATTATATTGCAGTATTTATTTAATGGTGCTACAAGCCATAAAAATACATTGGTCTTCTGCAGGATGTGCACTTATTCTTGTCCTTTTCTTCTTATATTCATGTGTTGCCTTCCTTCCCCTGTCGTAGATTCACAGTCATTTCAATTTTTCATCAATATAATTTTATATTTTATATTTTTATAGTTTATATTGGACTACTTATACCTCCTAGTTTGTTGTAATCTTCATAATTCAATCACATAACATACTATAGATTTTCTTCAACTTTTCTGTAACTTATTCTATTCCTTTAATTGAAGGCTATGTTGCATATACACTCTATTCCCAAAAGTATTGGGACGCCTACCTTTACACGCACATGAACTTTAATTGCATCCCGGTCTTAGTCCGTAGGGTTCAATATTGAGTTGGTCCACCATTTGCAGCTATAACCGCTTCAATTCTTCTGGGAAGGCTGTCCACAAGGTTTAGGGGTGTGTCTATGGGAATGTTTGACCATTCTTGCAGAAGCGCATTTGTGAGGTCAGGCACTGATGGGAATGAGAAGACCTAGCTCAAAATATCCACTCTAATTCATCCCAAAGGTGTTCTATCGGGTTGAGGTCAGGGCTCTGTGCAGGCCAGTCAATTTCCTCCACCCCAAACTCGCTCATCCATGTATTTGTGGTCCTAGCTTTGTGCACTGGCCCAAATCATTTGGTGGGGGGGGGGAGTTATGGTGTGGAGTTGTTTTTCAGGGGTTGGGCTTGGCCCCTTAGTTCCAGTGAAGGCAACTCTTAAGGCGTTAGCATGCCAAGACATTTTGGGAAATTTCATGATGCTTCCAACTTTGTTGGAGCAGTTTGGGGATGGCCCCTTCCTGTTCCAACATGACTGCGCACCAGTGCACAAACAAGGTCCATAAACACATGGATGAGCGAGTTTGGGTTGGAGAAACTTGACTGGCCTGCACAGAGTCCTGACCTCCACCCAATAGAACACCTTTGTGATGAATTAGAGCGAAGACTGCGAGCCAGGCCTTCTCGTCCACATCGGTGCCTGACCTCACAAATGCACTTCTGGAAAAATGGTCAAATATTCCCATAGACACACTCCTAAACCTTGTGGACAGCCTTCCCAGAAGATTTGAAGCTCTTATAGCTGCAAAGGGTGGGCCAACTCAATATTGAACCCTACAGACTAAGACTGGGATGCCATTAAAGTTCATGTGTGTGTAAAGGCAGACGCCCCAATACTTAGCAATACAGTATAGTGTATGTATATATATATATATATATATATATATATATATATATATATGTGTGTGTGTGTGTGTGGTGATTTTTAATAGTTAACAAATCTATCTTAATATGCTTTTTTTCTCATTTACAAGTGTGTATTGGTTTTTCAGAATAGGAACACTATTAATATGTGTCCTGTAGTAATGTAGGGATCAATAAGAGGAACCATTGCCATGGGGACCAGAAGATCGACACTCCTGGAAGTGTCTGAGGAAGCTATTGAAGATTTCATCTCGCCATAGCAGCATCTGGTGGCACAGACAAAATGAGAGGTGCATTTTTGCTAATTTCTTTACAGAGTCACCTTAACGTTTCAACTTAACTATGAAAAAAAAATGTGACTGATATATATGTTTTTTGTTTTTCACTCCAATATAAATACTGCTACAAAGAAAGAGATGTATGGTATACTTACCAGGTTTACAAAAGTAATTTGCCAGAAGGGACAGTGAATAGTTAATGTCAGGCACGGACCATCTGCTTCCATGGAACATCCGAAAATTAATATTGTATATAAACTGGATTTTAACAGTCCCAGTATAATGCCTGCAGTCTACATTACTTTTTGGTTGGAAGGTCTTAAAATAAACCTCATAAAATATGTGCACTGTGTATGTACCCTAATAAAAGATCACTCTTTACAAAAAGCATGTCTACATTCAATCCAGATCCTTATGTGCCAAAGTTTCCATTATTATTACTACTAACACTGTACTAATAGACACATTGCTGACATATTGCTAGACATGTAGCAAAAGTTCGCCTTTTAAGAAAAATAATAAATGCACATGTTTTTGGGGTAAAAAATGTGCATTTAGTATTTTTTTTTTTTAGTATTTTTTTTGCAGGAGTCTGCAGAGCATTGCACCCATGATCAGTAAATAGTGGGTGCAATGTCAGGCTCCTGCAATCTCTTCTCAAAGCTCTGTGTCTGTACCTCTGTGTGGGCTGTACGTTTTAGAGCTGTAGGAAGAGTGAATGGACTACAAGTGCACTGATCAGCATGCCTATATTCTATTGAAACTAGGAGTCAGTCTGCCACAGTGATAGACAGGACTTGCATTTTACCCATTCACAGAAATCTGTGAATGAATAACACAGCTAAAATGCGACAGCGGCTACAATAATTCATATATTAAATGAAGGTATTTCTGCACTTCCACTTCATAATATAAGACCAGTGATTCCACCACTGTGCACAACCAAATGTAGGGGCCTCTTACCAGATGGAGTGAACAATTAAGTTATACTGTAAATGGTTGCAGCCTGCACTGAGAGGGCTCTCTCAGTGCAGGCTGCAACTCCAGCTTGTGCTTATGTAGCGGGCTGTTATTCCATACCGGACTCAGACGCCTTCATTTGGTTGTGCATGGTGGTGGAAGCACTGGTCTCATATTGGGAAGTAGAAGTGCAGAGATGTTCTGTTTTATATAGATCCGAATTTCAGCCTTCCCTATCCGCATGGTGTTCCTGGTTAGTGAGGAAGTGGCATCAGTGCAGCTGTAGCAAGTTTGGAATTGCACATAAGTGCAGTGGCGGCAAGTGACCCTCTTTCTCTTGAGATAGCAAAGAGACTCAAGAAGATCTGGGTGCTTTTGCAGATGCAGTTGGGGACAGCAATAAAGATCAGCATATTGTTCTACATTGATTGACTCACTTCTCCTCCTCCACCTGACGGGGCACTTGCTAGCCTCACACTGCTGTGTACTACCAGGAGGAGTCCCACACTCAAACCATCATCCACTGGGCCCACCTCCTCAACTGTTAATCTATGGTGCAGGAGCCAATGCATCTGACTATAGAGCTGTGAGTGCGGTAGGTGGAGCAGCATGTCCTGGAAGAACCAAGGAAGAGATTGGGTGTCTGCTAAAGTTTGAGATAGCTGAGGGGGAGCTGGATCAGAGTGGCATTACATTGATGATGGGTTTTTACAGGAAGTATAAAATGGGGATAGACATTTAAGGATCTTGGCTGTCATTGGGCGGGTGAGAATTTCAAGACCTGCTACTCTCTCTGGCTTAGCTCAAAAGGTGAGAGGGAGGACAAAAATGGCTGTACCTTTTACTTACAAGGGGTTTTGCACTTGTGCAATGTAGTGGATGCAAATGAGTGCAATTGAGACCTGCATGCATCTTTATTACAATGTACAGTATTTCTAGCCAACAATTTTTTTTTTTTTTTTTTTGCTTTTTGGGTCCTATTGGAGAGATTACCCTTCCTGTCCCAAATGTGCAATAGGAAGTGAGAAGAAATATTTACAAAGTGAGTAGAAATCCTAAACAGTTGTTGTTGTCACTTGAACAGGTGTCCATAAACAATTTCTCTTCAATTACTGTCATGGTGGCAACTAAAAAATGTTGGGTTTCTAATAATGTTCTGCAACAGTTATAATGATGAAAAGACAAAAAGGTAGAATGACTCTACTCAGTGGGGACACAGGCTACAACAAAAAGTATCAGGAGTTCTAACCCTTTCCTACGTTTTCTAAAACGTTTTTTTTCTAGACATTCAATTTAAATATACGGTACAACTGTTGGACATTGTCAAAGGATTTCTTATTGTTTTATTCTGATTCTACACATTATTTTAGATTCTACCTGCAATTAAAATATTTCTAATATATTTAAGAATTCATAGCTTAATGTGTGCCAGTGGTTTACAACTTTAAAAAAAAAAGATGTATGAATAAAACTTTTACTAACTAAACTTTTCATCACAAATCACACATTTTAATTAATGGTTATCATGCTGCTTGCTACCATGGAAACTTGAAAACAGATTTTGCTTTAATTCCAGCAGGTATGATACAGATATAAATTAAGGATACGGGTGTTATGAAACATCACTCCTTTATGTATGCATTTGCATTTTCTGAACATTAGGTCCACTGTTTTACTTGGGTGGACAAGTACCTTTTGTCCTCTTTGTGTTCTGTTTTATAGTATAAAATTGACCTAGATGAACTAACACATTTTAGTTTGATAACACATTTTAGCTTGAGAAAAAAAAGTCAATTGTTCTCACTTTATTTTATTATTTATTTATCTTTCAATACCTAAAATCACACAGGCATCTTAGAACATGTTTCAATAGATCTGGGATTGTGTGATTGGCATGGGTTTGAGAAGCTTCTGGAATTATTCAGATATTATTATTAGGTACATTTTTTTCTGCAGTTGACCTTCTTCTGACTTGCATTTGACCTGATTCAAGTAGGTTTTGTATTCCAATTAACTTTTATTGGAATGCAAAACCTGCTTAAAGCTCCACATTGTAATTGCAATGATTAAGCCCTATTAGGTGAAATGCGTTGAAGGTCTCTGGGTGAGAACTGCTGCAATAATTGCTTCTGGAATATACTTGTGAATATTGTCACACCGTCAGAGTGCTGTTATCTCTCATTTCTCCAGTGCGTTTGAAGTACAGGTGACTCCTTTCCGGCCTGGCACCCAGTATTCAGAAACATACATTGAGAGCAGAGTATGGTGTTTAATTTTCTTCAAATTGTAAGTTGATTATATATTTTGTACATGCCAGTCAAAATTAAAAATAATAATTTAAGATGCATTTAAGGGGTGATCAGAGAACCCATGCTTGTGATGCGGGAACAGCCAGTATCTTCTTCCTGGATTTAGAGTCTGGCCAACAGACTACAGTCTTTGACATGCATAAGTTGGGTTAGAGCTTACCCCACACCTATACATACTTACACAATAAAGGTCTACTCTTTGGCATCTTACAGTTTATGGTATGCTGGAACAGAAGAACTGGGGAATAATAAACACCTGGGTTACAAGACACAAGAAGGTTATTCATAGGAAAGGACCACATTTTAACAACAATTTGTACTTTCTCCATATAGTTTTTTTTTTTACACTTAAAGAGAAACTCCACTTTTGCTGAGAAAAAACAATACTCTCTGGGGGATCTAAAGAGGAAAGGATCGTCACTACTCCCGACCAGCCCAGGTGAATAAACTATAACCACTTCAACCCCGGAAGGATTTCCCACTGTAGGACCAGAGCACTTTTTGCGATTCAGCACTGCGTCGCTTTAACTGACAATTGCGCGGTTGTGCGACATTGTACTCAAGCCAGGGGCATATCATGAAATTAGTGGGCCCGTGTGCAAGCCCACACCGCACCGATCATCCCCGGCTGTCAACCAGGGAGAGATCATCCATGGGTGCAGTGTGGGTCAGAGCACAGTAGGGCCCCCACCCCTCAGGGCCCGTGTTCAGTGAACACCCTGCACCCATGGATGATACACCACTGACTCAAGCTAAATTTGTGTTCTTTTTTCCCCACAAATAGAGCTTTCTTTTAGTGGTATTTGGTCACCTCTGTGTCATTTCTGATCGCTGCTAGAAACAAACAAAGAGCGACAATTTTCCAAAAAAAACAATATTTCTTACTTTTTGCTAAAATACAAATCAGAAGTAGCGGTGATCCTTTCATCTTTATATTTATTAGTTCTCTGAATTGTTATCAAGACAAGCCTGCACCCCATGCTCTGGGACACAGGGATATTCTTTCTATACTTTGAGCGGCATCAAAAGCAATATAACAGGTCACTCTGGGTGATCTATGTACATATCAAGGATTTTAACAAACTTTGTCAATTTGTAAAATGAATCTGAATGAGAGTGACTTCTTCATTATTAATCAGCTGAGCACTTCCAGTGTTCTAATGTGTAAAGTTTCAGGGTCTGAATACCTTTAGAAGTAACTAGACCTTTGGAAGTACATCAAAAAATCAGTGAGCCAATCACACAAGCAGTGTATGGATGTGTATGCATAATTTTTTTAAAAAAAAACTGGATGCCAACCACACCTAAATTTTTATACTAAAGGGCTGTACAAAAGGGCTGAATATCGGGAGTTACAGGTCTGTTCAATACAGGCCGACATTTGGCCTGTGTATACGGCAACCGGTCCGACTGTTCGGCCGGTTTCTGTCAATGGGGCATGACCAAGAAAGGTCTGCCAATCGGCACCTGATCAGCAGCACCTGATCACTGGTGTGTTCTGGCGGGGGGCAGAACACAATAGCTCAGCAGGGGAGATTGCTAGTACACTGAATTGTTAGGACAGTGGCTTCTCCTGAGCTCTTCATTTTTTTTTTTTCGCTCAGCCCTCTGGGTTGAATGAAAAGAAAACTGTTAGCGTGTAGTAGGCTTTACACTTGAGAAATATAGCTAAAATTAAATATCTGACCCGTCATTCAGAAGATATTCCAACCCAATAATATGTTTTATGGTTATGATTCTAGAATGACAACTATATAGACCTCCCAGATGAAAATCTATTGTATCTACATTTAGCTTTAAACCAAGCAGTCACAATTGTGAACTAAAACAATAGCATAGTAGCAATTCTTCTTTCCCTTCCCGTAGACACAAAACATAAATATGTGTAGCATTTTTAGCTGTTGGCAAAGCCATGATAATAAATGTGGCTGGTTTTATTCCCCCCTTTTGTTGTAAAAAATCCAGACATCAAGTAAGATCATGCAAGTGCTAATGGATTTTTTAGCAAAATTAACACTGTTTGAAATAAGTAATCCTGTCTAATGTACCCTTAAAGGAGGACTTTTCCTGTGGACATTATGCAGCCAACAGGTCTATGTGAGGTTTAAAAGCAAAGTGTATACTGTATATACAAACCTAAAGCTAAGTATAAACTAGTAGAATTTCGAACCAAAATGCATATGAAAATTCTTAGAAAAATTCATACAAAATTTCTCAGTACATCCTAATATACAAAAGTAGTTCAAGATTTCATTTGCTTTTAACATTCGATTTTGAAATGAATGCACTTTACTGAATGAAAAGAACATACACTGTTAGAAATTTGTACATTGAAGAAAAATGTTCCATCCTGCTCCGTTGAATTTTCTCATCACTGCAGTCAAAATTGAAGGTTTTTTACAATAAATAAATAAAATATTGAAAGATATTCTACCAATGTATACCCAGCTTTACATTGAATAGCAATCACCTCCAGGTGTCTGCAAGACCATTTGGACTTTCTGGAGGTAACCCCAGGAGCTTGGAAAAGCAGCATGTTCTGAAATGCAAATAATGGCAGCCAGCACATCGCTGCTGGTTAGCGTGGTGTCCTAAGGAACAAA
This sequence comes from Glandirana rugosa, assembly GCA_018402905.1. Taxonomy (NCBI): domain Eukaryota; kingdom Metazoa; phylum Chordata; class Amphibia; order Anura; family Ranidae; genus Glandirana; species Glandirana rugosa. Next base: position 296,405 of record BLSH010231331.1, read on the forward strand.
ACAAAAAATCAGAAAGGATGTCAAGCATCTGGAGGATATTCAGTGCAGGTGATAGTTTATTACTTTCATTAAGCTCACAGGTACACTTAAATAACACTGTGCAACCACTGCTATTTAGTTTTAATAGAATTGTATATGATTTGATTAGATATGTGAGTCCATTTACATTTTCTCCAGCTTACTATACAATAATTTACATGCATGTTCTGTATTATATACTTGTGGGAGCAGTATACGTGCTTTGTACTTTTTTTCTCCTAGTTGTTTATGACAGTTTAATTACCAATGGCGTAATTCGTTCCACATCATCAGATTTCCAGTTCATACTAATGGCTTTACCTGCTTTATTTCTTCATATAGAAATGTGGGAATGGAAGCAACTTTTATATAAATACTGTGTGAATGTACTTCCTATTTATTCAATTAAATAAGGGGTTTGTGTCTCATTTCATTAACCAAACTGAATTTCATTGTTAGCTCAGGAAGCTGGACCATGAATTAAACAAATACATACAAATCCCCTGCAGAGTGCTCCTGTGCCACCAAAAAAACAGCAATAATGTCTAATTGCACGCCATTACCCAAGATGCACTTGGTTATAGCTTGAGTGATGCGTGCTGATCTCTTCCATTCTGTCAGCTTCTCTAAAGAACAGGGTTACGCTTTGTGAACAAACTATTTTCTTGTGTTTTATATGCAGAGCAGAGGAAATAGCCAAGTAAACAAAATTAGATAGAATTACATCAACCAATGAAAGTGAATCTTTAAACTCTAAATGGCTACTAAAATGTGTAGTTCGGCTGTACTCTTTGTTCCACCTAACACATATGATAGTAATAAATCTTTCCAATAGAGAGGTTTATGGATATAAAGCCCCTCTTCAGGATGATTATAAGTGAATTTGTCACATCAACTATACAATGTGGTACAGCACAGTACTGTACATGTAGATTGCCTGGCCACCTGTGTATGGTCCAGGCCTTTATGAACTGAAGGGGGGAATTGGGGATCTTCTACTCCCCAGGCAGGGTCCAGTGCCATGTCAGAGGCAGAAGGCATCTCCATGCTGGCAACCAATGGGTCTCCAGCCGGTGAAGGCAGAAGAGGAACAGTAAGCTGAGTCCAGTCTAGGTGCAGGGGTAGCACCACTCGCAATTGTTTCCAAGCAGGCAGCTCTGCTCCAATCCCTGGGCTAATTAACTAGAGAAACTTGAAGTGTACTCCACCAGTAAGGTAACAAGGACTGACAGTGTGACACTGTGCGACAGGTGTACACAATGACAACTCTGTCTCTGTGTGTGTAACAGGTACAATAGCAAATCTGGGTCCCACATGGCTCTTAGAATAGGATCTTCAACCTCACCACAATTGTACTCACACAATAAATTATGGAGTAATACTGACAACAACAACAAACCCATCGCTACAAGACTGCTCACAAAAAATCTTATAGTGTAGCAATGACAGCAACAACAAGTCCAGCACTGCAAGATGATAACCCAACATACTATATTGTAACAATGGAAGCAACAACAAGCACAGCACTACAAGACTGATAACACAACTTTTTATAGTGTAAGGATGACAGCAACAAGTCCAGCACTATACGTCTGATAACACAAGAACTTCCAGTGTAACAGCAACAACAGGGCTAGCATAACAAAATTAAATAAGTATAGCCAAAGCTATTTTGGCTATACTTCTCATATGGATCACGGGAGTGCAGCCCACCATCGGCTGACACAAATACAGTCCAGGCTCTGAAAAGATCCCAACCGTATGGTCGGGATCCACCCACAAGACTGGACTGGCATCTGGCTCAGCCTCTCAGCAATACACTGAGAGGCTGAACCAGTCCCTCCTGCCCCCTCCACAGCCCAGCACTCCAGTAAGAGCTGGAGGAGCAGAGAAGAGAGCCGTACATTAAAAGAATGCTGAGAACTGAGTGATCAGCTGTTTTTGACCACTCAATTTTCAGTTTTAGAGGCGACCAGAGACAGATCCATTTTGCATCCACCTAGGCGAGTATAAATGTTTTTTTTTTTCTAAATCCCATATTTCTCTTTAAATGACACAACATCTTATAGTTTAACACTCACAGCAGCAAGAAGATTGCTGACACAACATGTTATATTGTAAAACTTGCAGCAACAACCAACCCAGCACTACAAGGCTGTTAACACAGCATATTATGAATTGCCACATTTTTACTAATGTGTGTCATCTGCAAACAGTCATTGTTCAGTAAGAAGTCTTAGGGGATTTTTCACAATCCATACATTTAACTGTCATATACTGTAGACAGGAACATGATATACTGAGGCCTTGTAAAATAACAGAACATAGTATGGCTCTTTATATTAGAGGATACAACAAACAGCCAATAGTGAACACTTCAAACACCCACTGGAAATGTGCTTTAATCATGGAGCACTGTAGCTTTTCTGGGCTTATAATCTGTTATATCATCAAGGTCCATTCATTTGGAATACATATAGTTGCTTAATAGTAGATTGTGTCCACCTTGCATCAAGTTGGTTTCCAGAGAGTTTGATAAAAATGAGGATGAAAGAGAAAGAGAGGAGGAGAGGGAGGGCAGAGACAGGAAGAAACAGAGAGGGTGAGAGAGAGAGAGGGAACAAGAGATAGGAAAGAATGAAAGAGAGAGGAAAAAGAATTAGAGCGAGAGACCTCACTTACACAAAGATATTGATACGATAGAACGAGTCCAAAGACTGGTAATAAAAATGGTGAAAGGTTTGGGGGATAAAACAAATCAAGAGCAACTTCAGGAACCTAATATGTACAGTATTGAGGATAGAATAGGTGAGACAGTCAACAGTAAATGGCTTCAGACAACCTTGGGATAAACATAGATCTATAGTGAGACAATAAAGTTAACAAAAAAACAAAAAATAAAATAGGCAGACTATATATAGATGTCTTTTTCTGCCATCACTTTTCTATGTTTTTATGAAAAAGAGAATGAGGGACAATAAAGTTTCAAACAGACATATACTTTTTGTCATTGTGTCTATTTAAATTGCATTTACTCAATTTTTTAACTGATTACTTCCTTTTAATATTTTAAAATTATAATATATAAATATTTTGCATCACATACTTTTATTGTGTTTTTTTATTCGTTTTTTTTTATTGTTGGGGCATGGAAGGTTTTTGGAGGAATTTCCTGGGCTATGGTCTTACTATGGTTGATAAAAAATGCATTAAAGTTGACTCTTCTCACTGAGTATGCAAACTGTATATTCTTCCCATGCCAAAGTGTGAGCCATAGTTTTCTACCACAGTTACTGTATCTCTATATGAGGATGCAAATCTACCCAGTTAATAATGGCTATCAACACTCTCAATTTAGATTTAAGTTTGAATGGCTGCTGTCAAGTTCAAACATGTGTTGGATTCTAATATTTCATTGGCTCTCTATTGGCAAGATAACTCTTGCCATTCTTCTACCTTGCTCCCAATAACTACAGCCATAACAAGTACAAATTAGTGTCATGCTCTCTTAATTAATACAGTTGGAAAAATGTCTTGCTAGTGACATTGTCAATAGGCTGTTGTATGTTCCAGAACAGAATATTTTTTGGTACAAGTCTATAAGAACTAAAAGCAACTTGAAGCAGATAAACTGTGGATCAAATACACTCTCAATGAATTCTAGATTATCATTATTAAGTGTATCAAACTGATGTCAAAACTCGAAATACATTTTTTGTGATTGAGATTTTTTAGGCACAACCTAAAATTTTTAAAAAACATTTATCTTTTATTTTAAAGTATCCACATAAAAGACAAAGAACTTAAAATCATTTGGCTTACCAGTACCTCTAGGGCCCTATAATAACAGCCTTAGTCCCCACAGTGTCCTAGGAGCTGTCTGCCACCCAGCATCCACAGATAGATCCTCAGTGAGGGAGACAAAAAAATCCTTCTCTAGACCAGGACTTCAAGACAGTGTCAATCTTCTCCAGGCCCTTGACTCAGCAGCTGAGACCCGGACTACAATTTTTTGTCTCAGTAAAGCTGTCTCCAGGGGCAGCAGCCCCAAGAGAACTGAAACCCTCTGTGGAGAGAAGAGAACACTCTGGCAAAGCTTCCAAAACATGTATCTCCTCCCCAGCCACCTTCTGGATGTCTCCTTCCAGGGATTGGCTGGGGCATGATAAATAGCCACACTGATCATTTGCATCTCCCTGCCCCTCTCGCAGAGGCAGGTGGGAGGATTCAAACCCTCAGCTCCGGAAACCCTGAACAGACCAAAACAATCAATTACTGCTCCACTCACTACAGTGAAGGTAAAAATGACGTTTAACCTAGGAGCATAACTAGAGGAGGGTGCTACAAATGTAATTTTTTGCTTGGAGTCTCTTCCTCCTTCTTGAAGGGCTGGTTTATACGTTATACATGTTTTTGGTGCACTTAAATGCACAATGCAAGATACTTCGCATAAAATGCATCATGGTTTCTGTGCCTTGAAATTAATGGTATATTTCATATCTGCATTTTCCTCCACTGTATTTTTACTATCTTAGAAGCTGTATTTTTGCACCTGTCTAAAGATGAATGGGACTACAGCATTCTTCCAACTGGTCAGTAGTATACAAAAATATCCATATAAAATGTACATAAACATATTTGAGAACATATATGTAGCACACCCCCTGAAGGGCCACAGATGAACTGGGAACCCCCACCATGCACAACCAGGCACACTGAATTTCTACAGTCACTCCAGAGTCAGAGAATAGTCTGTGACTTTGTTCTTTTTTGTTTTATTGAGGGATATAACTTAGATATGGAAGGGAGGTTATGTGATGTCCACCTGACTTCAAACAAACTTCAGAGACAACTCTTCCTATATACAGTCCAATATACAGTTCCTCTTCTTCCTCCAGCACACAGTTGCTTGCAGAACCCAGTTAAGCACCCTGTAGGGATTTTGTAGCAAAGGCCCATTACAGGCAGGGGCCTGCAGCCACTATACTTGAAGAGCAGATATGGTGACACAGCTCACACTTTCCCAGCTCTTAATTTTTGTGGTCACTGATCCCTGCACCACCTCTTCAGGCACTGCCAACCTGCCTGGCTGCAACTGCCCCTTTCACTAGCCCTCCAGGCTAACTTCTCCCCACAGTTCTCCAGACTGATACTCTCTCCACAGTCCTTCAGACTGACACACACCAGCCCGATTCTCAACAGATCTCCCAGACGTGCAGACCTGCTCCCGCTGTCCTCTCTCCTTTCTCCCATGCCCCCAGGAAGGGTTTCCTCCGTGTTGTGGGGGATCCTTCCAGCACCAGAGCCCCAAGCTTGAGGTCACCCCGCTCAGACTAGGGGGCGCCCTACAAGGCCTCCGACAGCCTCCTCTGCATTTCATCTTCATCTTCCACCTGACTGCTCTTGCTGGCATGACTCATGCCTATTTATGAGGCGAGTCCACCCCCTGCCAGCCCATTTGCTGGAGATTGGCTGAGGCCCTCATATATATTCCAAACAGCCCTTCCTAGCTTCCACCCAATACATCTAGAACCTTCTCCAATGTACCAGAAAACAGGAGGAGGAACCAGAACAGCTGTCTGAATGAGTCATCCAGCCTCCAGCTACTAAACCTTGACCCAGATTCACAACCCAGGCCTAGCTCTTAGCCAAGCCAATTTGCCTAACAACTAACCTATTTACATCTAGCATACTAGAGTATTCTACATATATAAAATGTATGTAAAAGTGCAGGAATTCTAAAGTGCAAAAGTGTGAACCAGTTGTAAGGTTTATAATATGTATCCATTATTAGAGTCTGTATAAGTAATAGAACATACTGCACTCATTAATAATCGAAACATGTAATAAATCAAAAAGGTTATGCATTGTAAGTTTCAAATCACACCATTAGTACATGAAATGTATACTGAAAATATGCCTAGTTTCTACTTTATTAAAGTAGAACAATAATGACACATAAAATCATTTTGTGATTCAAAGAAGTTTAAACAAGGTTTGTAAACTGAGAGGTTAAAAAAAATAGCAGTTGTAACACCTAAAGTGTCAAGATGAAAGTGAAATAATCACAGTGAATGGAAAAGATAATTGCACCATAAACATGGTTGCACATATTGATAGGTATTCATTAAAATTTTACAAGCAAAGCAACATTTTTGCAGTTAGCGAATGCTTAAGCAGTCTCACAGTCTAAGTACTAATTGGATGACATCTTTTTCTATATATAAAAATGTTTTCTTTCAAAGAACATACATGTTTGGGACCAAAACAAAGTATAGTGATTTACAAGCTAAACCTGAAAACAACTTAGAGGGGTTCTAAAGGCAGAAGGTTTTGTTTTTATCTTAATGCACACTATGTATTAAGATAAAAAACCTTTTGTGTGCAGCAGCTCCCCTCAGCCCCCTAATACTTACCTGAGCCCCATCTCAATCCAGCGATGTTGCACAAGAGACTCGGCTGTTTGGGACTCTCCCTCCTCATTGGATGAGACAGCAGCAGGGTGCCATTGGCTCCCGCTGCTGTTAATCTAAGTTAGTGAGCCAATGCGGAGAGAGAGGGGGCAGGGCCGAGCTGCTGCTCCATGTCTCAATGGACACACAGAGCAGTGGCTTGGCTCAGGTACCCCGATAGCAAGCTGCTTGCTGTGGAGGCACTCAGCAGGAGGGAGGGGCCAGGAGTGCCGGCGGGGGACCTGAGAAGAGGAGGATCCAGGCTGCTCTGTGCAAAACCACTGCACAGAGCAGGTAAGAATAACATGTTTGCAGGGGGCGTGGTTTGCACGCACTGCAGATGGCCGCAAGACCTTAGAGCTCCGGCTAATCGAGGGGAAATACAGCAACTCAGACCTCACAACACCGCCCAAACCCCACAAATCCCGCTGGCCTTTCCTCCCCTCAGGTGGAGAGACGATGAGGAAGAGAAAGGAGAACCGAAGACCGCAAAAATTGACGGAATTCTTCAGCCCAGCCTCACGGAGCTCATTTCAAGATGGCGCCGGCGCGGCGGCCTCAGCCGCGAGAGAACACACTAACAGCCACTACACAGATCTACCCGATGACCGGACGGAGTACAGATCCCCAGGGACGTCTCCGACTCGCCGCTCTTCTCATCCTGACAGCCCGACATGCAGCAGCCCGGCCAAGTCCCGTATGAGGTTGGAGGAGCCGCCATGTGACCCGGTGAGTCAGGATTCTTCTCCAATCCCTCACACTACCCCCAGCTCTTCTATTGCTGCATTCCCAACCAGTAATCAGCCTGTAGTGGACACCCTGCTTAAGGACATGTTACTTTCACTTCAACAATCACTTCACACAGATATATCCACCCTTACCCACAAGCTATCAAGGGAACTCTCCTCCCTAGGGGAGAGAGTCCACAATGCAGAAAATGCTATCAGTGACATAACCTACACTGTTAACGATCTAGTGAACGCTAACGATGAGGGGGTGGAAGAGAGACAATGGCTGCGATCCAAAATAGCCGACTTAGAAGATCGCAGCAGAAGAAACAATGTGAAGCTTAGGGGGATCCCCGAAACAATACAGCCCCAAGACCTCAATCAGTACGCCACAGGCCTGTTTAGGGCCCTCCTCCCTGATCTGCAACCAATTGAGCTGGCAATAGACCGCATAATCGGATCCCTAAACCACCCTTTCTCCCAGAAACAACCCCCAGAGATGTCTTACTTCGCATACACTTTTATACCACCAAAGATTCAGCTTTGAGAAAGGCAAGAACCCTGGGCAAACTCCCAGAACCCTACGAAGCAATACAAATGTTCCCAGACCTATCCAAATATACTATGGATCTGAGACGCCAATTAAACACTATAACAAAGGCTATAAATGGAGCCACCCAGCAAAACTCACTATAGAACGAAATGGCAAATCACACACCATCTCTTCCCTCGATTCAGGAATAACCCTCCTTAAAGAATGGGGTATCATACCCGAACCCTCTCCTGAAAACAATCCGAAGGCAATTCGGAACCTGAGTCCACCGTTGTGGCACAAGGCAAACCGAAAATTTCAACCTAAATTCTAAGCAGGTCCCACCAGACAACACACCTGCCACTGCTTCCCCTCTCCTCCACATTAGCCGACTCTGCAGTGATAAACCTCTTGGGACGTTCACCCTCACCGTTACCAAGCAGCTACATTGCTAATGTTTTTCAGCTGCACAGTTATGTTTCTTGTTTTTTTCTTTTTTTTGCCGTTTCTTCTCTCCTCTCCCCTTCTACAACCCTCCCTTCCTCCCCTTACAGCCCGAATCTCAGAGGTGGAACCAAGAAGACACCACACAGCCCAGAATAACCCTGCATTGAATCCTCCGGAAGGACTTACCCCTACAACCTGGTATGAGAAGCCGTCTCTCACAGTGAGTAAACGTCACAGCGCACAAATGACACCACCATCATGAACACAAAGGCCTTAACCACCCGGCCAAAAGAGCGACGCTCTGGCAAACTGCCCTAAAGCTGGGCGGAGATATCATTTGCGTTCAAGAAACGCACTTTAAAGAAAAGGAAGTACCGAAATTCTCACATAAGCTATTCCCCTATATACACCTGGCCAACTCAGATGAAAAGAAAAGAGGAGTAGCCATATTGATCAAAAACACCATAGACTTTGAGCTGATTCAGGAACAAGCAGACCCAGCAGGCAGATACCTGACCCTTGTCTGCAAAATCAACTCAGCATTAACCACTCTTACTTGCCTGTACGCACCTAACTCCCACCAGATCGCATTCCTCAACAAACTTATGAAGAGAATTCGCCAGATCCAAAAAGGTATGATGATAACGTGTGGAGACTTTAATATCGCTCCGGACTTATCAATTGACACCTCTAACAGACACAGAAGGGGAACCTCCCCTCTACAATCCTACCTCAGATCCAATAATCTCTATGACACCTGGAGGTGCCTTCACCCTGAGGAAATTGATTACTCGTTTCACTCCAATGCCCACAACACCTATACCAGAATAGACCTCTTCTTAACCGATAGACAGTCACTACAACTAGCCTCAGAATCAACTATAGAACAAATTACCTGGTCGGACCACGCACCGATAACCCTATCCCTCTGTCCTGCACAACGCACCACCGGTCCGAACGTATGGAGGGCCAGTGTAAAACTCATGAGAACTTCACCCTACGCAGATGACCTTCAAGCCAAACTCAAAGAATTTTTTGACCTCAATATTGGATCTGTTGACAAAGCCTCAACGCTATGGCAAGCGCACAAAGCTTACATAAGGGGGGTGTTTATCAAACTTAGTGCAATAGCCAAAAAAAGGAGGACGCCGCGTCTAGATGAGCTCACTGACCAAATCCAATCGATAGATGATCAAAACAAAAAAACTCCCAATGATTCCCTTAGGGGAAAGCTAACAACCCTTAGGCAGGAACTTCGTCTGCTACTTCTCGACAACTATGAGAAGGCCCACAAAAAATTCAAAGCAGTAGCCTACTCTACTAACAATAAGGCTGGAAAACGCCTGGCAGACCGCCTTAAAGCTGCTCGTATGAAAGCCAAAATTCCCTTCCTGTATCACCCTATCACCAAAACTAAAGAAATCCATCCCCAGGAGATAGCCAATGCCTTTAGTACATACTACAAATCCCTTTACAACCTAAAGGCAGACCCGCTTACCCTCCAACCCTCCCCCTTAGATATTCAGAACTTTCTATCACGGGTTAACCTTCCTAAATTGGATCAAATTCAACTACAAAAACTCTGCTCTCCATTCAACGTACAAGAAATACTTCATCACATAGACTCACTACCCAACAATAAGTCCCCTGGCCCAGATGGCCTCCCAAGTGAATACCTCAAACAATTTAAAGGAACCCTTGCCCCCCATCTATGTGACCTCTTCAATGACGCTGCCTCCTCCTCCAGCTTCCCAAAAGAGATGCTGCAAGCCCTAATCGTTACTATTCCCAAACCTGGCAAGGAACCCATAACCCCACAAAATTTTCGCCCCATTTCTCTCCTCAATGCGGATGTTAAAGTACATGCCAAAATCTTAGCTACCAGATTAATGGAATTTATCCCCCAGCTGATCCATCGAGATCAAGCAGGTTTTGTGAAAGGCCGCCAAAAGGCGGATGCCACCAGAAGATTGATTGACACCATACATCTAGCCAAATCCACAGGAACGCCTTCTCTGCTCCTCTCTTTGGACGCAGAGAAGGCGTTCGATAGAGTTCACTGGGGATACCTCCAAGAAACACTTGCCAGGTTTGGTTTACAGGGCAATATACTACGGGCCATTATGGCACTCTATTCAACCCCCTCTGCTAAAGTACTTACTCCAGACGCACTGTCATCAACGTTCCATATTACCAACGGTACGCGCCAAGGCTGCCCACTATCTCCAATTATATTCAACCTAGCAATAGAGCCGTTAGCCGCCTCCATCAGAGATGCAAGACGAATAGCGGGCCTTGAGGTAGGGATGACGTCCCACAAGATTAGCCTTTTTGCCGATGACGTGATTCTCATGTTAACTAATCCCCTCTCCTCTCTCCCCGCCACTCAGGATCTACTACTCCAATTCAGCGCAGTATCATACTATAAAAAAAATTCATCTAAATCTCAAATTCTGAGTATAGGCCTAGATAGTGTCACCAAAGCTATCCTGGAATCCAAACTCCCATACCAATGGGCAGATCACTCTATTAAATACCTGGGCATCTCCCTCACAAACAACCTCAACTCAATCTTCAAAGACAATTTTTTTCCCTTCAGACAATATTACACTAAACTACTAGACCACATCACCAAACAAGAACTCTCCTGGACAGGCAGGTTAGCCTCATTTAAGATGCTAGTACTTCCCCAAATACTGTATCTATTCAGATGTCTCCCTATCCCCACCCCCCAAAATTACCTGAACTCTCTTCAAACATTGCTGAGCAGATGCATTTGGCAAAACAAAAAGCCCAGAGTCAACAGAAACTGGCTCTATAAACACAGAGCTGTAGGAGGGTCAGGTCTCCCAAATCTGACAGACTATTACCGAGCATGCATCCTGACTCAGCTTAGGGAATGGTTCAATCCAGCTGACTCCTCCCTATGGTGCCAACTGGAACACCATCAAGTCCCAGGATGTAACCTAAAGGCCTGGTTATTCAGCCTAAACCCAAAACCCCATTATGACATCTCCCTCTCACCAACGATTAAGGCTACGTGTAAAGTCTGGAAAAAATGTATCCAACTTAAATGGTCAGACACTCCCACCGCCAATCCACAGATCCCTCTAGCCACAGTTCACAGACTCATACTGTACTTCTCCCTCACTTCATGGGCAAACGAAACCACTAGCCTCCTTAATGACTTACTAACGGACGATGGGATAAAACCATTCAAACAACTTCAGGAGGAATTAGAATTGCCCAACAGATACTTCTACCAATATTTACAACTGAAACACTGCATCAACAGTAACCCACACCTTCGGGTGCCTCTTCCCATCCCTGCACTGAAATACCTCAACACCCACAACAACTGCCCAAAGGGCATCACTCTTTTCTACAATCTGATAAACGAAAAAACAACTTTCATTCACACATCAGTAGGGCAGAGGTGGGAAGAGGACCTAAGATCCTGTTTCTCTTCAACCCAGTGGGAGTCTGCCCTTCGGTCAATTTACAAGAACACCTCATGCGCCTCTCTCTGGGAATTAACTCAGAGCATCACACAAAGACGTTACCTAACACCCCACAAGATAGCCCTGTTTGATCCTCGCTCCTCTCCCCTCTGCTGGAGAGCATGCGGCAAGGAGGGAACCCTACTACATGTTTTGTGGGAATGCCCTCTGATCCAAAAGTACTGGTCGGAGATATTTCGTATGATCCAAGAGATAACCGGAATTTCCCCGAACAACCCACCAGCACTAGGTCTTCTGAACCTCAATATTGAAGAATTCCCACACATTTTCCATAAATCTCTTACACATATCCTCCTAGCGGCCAGACAAAACATTACCAAGCTGTGGAAAAATGCTAAATCCCCCTCATTAAAAGAAGTAATCAACCAGATTCATTCCCATTATAACTACGAAATCACGCTGGCGGCGGATAGAAAGCAATATCTGAAACTAACTCGCCTATGGAACCCATGGGTTGTGTGGTACAATTCACATAATACTATGTAATTTGCCATCATACTGAGACTCATACCTTTCCCTCCTCCCCCCTCCCTCTCTCCCCTTTATGTTAATTCCCCTACGCCACAATAAATCCAACTTTCCAAACTCTACCAAGTTCCTCTTGCCTAGAGAGTCTACCCACTGACAAACTACCTAGTAGAACACCAACGTCCCTGCCCTAGAGCACAGCTTGTTCCCATAGGGATGCCGGGCTTAGGGACTTGAGACCATCTTGAACTACCGATATAGTATTTTTACTAAGTACAGTTCTCTCCTGGTGGAATGTATACACTACCTGTATTTATAACTTTTGAGTTGTAACCTGCCGACAAGTTGATATGTTTTTGCTACATTTCTTGTTATATTTCCTTTGTACTAATAAAAACTATTGAAACTAAGAATAACATGTTTGTTATTTTCATAGAAAAAAAAGAGATTTTAGTACCACTTTAAGTTTGTGTTAACTGTTACACCTACCTGTGGCTTGGCCCCATGTATATGTTTATACAATGAAGGCAGAAGGGAGAGACAGTTTATCACAAGGTAAGTAATAGTACATTACCCTGCCACTGAGATCTGTTGGCTGGGCTGTCTAGCAGCAGTATGTTTAGGGCCACAGTGGTATGTGGTTGGATTAAATTATTTTAAATCTTTATTCCAAATAGCAAGTTAAAGACATTGTAAACCATCCTACCAGCACCTTTTGTTTTTCACTCAAATAGGATGTATATTGATCATGTAGTTTCATGGTGTAATTTGTTGCTCTGGACACACAGCCTATGGTAGTGTAAATCTTCATATTCTGGTGTCAGCAGTTTATGTTTGTGTTCACACATGACACAGAAACAATAAGGATTATAAATCCCCAAGGCTGCCTTGTATAGAGATACTGGGGGTTAAGTAATTAAATAGCTTTATTTAAACAATGTTGTAAAAATGTAAAAGCTAAGGCCCCTTTCACACGGGGCGGATCTGCTCAGCAGGCTCCGCTAGCTCAGCGGGAGATTGCTCCGTTGATCTCCATTGAGCCGGCGGATGACAGGTTCGTCTCTGCTCAGTGTGCAGGTATGGTATCAGATCCCCGCTGTTCTCTATGGGGAAGATCAGATGAAAATGGGCTACATGTCTGTTTTCATCTGATTCCATCCGATCTGTTGGACGGATGGCAAACGTATCACCATCCGTCTGTTTTGAGCGGATCTTTTTGGATCGAATGGCAGATGGGTGTCAGCGGACACATCTCCGATGACATCCGCCTGCCCATAGAGGTCTATGGGTGGCGCGCTCGGATCCGCCCAAAAAACGGACAGGCGGATCCCAGCAGGCTGATTGTGTGAAAGGGGCCTAAAAATACACACTACCACCAATGCAAGTAATTAAAAATACAATGTTGTCAAATAGATGAGAGGAGCTGCTAGCAGCACACCACAATCATGCACACATCTCATGTACACCACTAGGACACAGGGAGGGGGAAAGATGTAAACTCCAATCTGAATAAAGCCATGGGCTGGGCTGCAAAGGTAAGGATGTAATAACTCAGTTACTATTAAACCATAGTTCAGATTGCCACTGGAAGTTCCTTTCCAATATGTGTCCCCCTTAGACCAGAAGTGTCCGTAATTGTAAGCGGGTGTCACTAGAGGCCAAAGCCTTGATGGATCACAGCTGCTGGGTCAATGGTGTCCATGTGCCGTAATAGACCGGGACTGAGTATCTTTAAAATCCTCCTGAGGAGGCAAGATAAACATAGCAGTCAGCTGTCTCCTTTAGCGGGGAATGTGCGAGCATATCAGGTGTAAATCAGTCTTCCGGACATACACAGTAAAATCCTCCCCGAGGAGACAAACACTGCAGTCAGCTGTCTTCTTCAGCGAGGAATGCGTGGGTGGCTCAGGTGTGAAACAGCCTGCTGGATGTAGACAGGGTATACTGTAGGTAAAGTCATCATTGCCACAGCCATGGCATGTAAGAACAGTTACAGTAACACCTCTGTCTCCGCTTAGTCTGTCAGTCCTGTCAGTGCAGGCTCCCCAGCCTGGATAACAACTTGTTGTTCTCCAGCATTAGTATGGATCCTTCCCATCACATATTTGTTTAGCATGGGTGTATGTATATGCAGCTCTCTGACCACAGTGATGTCATTTTGACGCGTTTTGCCCACCAATGAGCGCAAGCTTCTTCGGAGGCATGAGGCATGGCACTACACAGGTTAATGTGTGACCTCTGTCTGTAGTATGTGAACTGCATTTTGCTGTGAAGAAACTACATATCCCACAATCCCTGGGTCTCTCAGTCATGCACTGTTCCAGGTGAGAGCTTCACAGAAATTAGATCTGACACAGAGACAAACAAGCAGCACTTTCACAGATAGATAGAGAGCTCACTGGTGTAGCCAAAAAACTTTTTTTTTATTACATTAGCACTCCCATAGTGTGAGGCAACACAGAGCAGATAGCAATTCATGCACTGGATGCTGTGTGCCCCGAAACAGGGTGTTTGCTTGTCCTTTTGGCAAATAGGGACAAGCTAGGTGAATAAATATATGAACTTCTATCAGCCAAGACTCTACAAACTGCAGCCACAACAAGTGAGCCCATCATTACAAACTAAGGCAAACAAACGGCACAGGAAATCTACTGTAACTACACTAATAACTAGTTAAAAAAAAAAACATTTGAAAATATACAATGCCTTTAAGTAAAGATACAGTATCTCACAAAAGTGAGTACACCCCTCACATTTTTGTGAATATTTTATTATATCTTTTCATGTGACAACACTGAAGAAATGACACTTTGCTACAATGTAAAGTAGTGAGTGCACAGCTTGTATAACAGTGTAAATTTGCTGTCCCCTCAAAATAACTCAACACACAGCCGTTAATGTCTAAACGGCAGGCAACAAAAGTGAGTACACCCCAAAGTTAAAATGTCCAAATTGGGCCCAATTAGCCATTTTTCCTCCCAGGTGTCATGTGAATCATTAGTGTTACAAGGTCTTAGGTGTGAATGGGGAGCAGGTGTATTAAATTTGGTGTTATCGGTCTCACTCTCTCATACCGGTTACTGGAAGTTCAACATGGAACCTCATGGCAAAGAACTCTCTGAGAATCTGAAAAAAAAAATTGTTGCCCCAACATAAAGATGGCCTAGGCTATAAGAAGTTTGCCAAGACCCTGAAACTGAGCGGCAGCGTGGTGGCCAAGACCATAAAGCGGTTTAACAGGACAGGTTCCACTCAGAACAGGCCTCGCTATGGTCAACCAAAGAATTTAAGTGCACATACTCTGCGTCATATCCAGAGGTTGTCTTTGAGAAATAGACATATGAGTGCCGCCAGCATTACTGCAGAGGTTGAAGGTGTGGGGGTCAGCCTGTCAGTGTTCAAGCCATATGCCGCACACTGCATCAAATTGGTCTGCATGGCTGTCGTCCCAGAAGGAAGCCTCTTCTAAAGATGATGCACAAGAAAGCCTGCAAACAGTTTGCTGAAGACAAGCAGACTAAGGACATGGATTACTGGAACCATGTCCTGTGGTCTGATGAGACCAGTATAAACTTATTTGGTTCAGATGGTGTCAAGCATACGTGGTGGCAAACAGGTGAGGAGTACAAAGACAAGTGTGTCTTGCCTACAGTCAAGCATGGTGGTGGGAGTGTCATGGTCTGGGACTGCATGAGTGCTGCCGGGACTGGGGAGCTATAGTTCATTGAGGGAACCATGAATGCCAACATGTACTGTGACATACTGAAGCAGAGCATGATCCCCTCCCTTCGGAGACTGGGCTGCAGGGCAGTATTCCAACATGATAACGACCCCAAAAACACCTCCAAGACAACCACTGCCTTTCTAAAGAAGCTGAGGGTAAAGGTGATGGACTGGCCAAGCATGTCTCCAGACCAAAACCTTATTGAGCATCTATGGGGCATCCTCAAATGGAAGGTGGTGGAGCACAAGGTCTCTAATATCCACCAGCTCCATGATGTGGTCATGGAGGAGTGGAAGAGGACTCCAGCGGCAACCAAAGCTCTGGTGAACTCCATGCCGAAGAGGTTTAAGGCAGTGCTGGAAGATAATGGTGGCCACACAAAATATTGACACTTTGGGCTCAATTTGAACACTGTTATACAAGCTGTACACTCACTACTTTACATTGTAGCAAAGTGTCGTTTTTTTCAGTGTTGTCACATGCAAAGATAGAGTAAAATATTTACAAAAATGTGAGGGGTGTACTCACTTTTGTGAGATACTGTATGGTCACACAATTTGAAGGAAAATATAACATTAAACTATGTTTTCCAACAAAGAAATTGCCAAAACTGCCACTTTGTAATGTGACTGCTGTTCAAGTTTATATAATAGTTATACGTTTTTTCCTAGTTTTGGATACACTGAGGAAGGGTTAGAACTTTGTTGGGTTGTTACTGCTATCCAAGGCCCTGTTAGATAGTTTTCCCCTCACTTCCTGTCCTGCTAATAATGTTTAACCAGACAGGAAGTTACCAACATCAACATAGACAGAGATAAAACATGCTTTTATTAAGTAAAGGAGAGAAAGGCAATGAGATTTTTATTTGTGTCTGTGTACACGTTGTTGATTTTCCCTCACTTCCTGTCTGGAGAAAAAACATTTTCAGCAGGACAGAAAGTGAGGGTAAATCTCTCTAACAGAGCCTCAGATAGTGATATAAAACCAACAGGAGTTCTTATCATTACCCGCACTATCCAAAAGTAGAACAAAATGTTTTTGGCTTCGACCTTAACCTCCCTGGCAGTAATCCCGAGTGTGTCTCGGGGTGGAATTTCAGTACCATTAGCGGTAACCCCGAGCCACACTCGGGATTGCATTGCTGGATCCAGGCAGCGTTACTCACCTTGTCCCCTGGATCCAGCGATGTCC
>BLSH010231331.1:321283-333045 GCA_018402905.1 Glandirana rugosa
CGCGTACGCGGCCGCGTAGTACCCTCTACGCAGTGGCGTACAAACACAGTATAGGACAAAGGGGCTTGCATGCGAGTCCCTTGCATGCGTGCGAGTCCCTTCCCTGACCGACACCAGGGTCTGAACATTGGCTGTCGCGTTGTTCCCTGTCGTGGTAGATCACCTCTCTTTGTTTAGAGGAAGGTAGAACCCGACAGTTACCTCGGGGTCCCGCCGTAAACTCTCATAAGCTGCCTCTCTAGTCCTCCCCACGTCCAGCGCAAGAAGGGCCCCTGTGGTATGGCTCAAATGCCGCCCTGGGGCTCCATTGACAGCCCAAGATGGAAGGAGATTTGTTTCTCTCCACTAGATGGTGCTGTCCCTTGTTGCGCTGTCGGTTACAAGTCTGGGACCACAGCCAGTCCCTTCCCTGAGCGTGCGTACGTTCCCTGAGCGTACGTTCGGGGAAACAGGATATGACACAAACATGCGGTGACGCATCTCCCATGATGCGCCGGCGCATGCGCGGTCCCATAAAGACGCCGGGGATGGTAGCCGGCGCCATTCTTGAACCAGCCGATCGAGTGTCAGGCTGCATGAAAATCTTTTTGAAGATCCTTCCTGGGGGAGCTGACCTTTCAAGGGGGCTAATACCTGTCCCACTGGTAATCTTACTCGGAGACTCTGGTGTGTGGCTTGGTTCTTCCTTGGATCTCCTCCCATGATACAATACTCTCTATGGAACAGTAAGTAAAACCCCCCAATACTTATTTGGAGTTTACTATAGCTCCAATTTGGGGAATTTGCTTACAAATTGCCATATGTTTAATATATAATATATTTATCTAGAAATTCTTGGAGATATATACATATATACACCGGCTGTTGGCAACCTTTGCCTTCTCATCCTGACGTTAAAGGGGAAAGGGACCTCTGGCGAGGTATGCGACTCCCGGGGATAGGGTCTCTGGAGAAACAACACTGTGCTAAAATGTAAGTGTGTCAAATTTCAGAATGTATATTAATTATTGTGAATAATTTACATGGAAGATATTATTTTGTACATTATCTATCTCTACAGAGAAGGTGATATTTGTTCCCTGAAGAAGGAATATTAAAAAGTCGTTCCGAAACGCGTAGGAAGTCACCTTGTTCCCATGGATGGTCATTCAATATTTTACTTGGCCGTCCAGGACTGGTGATATCATCTCTCTCCTATAATGCACATACAGTCATATGCTTCAATGTAATATTGATTGATTTTATGCTATATTGGTTGTCTTCATTCTATGTTAAAATATTAACTTCTTCAATAAATGCATATTTTAAAGAAATTATTTAGTCTAAATTGCCTTAAAAATCCCAACAATGAAGGGGTAACACAATGGGAACATTTCACTACTACCTTATTTAGGCTGTATAAATATCTAATTTCAATATTACTTTGAAGAACACTTCTTTTTTTTAACATAATTTATTTAAACATTTTTCATACAGATAGCAATGCACCAGCATTGGTCTATAATAGGAGCATCAGTCATTCCATAGTTAGTCCAGCAAAATACATAACGCAGAGTCTATCAACAACTGCGCTAAATAATGGCCACCATCCCGAATGACAAATATGGTCAAAGAACCAAGCGCATATCCCATCTGGAGTTTTCAACATTATGGAGAGCCAAAAAGTGACCTAAAAACAGGGGGGGGCACTGAGTGTGAAAAAAAAAAGGGAAAAATAGAGAGAAGAAGAGAGAGCAAGTGTGGAGAGAAAAGAAAAAAAAAAAGGGGAGGGGGACTCAGATGTTATGATGGAGCCATATTCCATGAACAGGTGAATATGGACCAGCATAATTAACCACTTCTGAATTTCTCCTCTTTGCCGTTCACTGAGGCTATGTGTCGGGGGAATGAAAAACACTTCTACGACTATAATTTCTTTTTCCATTTTAACTTTGGCTAAACGCAACATTGGATTGCTTATTTATTAAAAGGAATGAGCATTGTGTGTGTGTGTATATATATATATCTCCTTTAAAAAAAAAGTATATGTTTAAATTCAGGTTATTTCATATCTACAGTTTTTAAGTAGCAGATAGAGCTCTAGGCCCACATTAACACCTTTACAAGGCAATGCTGCTTTTCTGGGAAAAAAAATGCAGATCTGCAATCATTAATACATCATCCACTGTAAGTACCTAAATTTACCTGGAATCAACCTCATGCTGTCCTTGTCTATTAATAATGGTGTGTGACAGAAATAAGCAGTGCAAGGGTCCATCAGTTAATGTGCTGATACGAAGAAAGCTAATAGGAAGAGAACACAAAGTGACAGGAAGTTGGGTTCATCATTGTGCCGCTTCTCCTTTTACTGTCCAATTACAGACTTGGGCAGGCCCAGGACAACCTGAGTTAAGAGGAAGTGGGTTGACTGATGCTGCCATTAGACTGAGGACATCTAGGGATAGAATAAAAACACTGTAGGCAAAATCTCTGTATTGAAGGTGAGTATTGCAAAGACTTTTGCACATTGCACATCTTTGTTAGTTCAGGAATGAGGGAGAACCATTGGAGCTCACAAGAAAAATACTGATTGCCAAAAAATGTTGAACATGGTCAATCTTTCCTAGATTGCTTGGCTGGTTTATTGTTAGTAATCTGCTGAAGAGAAATACACTGACAATCTCAGCCAGAGTGGGTATTTAATATTTTATGTTTGCAAGCATGTGAGACCATGGCCAAAAAAAAAGAAAAAAATTACTATCACCTCTGTTACTTTGCCACCTTTATCACCTCTGTTACTGTTAATTTGCCACATCATTGTTGTTATCTAAGAACTGTGAGCCTAAATTCTGGCCAGTTAGATCACACTCAACTTTATTAAAACTGGACAAAACACACTGCTTCCCCACCTAGGATCACCCCTCTCTAATGTTTCACCCAATGTAGGCTTGATTACAGACATGAAGGTTATACCTCTCACTGAATCTCTTAGAGCCTGGTGGCAGGAAAGGTAGGTACCACATATTTTAATCCCTCCTGTAAACCTGTTAATATGCTCAGTATTTTCTCCAAATTGTATAATATTATTATGTTAAATATATCATTGAAAGTGCTTTGTTATATCAGTTTGATAAGGGGATAAAAAACCTGATGATCCTCCAGAAAACAATTTAGCTTGTAAGTTTCAGCACACATTGCAATGTTATCCCAAACTGTCCTACCCAATTTACCTTTGTGAATTATTATGTTATGTATATAGGGACTGGTATTTTGCAGTCCCATCCTAGAGTGACAATGAAAACCCTTCATAAATACAATACACCAAGTGATTTTCATCACTTTAAGACAGGAACTGGGGAATTCAATAAAGCATTTTTGACAATTTTATGATGGTAGTTCTCTTTCACACCATCTGCCCTTATTTCAGGCAAGCATTTGTGCCAATTTTGGTAACAGTACTAACACACGTGACAAATTCAGGTAGTACTTACTACCATCACTTTAAGGACCTATTAGGATTCTTAGAGAATTACTGTCAGTTTGCAAATTAGGATCAGAATGGCAGTAATTAAGACTATCAAAGTATATGCAAAAGAGGTAACTGCACTCCAATCTTCAGAAATATAAATGCTTTCATCGTTAAAATCCACGCATAACATCCATAGATCATGAAACAACAGGACTAAGGCAGCCAGGTTAACATGTTTCACAAACCAAATCGCATTATCATAACCGATTCCCTGGCCAAAAACTAAATGTAGCCAAAATAGTTGTCAATAATGGTGATGTCTTTACCCAACTACGGTAATGCCCATATTTAGGAAAAGAAGAGTCATGGGGGAAGCTGAACCGATGGGGAACTAGTCTTAATGTCCTCAGGGCTTGTTCAGTGGGTGGGGTCTGATGGAAAACTGAGAAACTAGTTCCTCCATTGGGTCAGACTTTCTTTTTATTGACAGAGTAGGTGAATTCTATAGCCAGGCCCATCAGGCTTCGTCAATCCAACTACAAAACTCTTCAGCCATGTTCCTGTCTGCATGACAGGGGAGAAAATTTACTGAGTAAGGAGTGTCCAGTATGGACACTATGACCTCAGTGCCTGCCTCCAACAAATTTATGCACCTGTGTCTGACAGGTAAGTGAATCTGGCACAAGCACTTTTTTGATGCAGAGGCCCAACTGAATTCTAAAGGGTGTCTACGACATGCTTTAGAAATTCCTCCAAAGTGTGTTATTGGCAAAATATCCAGGTAATAATAAAAAGGAAAAAAGAAACAAAAAATAGAACAAATGCAGTAAAAAAAGGAATGCTAAGCTGCAATTTATTACAGTTTTGTTTACTTGGGTTCAGATATGCTTTACATTATCTTTGCAGCCTCAACAAAATGTTATGCTTAAAACCCAAAAAACTGGGGGGAAATGATTAATGTTTATGACTCTATGGCATAAACCCTAAACACATACATTATTAGTATCATATTTTGATGTTTAATAAAACTAATTTTCACTCATTATTCCAATTTTTCTTTTTTAAATTGTACTATTATTTTGATGAACATATTTTTCATCACGCTTAACCATGATCTCAAATTCTCTATAATATTTGTTAAGAACTCACCTTTAATTTTTCCATTTCTACCTTCAAAGGCTTTTTTGCTACATCCTGGAAACAAAGACATCATTCTTTTTTTCCTTTCTACGGAACAGTTTTATGATACAGTTAGAATCTGCAAATTCCAGTGCTATTTCTAGTCAAGCAATTTATGTAAACTCATAAGAACATGGTGAATGATCCCTAAGTAATTACATGACAACCTTTTCTTAGCAATATTTCACTGTTTTCTTTTTGAATTATACTTCTGAAGACTATATGAATGTCTATACTTAACAGCACAAAATAGCTCTAAAATGGAGAGTATACTGTACTATTGTTTTAAGATTTGTTGGACTACTGAGCAAAGCATTTTTTAACAGTTGAGACAAGATAAGAAACAAAACAAGACTTGTCCTCGGTATCACAATGGCTAAAAAAAGGGTAGTAGTGATAAACTTCAATGCAATTTATAAGTATTACAAACCAAGCACAGAATTTTGTAGACAGTTTTTTGCATTTTCCCAAGTCAATAAAGGTGACAGCAACTAACATGTTTTTCAGAAGAGCAGCTGCAAATGGTAAATCTTGCTAATATTTTAGACATTGTACCCTGTGTTCAAGCAACTTGCATTAGGAGGCTACTATTTTGATCTACTTCTGTAAAATGCTAGCTGCCTAGCTGTCTCTGCATTCAATACATTTTAAGCCTCTGACCTGGAACAAGCTGGCAAACCAGGAAAGTCAAAGTAAAAAGTCAACACAAAAGGTAGGGTAAGCGGCACTCCACAAATACATTTTAGCAGCTTAAAATCTTATTCATCAAATACCCATGTACAGGAAAGGAGGTAGACGCGTTTCACTCATACACCATGAGCGAAACGCGTCTACCTCTTTTCCTGTACATGGCTATTTGATTAATAAAATGTCAAGCTGCTAAAATGTATTCCTGGAGTGCCGCCTACCCTTCCTTTTGAGTCTACATGCAATGCGGTGGCGAGCCGGGGCATGCACCTACGTGGGTCTGGCTGTCGGCTTGAGCGGTGTGTTCCTACCTTCAATTGGACTGTTGGCTCTCGCTTTTAACACACCTAAAAAGTAAACACAACAGCCTGTATCTGCATACTTGTTCCAAATTACAAGTGGAACATAGATTTCAAAGTTGAATGTTTTTGAACAGTACCCAATAACACATTTGTGTCTATTAGTCTATTAGGTATGTACAGGTACCAACCTTATTGGCCCAAAGTCCATATGCCCACTATTTTAGGGATCCAAGTCACTACAAGTGTTAAAGCTACAGGCTGAGTTTTCCTTAACAACCCTTACACCAGACCTGAGCAAATTGAAGCCCCAGGGCCTTTGTTGTCCCTGCTGAGCTCACAATGCCTACACTGTCAGCATGAGTCTAAGAGTCTGTCAGCTTCTTCCGAGGTTTATGAATCCTCAGAGCTAACCATGTTTACATGCACATAAGTATACAGTACAGCAACTTTAGACTTTTGATCAATTGTTTTTGACATGACAAAACATCCAATTTGGCTTAGTAAAATGGTAGCTTAAATGCAATGCAGGCAATGACAGGTGCCTGTACATACTATCATTAGGAGTACTCCAGTAGCCTCCAACCCAAGGGCACTGAGTGTGCAGCTTGTATAACAGCGTAAATTTGCTGGCCCCTCAAAATAACTCAACACACAGCCATTCATGTCTAAACCACTGGCAAGAAATGTGAGTACACCCTTAAGGGAAAATGTCCAAATTGGGCCCAAAGTGTCAATATTTTGTGTGGCCACCATTATTTTCCAGCACTGCCTTAACCCTCTTGGGCATAGAGTTCACCAGAGTTTCACAGGTTGCCACTGGAGTCCTCTTCCACTCCTCCATGATTACATCAAGGAGCTGGTGGATGTTAGAGACCTTGTGCTCCTCCATCTTCCATTTGAGGATGTCCCATAGATGCTCAATAGGGTTTAGGTCTGGCCAGTCCATCACCTTTACCCTCAGCTTCTTTAGCAAGGCAGTGGTCATCTTGGAGATGTGTTTGTGGTCGTTATCATGTTGCAATACTGTCCTATGGCCCAGTCTCCAAAAGGGAGGGGATCATGCTCTGCTTCATTATGTAACAGTACATGTTGCCATTCATGATTTCCTCAATGAACTGTAGCTCCCCATTCATGCAGCCCCAGACCATGACATTCCCACCACCATGCTTGACTGTAGACAAGACACACTTGTCTTTGTACTCATCACCCCGTTGCTGCCACACACGCTTGACACTATCTGAACCAAATAAGTTAATGTTGGTCTCATCAGACCGCGGGACATGGTTCCAGTAAGCCATGCCCTTAGCCTGCTTGTTTTCAGCAAAATGATTGCGGACCTTCTTGTGCATCATCTTTAGAAGAGGCTTCCTTCTGGGATGACAGCCAAGCAGAACAATTTACAGCAGTGTGTGGCGTATAGTCTGAGCACTGACAGACTGACCCCCCCCACCCCTTCAACCTCTGCAGCAATGCTGGCAGCACTCATACCCCTATTTCCCAAAGACAACCTCTGGATATGACGCTCTGCACGTGCACTCAACTTCTTTGGTCAACCATGACGAGGCCTGTTCTGAGTGGAACCTTTCCTGTTAAAACTCTGTATGGTCTTGGCCACCAGGCTGCAGCTAATTTTCAGGGTCTTGGCAATCTTCTTATAGCCTAGGCCATCTTTATGTAGAGCAACAACTTTTTTTTCAGATCATTAGAGAGTTCTTTGCCATGAGATGCCATGTTGAACTTCCAGTGACTAGTATTAGAGAGTGAGAGCGAATACACCAAATTTAACACACCTGCTTCCCATTCACACCTAAGACCTTGTAAAACGAATGAGTCACATGACACCATTGAGGAGAAATGGCTAATTGGGCCCAATTTGGACATTTTCACGGAAGATGGAGCACAAGGTCACTAACATCCACCAGCTCTGTGATGTCCTCGTGCAGGAGTGGGTGAAAATGAGAATGAATGCCCTCCACACAAAGTTACTTTCCCATGGGGGCGCCCGTGTGTGTGCTTGCTCCCGAGTTCCACCGATGCATCCATTGACACAGGCAGCAGGACTTGGCTCTGCCCCCTGCTCCCGTGTCCCTGGATATGATTGAGAGCAGTGGGAGCCAATCGCTCCTGCTGCTATCAATCTGTCCTATGAGGGGAGCCCCTGCGCTCATGCATATAGCTGGATTGGATGTGCTCAGGTAAGGAACATGGGGTCTACGGGGCAGCTGCAGCACAGGTTTTTCACCATAATGCATAGAATGCATTACGGTGAAAAACCGTAAGGCTTAAGTGCACTTTAACCACTTCCTACCCGGCCACTGCATATATACGGCCGGGCGGGCGCTTCCTCCTTCTGAGTGGATGTTTAGGAACGTCCTTCAGAAGGAGTGGGATTGCGCGGCCGCGTGCCCGCACAGCAGCGTGATCCCAATGCACTCATGTCACCCGGACACAGCGCATCTCAGATCGGCAGGATTAGCCTTTCTGATCACATGACGGCTGTGTCCAATCAAAGCCATTCACATGATGTAAACAGAAAGCCGGTTGCTAGGCAATCGGCTCTCCCTCTCCTCAGACGGAAGTTGTCAGTGAGGAGAGGGAGAGCGGATCGCTGCAGCCGGCGGTGATCAGTGTGTATGAGCTGTTTTATGCAGCTGTTTACACACTGATCACTGTCCCAGTGTCCTCACACAGCGTCATCATCCCACACATGTCCCCAATGTCCCCACACATGTCCCCAGTGTTCCCACACATGTCCCCACATTTGCCCCCCCCGCCCCACAGTGTCACCCCACACATGTCCCCACACAATAAAAACACCTGTCCCACATATGTCCCAGTAAAATCATCTGTCCCAATGATCATCTGCACACACATGTCCGTGTGATTATCTGCGTACATCTGTCCGTGATCACACAAACCAATTATTATACACTTATTCAGATTTTTTTTTACCAAAAGACATGTAGCAGAATTCATTTTGGCATAAATTTATGACAAAATTAGATTTTATTGAATTTCTTTTAAAACAGAAAGTAGAAAATATTGTTTTTTTTTCAAATGTTTTGCTCTTTTTTCGCTTATATCGCAAAAAATAAAAAACACAGTGGTGATTAAATAACACCAAAAGAAAGCTCTATTTGTGTGAACAAAATGATAAGAATTTTATTTGGGTACAGTGTAGCATGACCGCGCAATTCTCATTGAAAATGCGAGAGCACAGAAAGCTGAAAATTGGTCTGGGAAGGGAGGGGGTGAAAGTGCCCAATATTGAAGTGGTTAAGTGGTAAATTCATTTATACAGTATGTGAGAAAAAAAAAGCACTTTTAGGGCCTGTCTTGATGGACTTTGAGCTTGTGTGGATGCCATCCATTTGAGAGAATAAAAATGTCTTGGGGTACTCCTGCGCTACCACAGAGGTGAATAGGTTAAAATGAATACTGCGATCCACTGCTGCAAACACCTATGATTCAGTGCCCAGGTGAGTGAATCTAATGTGTGGGGGTGTTACTCTGTGATCTGAGATGATATACAGGTGTAGTAATACAAGTGCAAAGCACTAAGTAAATGGCAAACATTCTAATAAAGTGTCTACACACAGTCACAGATTGCTAATAAGAAAAGGTCCAGTAGACTGTAACAAAAATAAAGCCTCGCATCAGTGAGCATGCATAAATAGATAAACAAACTGTGTGCTTATTTAACGCCTTCAGATCTGCGCTATAGCTGAAGTATGGCTCCAGCGCGGATCTGAATCTCCGGGTGGACGTCCTGCCCTTGTGCACGCTCCTGGCGTGCACTCACAGGCGGCAGCGTGCGCCTGCCGCACGCTGCGTGGCCGGGCCCGCAGTGAAGGCAGACTCGATGTCCGCCCGAGACCCATGATCCCCTGTCAGAGCTGCAGAACGGGGAACCACCGATGTAAACGAGGCGGTTCTCCGTTCTGTGACAGAGGATATAACAGATCTACTGATCAGTTAGATCTGTTATGTCCCGGCCAGCCCCACCCCCTCACAGTTAGAACACACCCAGGGAACACACTTAACCCCTTCACTGCCCCCTGCAGGTTAACCCCTTCACTGCCAATGACATTTATACAGTAATCAGTGGACATTTAATTTATGATCGCTGTATAAATGTCATTGGTCCCAAAAAAGTGTCAAAAATGTCCGACATGTCCGCCCCAGTCCCGATAATTGCCATCATTACTAGTAAAAAAAAAAAAAAAATAATAAAACGCCATAAATCAAATCCCATAGTTTGTAGACGCGATAACTTTTTCGCAAAACAATCAATATACGCCGATTTCGACCAAAAATATGTAGAAGAATATAAATCGGCCAAAACTGATGAATCTTTTTTTTTTATTATTATTATTATTTTTGGATTTGTATTATAGCAAAAAGTAAAAAATATTGTTCTTTTTTCAAAATCGTTGCTCTTTGTTTATAGCGGCGATCAGAAATGACGCAGAGGTGATCAAATACCACCAAAAGAAAGCTTTATTTGTGGGAAAAAAATTATATAAATTGTTTGGATACAATGTCGCATGACCGCTCAATTCTCATTCAAAATGTGACAGCGCTGAAAGCCAAAAATTGGTCTGGGCAGGAGGGGGGTTTGAGTGCCCAGTAAGGAAGTGGTTAATAAAACTCCATTTGAGAAACTCTGGTGCAGTACCAGCATAAACAACACAAGTATATGAATAAAAAAAAATTAATTAAAAAGAATCTTCTTTATGCTAGTCCATTTGGGTAAACAGACTATGTGCTTAATTAATAGAGCTCCATTTTGAGAAACTCTGGTGCAGGTCCAACATAAACAACATAGGTAAATGAGAAAGAATCTTCTTATACTATTCCATATGGGTAAAACCAACAGAGGTGTTACTTCTTCCACAGTGCAAACACCTATGTGCAGGGTGGTCTCTCACCTTAATGCTGTGGGGTAACAGCATGTGTGGGTACACAGACCCACAAGCAGCTCCTCATGGTCACTCCTAGCTGTTTCTCCCAGTCTCCAGCAATGTCTAGTGTTGCATGGTGGTCACCTGAATATCAATCTCTGATGGAAGATGGCTGTATCCTACACACTCCTCAAATAACTCTCCAATGGAGGGTGAAAGGGGAAGGAAGGGAATGCCCAAACTAGTGTGATATTTTTTATAATAAAAACACTATTTATTAAGATCTCAATGGTATGCGCTCACATTTTACAATTAAAAACAGTGCAAAACTCCACAAGCATCGAGCTTGTCCTACCGCATCACTTCTGGTATGCTAGTGGTCCAATCCCGATGCGTATCATCACATCACTTGACTTCATCAGGGGATGTGTACTAGCATAACTCTTGTCCTTAAATAGGCTTGTGTATGTATATTACACGGTGGCCATTTTGTTGTGGACTTCTATTGATACTTTATCAGTGGCCATTTTCGAAAGGATCATCAAATAGATAGGAACCGTCGGCTATTTTCTTGGAGATGTAAGCAAGCCGGTAGCCATTTTCCCTGAGATAATGGGTCAGTTTTTTTTAAATAAAAGTGGTAGGGGCTGGTATTATTAACCACTTGCCGACCGCCAACCGCAGGTTGACGGCGACAAGGTGGTTCGTTATCGCAACTCGCCGTCATACGACGGCGGCTGCGATAACGCGCACTGTGAGCGCGCGCGCGCCGCCGGAGGCGCGCCCGCGCGCTCACTGTGTTCGGGGAGGGCCAGGGAGCGGGTGCGGCGGCTTCGTTTGCCGCCGGCTACCCGCGATGGCCCCCCCGGAGCGAGTGAGCGGAGGTCCGTGTATGTAAACACGGACCTCCGCTCTGTGTGAGGGGGAAGGGAAGTGATCACAGCCTTCCTTTACGTGAAGGCTGTGACCACTTCCCTTCTCCTGTTAGGGCATCCCCTATACAGTAAGAACACGCCCAGGGAACATAGTTAACCCTTAGCGCGCCCCCTGCAGGTTAACCCCTTCACTGCCAATGGCATTTACACAGTAATCAGTGCATTTTTATAGCACTGATCGCTGTATAAATGCCAATGGTCCCAAAAAAGTGTCAAAATGGTCCGACATGTCCGCTGAAATATCGCAGTACCGCAAAAAATCGCAGATCGCCGCCATTTTTAGTAAAAAATAAAAAAAAAATAAAAA
>BLSH010231376.1:8277-25222 GCA_018402905.1 Glandirana rugosa
GATACATGTCACATGTGACTATATATCATGTGACACGCATATATATATATATATATATATATATATATATATATATACGCACAGTGTACTATATATCAGTGTACACTGTACATAGGGTATATAGTACACTTGACGTGGTGTATTAAAATATATACAGTCTGGTATATATATATACACACAGCGTATTGAGTGTGCACTATATATCGGTACATAAGGTATACAGTACACTTGATGTGGTGTATTAAAATATATACAGTTTTTAACCCCTTAACCCCCAGAGCCCTTTTTACATTTGTGGTTTACAAGTTAAAATCATTTTTTTTAATAGAAAATTACTTAGAACCCCCAAACATTATATATTTTTTTCAGCACCCTAGAGAATAAAATGGTGATCATTGCAATACTTTTTGTCACACGGTATTTGCGCAGCAGTCTTTCAAGCACTTTTTTTTGGAAAAAAAACCACTTTTTTGAGTTAAAAAAAATAAGACAACGGTAAAGTTAGCCCAAATTTTTGTATATTGTGAAAGAGGATGTTACACTGAGTAAATAGATACCATGCATGTTACGGTTGAAAATTGCGCACACTCGCGGAATGGCGACAAACTCCGGTACTTAGAAATCTCCATTGGCGACTCTTTAAAAAATTTTTACAGTTACCAGGTTAGAGGTGCAGAGGAGGTCTTTTGCTAGAATTATTGCTGACACTCTGGTGATCGTGGCGATTCCTCACATGTGTGGTTTGAACCCCGTTTTCATATGTGGGCACGATTTACGTATGGTTTTTCTTTGCTGCACGAGCTTGCGGGGACAGTGGCACTTTAAATTTTTTTTTTATTTATTTTATTTAATTTTTTTCTTTTAACACTGTTCCTTTTAAAAAAAAAAACTGATCACTTTTATTGCTATCACAAGGAATGTAAACATCCCTTGTGATAGTAATATATGGTGGCAGGTACTCTTTATGGAGGGATCCCTCCTTTGCACTTCACAATATTCAGATCCATCCCCCCCTCCTGCCACCATTCGCCGCTGTTCTCCGGTCTCCCGTCCCACTATCCGACACTTCTTACCGCTGTGTGGAGTCCCTGTGGAAGCCGGAATCGGCTTCAATCGGGACTCCTTTGTACATTTCCGGAAGCAACATCACAACGTCACTTCTGGTTTACTCGGCGGCCAATTTTTGGTGATCTGAATACTGTGAAGTGCAAAGGAGGGATGGGGGGTCTTTTAGACCCTCCATAAAGAGTACCTGTCACCATATAATACTATCAGAAGGAATGTTTACATTTCTTGTGATAGCAATAAAAGTGATCAGATCATAAAAAAAAGTAAAATAAAATAAATAAAAAAAGTAAAAAAATTTAAAGCGCCACCGTAACTGCGAGCTCGCGCAGCAAAGAAAACACATACATAAGTCACGCCCGCATATGAAAACGGTGTTCAAAACACACATGTGAGGTATCATCGCAATTGCCAGAGTGCATGCAGTAATTCTAGCAAAAGACCTCCTCTGCACCTCTAACCTAGTAACCATTAAAAAATTTTAAAGTGTCGCCTATGGAGATTTTTAAGTACCGGAGTTTGTCACCATTCCGCAAGTGTGCGCAATTTTCAACCGTAACATGTATGGTATCTATTTACTCGACGTAACATCCTCTTTTACAATATACAAAAAAATTGGGCTAACTTTACTGTTATCTTATTTTTTAACACAAAAAGGTGTTTTTTTTTTCGAAAAAATTGCGCTTGAAAGACTGCTGCGCAAATACCGTGTGACAAATAGTATTGCAATGATCGCCATTTTATTCTCTAGGGTGTTGAAAAAAATATATAATGTTTGGGGGTTCTAAGTAATTCTCTAGCAAAAAAAAATGATTTTAACTTGTAAACAACAAGTGTAAAAAAGGGTTCCGAGCCTTAAGTGGTTAAACTAATTTACAACATCAGGCCCATTTCCTCCAGTTAACAAGAGTAACTGCAAGGGGTTACAGTGTTCTGGCACCGCCAACACCCAAGGCCCAATTTTTTGCCACCTGTTTGACTGGAGGCTTTCGTCACAATTTGTAAACCAATTTACAACATCAGGCCCAGTTCCTCTATACAACAAGAGTAACTGCAAGGGGTTACAGTGTTCTGGCACCACCAACACCCAAGGCCCAATTTTTTGCCACCTGTTTGACTGGGGGCTTTCGTCACAATTTGTAAACTAATTTACAACATCAGGCCCAGTTCCTCGTCCAACAAGAGTAACTGCAAGGGGTTACAGTGTTCTGGCACTGGGGGATTTTATCACAATTTTTAAACAGAATTTACAACAGCAGGGCCTGAGCCAAAATGTAAAAAAAAATGATGTGGGGTTCCCTCCCAAAATCCAAACCAGACCCTTATACGAGCACGCAGCCCTGGCATGGCAGGAGGGGTGTGGGAATGAGCGAGCGCCCCCCCCCCGAACTATACCAGGCCACATGCCCTCAACATGGGGAGGATGCTTTGAGGTCGTCCCCAAAGCACCTTGTCCCCATGTTGATGAGGAGAAGGGCCTCATCCCCATAACCCTGGCCGGTGGTTGTGGGCAGGGGGCTTATCAGAATCTGGAAGCCCCCTTTAATAAGGGGGCCCCCAGATCCCGACCCCCCATGTGAATAGGTTTGGGGTACATTGCACTGCTACCCATTCACCAAAAAAGGAGTGTAGTGTAAAAAAAAAACAAGAGGCAGTTTTCGACAAGTCCTTTATTTTGTTAAATAGCTCTTTTCTTCTTTCTTCTTTCTTCCTCCATCTTCTCCTGGCCCGGTCCTTCTTCTGGTCTTCCACGTCTTCTTTTAGTCTTCTTGCTTCCTCTCCTCATCTTCAATCTCCATCTTTCTTCTATCACCGCCACCGATCCTTCTGCTGCTGCAGTCCGGCCCCTGTGCGCCTCCCAGAATGGGCCATCTTCACAATGACAGTAGTTTTATAAGAAGGGGCGGGCCACCCAGTGACATAACTGACTGAACCCGCCCCCTTCTGACATCATGCGATGTCAGAGGGGGCGGCCCACCCATTTACGTCACTGGGTGGCCCTGCCCCTTCTTATAAAAGAACTGCCATTGTGAAGACCCGACTGCAGCAGTGGGGAGAGCAGCGGCGGTGAAAGAAGAAGAAGAAGATGAAGAGAGGAAGCAAGAAGACTAAAAGAAGAGACAGAAGACCAAGAAGATGACAGAAGGAGAAGATGGAAGAAGAAGGAAAAAAGAAGAAAAGAGCTATTTTACAAAATAAAGGACATGTCAAAAACTGCCTCTTGTTTTTTTTTTACATTACATTCCTTTTTTGTTGAATGGGTAGGGGTACAATGCACCCCAAACCTTATTCACATGGGGGGGCAGGATCTGGGTACCCCCTTATTAAAGGGGGCTTCCAGATTCCGATAAGCCACCCACCCGCAGACCCCCAAAGCACCGGCCAGGCTTGTGGGCAAGAGGCTCTTGTCCCCATGGGGGACAACATGGGGACAAGGTGCTTTGAGGTGGGGGGGCAGAGACTTTCTCCCCCAAAGCACCCATACTCCCCAAGTTGAGGGCATGTGGCCTGGTATGGTTCAGGAGGAGGAGTGGGCACTCGCTCGTCTTCCCCATCCTAACCGGCCAGGACTAAATGCTGGGATAAGGTTCTGGTTTGGATTTTAGGGAAACCCCAAGTCAATTTTTTTTTTAATTTGGCACAGGGTTCCCCTTAATATCCAAACCAGACCTGAAGAGCCTGGTTTGGACTGGGGGGGGGGAACCCATGCACTTTTTTTCAGTGATTTTTTGTATATTGCCGGGAATCGGCAATACATTACAGCCGCAATTTTAAATGCCAATTTTTCCTATGGAAATGTCATTTTGTTACATAGTTACATAGGCAGCAAAGCTGGAAAAAGACACAAGTCCATCAAGTCCAACCTATGTGTGTGTTTTTAATGTCAGTATTACATTTTATATCCCTCAAAGTTGTGGTCCCTGATGTGTTCATCTAATAGTTTCTTGAAATTATCTATACTCCCAGCAGAGACTATAGCTTGTGGAAGAGAATTCCACATCCTCACTACTTTTACCGTAAAGAAATCTCTACGCTTTTTAAGGTTAAACCACCTTTACTCTATTTTTAATGAATGGCCACGTGTCTTTGTATGCTCCCTTGTGCGGAAGAGTTTTGTACCTATTATGGGGAGAAGTTCCTGTTGGTGCTCTGAGGGAGAGTTTATCGTTCTAAAACCATCTACTACTGCATTAGCGAGAGGTTCCTGTTGGTGCTCTGAGGGAAAGAGTATCATAATAAAACCATCTACTACTGCATTAGGGAAAGGTTCCTGTTGGTGCTCTGAGGGAGAGATTATCCATCAAGTCCAACCTATGTGTGTGTTTTTAATGTCAGTATTACATTTTATATCCCTCAAAGTTGTGGTCCCTGATGTGTTCATCTAATAGTTTCTTGAAATTATCTATACTCCCAGCAGAGACTATTGCTTGTGGAAGAGAATTCCACATCCTCACTACTTTTACCGTAAAGAAATCTCTACGCTTTTTAAGGTTAAACCACCTTTACTCTATTTTTAATGAATGGCCACGTGTCTTTGTATGCTCCCTTGTGCGGAAGAGTTTTGTACCTATTATGGGGTCACCAGTTCTGGCTATGTTTCTACAACTCACAGAGATGCACCATTTTTCACATAGATTAAGGACACCCCTAGGCACAATATTTAAAGGAATTTTTACATTTTTTATTTTTTTTACTTTCAGCATTATTAAAATCATTGCTCCTGAATAGAGTTGAGCGAACCGGGACTGTAAAGTTCGGTTCCGTACCAGACTTTAGGGTGTCTGTGCCCCGAACCCAGACATTTGAAAAAAAGCCATCTCAGACTGCATTAGGGAGACTTTCATTGCGGTCCTGTGAGGGAGACATTAGCGTTCAGTACCATCTTATGGTGCAAGAGGGAGACGTTTCTGTCTGTGCTGTGAGGGAGACATTAGCGTTCAGAACCATCGTATATTGCATTAGGGAGACGTTCCTGTTGGTGCTCTGAGGGAGAGATTATCATTCTAAAACCATCTACTACTGCATTAGGGAAAGGTTCCTGTTGGTGCTCTGAGGGAGAGATTATCATTCTAAAACCATCTACTACTGCATTAGGGACAGGTTCCTGTTGGTGCTCTGAGGGAGAGATTATCTTTCTAAAACCATCTACTACTGCATTAGGGAGAGGTTCCTGTTGGTGCTCTGAGGGAGAGATTATGATTCTAAAACCATCTACTACTGCATTAGCGAGAGGTTCCTGTTGGTGCTCTGAGGGAAAGATTATCATTCTAAAACCATTTACTACTGCATTAGGGACAGGTTCCTGTTGGTGCTCTGAGGGAGAGATTATCTTTCTAAAACCATCTACTACTGCATTAGGGAGAAGTTCCTGTTGGTGCTCTGAGGGAGAGTTTATCGTTCTAAAACCATCTACTATTGTATTAAGGACAGGTTCCTGTTGGTGCTCTGAGGGAGAGTTTATCGTTCCTAAACCATCTCCTACTGCATTAGGGAGAGGTTCCTGCTGGTGCTCTGAGGGAGAGTTTATCGTTCTAAAGTCATCTCATACTGGTGTAGGGAGAGGTTCCTGCTGCTGGTGTGAGCGGTGCATTTCTTGCACAAAAATAAAAAGTGCATCTACAATTTTCTTTTTTTTAAAAAAAAAAGAATAATCATTTATTATTCTTTTTTTTAGTATTAATAAATAATGCTACATAGTACATTTGTGTCCAGAATAAGGAGAGCGTCAAATAAGGGATCTGGTCGTGCTGCTGCTGGTGCTGCTGGTGTTGGTGGTGTTGCTGAAGCTCCTGTTGCAAGGATAGGACGTGGTCGATCTGTGCCAGCTACACGCACAAGTGAAACACCTTTCTCAGGTAGCCGACAGAACCTTCAATGTTATATGGGAGGCCCGAATGGCGCTCAAAGAATGTTGGGCCAGAACAAGTATAGGCGATAGTAGATTGGGTGGCTGACAATGCATCCAGTTCCTTCACATTGTCTCCCACCTGGTCCATTGATGAAAGCTCAGAGTTGGAACCTGAACCCCATGGCCATTTGTCTTTCACCTCAGCCCCTTGTAAATCAGCCAAGCAGTCTGAGCCCCAAGTCATGCAGCAGTTGCTTATGCTTTTTGATGACTCTGCTAGTGTGCTTTCCGTGGGCCATCCACATAGCCCTGCCCCAGAAGTGGAAGACATTGAGTGCACCGATGCCCAACCACTACTGTTGCAGTATGAGGACATGGAAACACCATGAGTAGGGCAGTGGTGAAGGGTGGGTGGAAGATGATGTGGAGGATGATGAGGTCCTAGACCCCACATGGAATGAAGGTCATGCGAGTGACGTGTGCAGTTTGGAGGAAGAGGTGGTGGTCGCACAGAGGCACCAGCACAGCAAAAGAGGAAGCAGGATGCAAAACGGAGCAAGAGTCCCCTAGACAGTATGCCTGCTACTACCCACCGCACCCAGGGACCTAGCACAGCAAAGGCAGCTCAAAGGCGTTCCCCGGCATGGCAGTTCTTCAGACAATGTGCTGACTACAAGACACAAGTGGTTTGCACACTGTGCAATGAGAGGCTGAAGCGAGGCACACATGTTCTAAACC
Source organism: Glandirana rugosa (assembly GCA_018402905.1). NCBI lineage: Eukaryota > Metazoa > Chordata > Amphibia > Anura > Ranidae > Glandirana > Glandirana rugosa. Next base: position 14,930 of record BLSH010231376.1, read on the forward strand.
TGAGCACAACCTCCATGACCAGGCATCTAAATTCAAAGCACTGCTGCAGTGGAATAAGTACCTCAAAATCCAAGAAAGGTCTCGGCCTCCTCCTGCTTCCTCTTCTGCTGCTGCCTCGGCCTCTTCCTCCACCTCTACAGTGCCAGTGTCACCTGCCACCCAGCAAACAGACGATGTGACAGCAACGTCACCATGTCCACCACCGTCCCCAAGCATTTCCACATGGTCCCATGGAAGCTTACAACTCTCCATCTCCCAAACACTGGAGAGAAAGAGGAAGTACCCCCCTACCGACCTGCGATCCCTGGCCCTGAATGCCAGCATTTCAAAATTCCTGGCCTTTGAAATGCTGTCAGTCCATCTGGTGGACACAGACAGTTTTAAAAACCTGATGGTGTTGGCTGTCCACAGTAAGTGGTTCCCAGCCGCCACTACTTTTCCAGGCGAGCCATCCCTTCCCTGCACAAACAAGTCGGGGACGAGATCAAGTGTGCACTGCGCAACGCCATCTGTGGCAAGGTCCACATAACCACTGATACGCGGACCAGTAAGCACGAGCAGGGACGCTATATCTCGCTAACTGCACACTGGGCAAATGTAGTGGCGGGTGGGCCTGAGGCGGCTAGCCGTTTGGCGCATGTCCTTCCGCCACCGAGGATTGCAGGGCATTTCTCTTTGCCTCCTGTTGCCTCCTCCTCCTACTCCGCTTCCTCCTCCTCTACCACCTCCTCATCCGCTCAGTGTAACACCTTCGCCACCAACTTCAGCACATCCAGGGGGAAACGACAGCAGGCTGTTTTAAAACTGATATGTTTGGGGGATAGCAGCCCAGCAGCTGTGGACGGGCATTGAACAACAGACCGATGAGTGGTTGTTGCCACTGAGCCTCAAGCCCTGCCTGGTTCTATGCGATAATGGGCAAAATTTCGTAGCAGCTCTGGGCCTAGCCGGTTTGACGCACATCCCTTGCCTGGCGAATGTGCTGAATTTGGTGGTGCACAAATTTCTAGAAATATACCAGGATATGTCAGAACTGCTGCAGAAAGTGTGGGCTGTCTGTGCGTGCTTTCGTGTTCTCACCCTGCTGCTGCTCACCTGTCTGCGATGCAGCGGAACTTCGGCCTTCGCCTCCTATGTGACGTGCCCACAAGGTGGAACTCCACCTTGCACATGCTGGAGAGACGGTGCGAGAAGCAGCAGGCAATAGTGGAGTTTCAGCTGCAGCACGCATGGGTCAGTCGCTCTGCGGAACAGCACCACTTCACCACCAATGAGTGGGCCTCCATGGGAGACCTGTGTACCATATTGCAGTGTTTCGAGTACTCCACCAACATGGCCAGTGCCAATGACGCTGTTCTCAGCGTTACTATCCCACTTATATGTCTCCTTGAAAAAACACTCTGTGCGATGATGGAAGAGGATGTGGCACAGGAGAAATGGGAGGAGGAAGAGGGGTAATTTCCACGATTATCAGGCCAGTCATTCACAAGTGGCTCAGAGGGTGTGTTCCTGCACCAGCATAGGTCAGGTAAAACATTTTCAAGCCAGGGCACAGTTCTGGAGGAGGATGAGGACGAGGAAGATGATGATGAGGAGGAGGAGGAACCGTGTTCACAGCAGGGTGACACCCAACGCAGCTCCTGGGCATCACTGGAGCGTGGCTGGGGGGATACAGAGGACACAGATGATACACCTCCCACAGAGGACAGCTTGTCTTTGCCTCTGGGCAGCCTGGCTACATGCTGCAGTGCCTGTTCAACGACAGCTGAGTTGCCCACATTTTAACTTGTGCTGATTACTGGGTGGCCACCCTGCTGGATCCCCGTTACAAGGACAACGTGCCGTCATTAATTCCCTCACTGGAACGTGATCGCCAGATGCGCGACTACCAGCGCAAGCTGGTAAATGCGCTGCTGAGGGCATTCCCAAATGACACAGGGGGCTCAATAGAAGCACAAGGCGGAGGAGGAGGAAAAGGTCACCAACGCAGCTGTGGCACCGCCAGCACCTCAGGGGGCAGGGTTAGCATGGCCGAAATGTGGAAAAGCTTTGTCAGCAGCACGCCATGACAAACAGCACCACCAGCTGATAGGCAACGTCTTAGCAGGAGGCAGCATTTCAGCAACATGGTGGAACAGTATGTGTGCAAACACCTACACGTACTGACTGACGGGTCTGCCCCATTCAACTTCTGGGCCTCCAAATTGGGCACATGGCCTGAGCTTGCCCTTTATGCCTTGGAGGTGCTGGCCTGCCCTGCAGCCAGTCTATTGTCTGAACGTGTGTTTAGCACGGCAGGGGGCGTTATCACAGACAAGCGCAGCCGCCTATCCACAGCCAACGTGGACAAGCTAACGTTTATTAAAATGAACCAGGCATGGATCCCACAAGACTTGTCTGTACCTTGTGCAGAATAGACATTTAGACCGGCCTTACACAGCCATTGGTATACTTGTTTTTTTTAATATGTTTCAATATTTTGGGGGCTACCCCAATTAGAAAAAAAAAAACAAACAAACAAATAACAGTGTTGGCTACCTCCTCCTCCTCCTCCTCCACCACCTACACTTCCACCTACACTGCCACGGTCACGGCCTAGTCAACCTCTAGGCTCCTACTCCCCATCCACCTCCTCCTCCCATTCTTTTTTTTTTGTGATTTTAAGTTATTTCCCCATCCACATTTGTTTGTAAAGCACTTGTCCTACTCCTTAACCCCATTTTGCTTCCTTTTGCAGCTCTCTAGTCCTTTCCAGGACTTTTTTTACGGCCACTTTTGTGCCCAAAAGTTCGGGTCACCATTGACTTCAATGGGGTTCGTGGTCCGGGGTCAAGTTAGGGTCAAGTTCGGTACCGAACTGAAACTTTCCCGCGAAGTTCGGCCAATCCAGACTAACCCGAACATACAGGTGTCCGCTCAACTCTACTCCTTTTTTCATTGATACATGTCCCCTAGGACAGGACCTGGGTCCCCATACATTTTTTAGGGAAATAACATTGCATATAAGCCATATGGTGTTCGGATGTTCACCCTGAACTTTTTGTCTGTTCGCATATTCCGGTGCGAACCGAACCAGGGGATGTTCGGCTCATCCTTAGAGGGGGTAATTTTTATCAAAAATAATCTTTCTGGATCTTTGAGGCTAAGGTTCTAACTAGAGTTGAGCGAACTCGGACTGTAAAGTTTGGGTTCTTACCGGACTTTGTCCTTGCCCCGAACCCGGACATTTCAGAAAAAGTCCGGGTTCGGGTTCGGTATTCGGGTATTTTTTGTGCCTTTTCTATAGCTGCAGGGCAGCCAATCAACAAGCGTTTCACTCATTTGCCCTTAGAAGCCATCACAGCCATGCCTACTAATGGCATGGCTGTGATTGGCTAGTGCATCATGTGACCCAGCCGCTATATAAGCTGGAGTCACATAGTGCATCGTGTCACATGTTCTCAGGCTAGTGTAGGGACAGGATGCTACCGACGCTCTGAGGGATAGATTACCGCTCTAATATCATCTCATCCTGCATTACAGACAGGTTCCTGGCGGTGCTGTGAGGCAAAGGGTTAACATTCTTAAACCATCTGATACTGGAGTAGGTACAGTTCCCTAGTGCTGTGAGGGATAGATTACTGTTGTAATATCATCTCATCCTGCATTACAGACAGGTTCCTGGCGGTGCTGTGAGGCAAAAGATTAGCGTTCTAAAACCATCTGATACTGGAGTAAGTACAGTTTCCTAGTGCTGTGAGGGAAAGATTAGCATTCTAATATCATCTCATCCTGCATTACAGACAGGTTCCTGGTGGTGCTGTGAGGCGAAAGATTAGCATTCTAAAACCATCTCATGCTGGAGTAGGTAGTTTCCTGGTGCTGTGAGGGACAAACTATTGTTCTAAAATCATCTCATACTGGTATAGGGAGAGGTTCCTGCTGCTGGTGTGAGGGACAGATTAGTGTTCTAAAATCGTCTCATACTGCTATAGGGAAAGGTTCCTGCTGCTGATGTGAGGGACAGATTAGTGTTCTAAAATCATCTCATACTGCTATAGGGAGAGGTTCCTGCTGCTGGTGTGAGGGACAGATAGGTATGAGGGATAAATTATTGTTCTAAAATCATCTCATAAAGCTATAGGGAGAGGTTCCTGCTGCTGCTGTGAGGGACAGATTACTGTTCTAAAATCATCTCATACTGCTATAGGGAGAGGTTCCTTCTGCTGCTGTGAGGGACAGATTATTGTTCTAAAAGCTTCTCATACTGGTGAAGGGAGAGGTTCCTGCTGCTGCTGTGAGGGACAGATTAGTGTTCTAAAATCATCTCATACTGCTATGGGGAGAAGTTCCTGCTGCTGCTGTGAGGGATAGATTATTGTTCTAAAAGCTTCTCATAGTGGTGAAGGGAGAGGTTCCTGCTGCTGCTGTGAGGGACAGATTAGTGTTCTAAAATCATCTCATACTGCTATAGGTAGAGGTTCCTGCTGCTGGTGTGAGGGACAGATTAGTGTTCTAAAATCATCTCATACTGCTATAGAGAGAGGTTCTTGCTGCTGCTGTGAGGGACAGATTATTGTTCTAAAATCATCTCATACTGGTATAGGGAGAGGTTCCTGCTGCTGGTGTGAGGGACAAATTAGTGCTCTACAATCGTCTCATACTGCTATAGGGAGAGGTTCCTGCTGATGCTTTGAGGGGAAGATTATTGTTCTAAAATCATCTCATGCTGCTATAGCTAGAGGTTCCTGCTGCTGTTTTGAGGGACAGATTACTGTTCTAAAATCATCTCATACTGCTATATGGAGAGGTTCCTGCTGCTGATGTGAGGGACAGATTATTGTTCTAAAATCATCTCATCCTGCATTACAGACAGGTTCCTGGTGGTGCTGTGAGGCAAAAGATTAGCGTTCTAAAACCATCTGATACTGGAGTAGGTACAGTTCCCTAGTGCTGTGAGGGATAGATTACCATTGTAATATCATCTCATCCTGCATTACAGACAGGTTCCTGGCGGTGCTGTGAGGGAAAAGATTAGCGTTCTAAAACCATCTGATACTGGAGTAAGTACAGTTTCCTAGTGCTGTGAGGGAAAGATTAGCGTTCTAATATCATCTCATCCTGCATTACAGACAGGTTCCTGGTGGTGATGTGAGGCGAAAGATTAGCATTCTAAAACCATCTCATGCTGGAGTAGGTACAGTTTCCTGGTGCTGTGAGGGACAGACTATTGTTCTAAAATCATCTCATACTGGTATAGGGAGAGGTTCCTGCTGCTGGTGTGAGGGACAGATTAGTGTTCTAAAATCATCTCATACTGATATAGGGAGAGGTTCCTGCTGCTGGTGTGAGGGACAGATTAGTGTTCTACAATCGTCTTATACTGCTATAGGGAGAGGTTCCTGCTGCTGCTGTGAGGGGCAGATTATTGTTCTAAAATCATCTCATGCTGCTATAGCTAGAGGTTCCTGCTGCTGGTGTGAGGGACAGATTAGTGTTCCAAAATCATCTCATACTGTTATAGGGAGAGGTTCCTTCTGCTGCTTTGAGGGACAGATTACTGTTTTCTAAAATCATCTCATACTGCTATAGGGAGAGGTTATTGTTGCTGGTGTGAGGGATAGATTGGTGTTCTAAAATCGTCTCATACTGCTATAGGGAAAGGTTACTGCTGCTGGTGTGAGGGACAGATTGGTGTTCTAAAATCATCTCATACTGCTATAGGGAGAGGTTCCTGCTGCTGGTGTGAGGGACAGATTGGTATGAGGGATACATTATTGTTCTAAAATCAGCACATAAAGCTATAGGCAGAGGTTCCTGCTGCTGCTGTGAGGGACAGATTATTGTTATAAAATCTTCTCATACTGGTGAAGGGAAAGGTTCCTGCTGCTGGTGTGAGGGACAGATTAGTGTTCTAAAATCATCTCATACTGCTATAGGGAGAGGTTCCTGCTGCTGGTGTGAGGGACAGATTGGTATGAGGGATACATTATTGTTCTAAAATCAGCACATAAAGCTATAGGCAGAGGTTCCTGCTGCTGCTTTGAGGGACAGATTATTGTTATAAAATCTTCTCATACTGGTGAAGGGAAAGGTCCCTGCTGCTGGTGTGAGGGACAGATTAGTGTTCTAAAATCATCTCATACTGCTATAGGGAGAGGTTCCTGCTGCTGGTGTGAGGGACAGATTAGTGTTCTAAAATCATCTCATATTGCTATAGGGAGAGGTTCCTGCTGCTGCTGTGAGGGACAGATTATTGTTCTAAAATCATCTCATACTGGTATTGGTATAGGGAGAGGCTCCTGCTGCTGGTGTGAGGGACAGATTAGTGTTCTACAATCGTCTCATACTGTAATAGGGAGAGGTTCCTGCTGATGCTTTGAGGGGAAGATTATTGTGCTAAAATCATCTCATGCTGCTATAGCTAGAGGTTCCTGCTGCTGCTTTGAGGGACAGATTACTGTTCTAAAATCATCTCATACTGCTATAGGGAGAGGTTCCTGCTGCTGATGTGAGGGACAGATTATTGTTCTAAAATCATCTCATCCTGCATTACAGACAGGTTCCTGGCGGTGCTGTGAGGCAAAAGATTAGCGTTCTAAAACCATCTGATACTGGAGTAGGTACAGTTCCCTAGTGCTGTGAGGGATAGATTACCGTTGTAATATCATCTCATCCTGCATTACAGACAGGTTCCTGGTGGTGCTGTGAGGCAAAAGATTAGCGTTCTAAAACCATCTGATACTGGAGTAAGTACAGTTTCCTAGTGCTGTGAGGGAAAGATTAGCGTTCTAATATCATCTCATCCTGCATTACAGACAGGTTCCTGGTGGTGCTGTGAGGCGAAAGATTAGCATTCTAAAACCATCTCATGCTGCAGTAGGTACAGTTTCCTGGTGCTGTGAGGGACAGACTATTGTTCTAATATCATCTCATACTGGTATAGGGAAAGGTTCCTGCTGCTGGTGTGAGGGACAGATTAGTGTTCTAAAATCATCTCATACTGCTATAGGGAGAGGTTCCTGCTGCTGGTGTGAGGGACAGATTAGTGTTCTACAATCGTCTCATACTGCTATAGGGAGAGGTTCCTGCTGCTGCTGTGAGGGGCAGATTATTGTTCTAAAATCATCTCATGCTGCTATAGCTAGAGGTTCCTGCTGCTGGTGTGAGGGACAGATTAGTCTTCAAAAATCATCTCATACTGCTATAGGGAGAGGTTCCTTCTGCTGCTTTGAGGGACAGATTACTGTTTTCTAAAATCATCTCATACTGCTATAGGGAAAGGGTACTGCTGCTGGTGTGAGGGACAGATTGGTGTTCTAAAATCATCTCATACTGCTATAGGGAGAGGTTCCGGCTGCTGGTGTGAGGGACAGATTGGTATGAGGGATACATTATTGTTCTAATATCAGCACATAAAGCTATAGGCAGAGGTTCCTGCTGCTGCTGTGAGGGACAGATTATTGTTATAAAATCTTCTCATACTGTTGAAGGGAAAGGTTCCTGCTGCTGGTGTGAAGGACAGATTAGTGTTCTAAAATCATCTCATACTGCTATAGGGAGAGGTTCCTGCTGCTGGTGTGAGGGACAGATTGGTATGAGGGATAAATTATTGTTCTAAAATCAGCACATAAAACTATAGGCAGAGGTTCCTGCTGCTGCTGTGAGGGACAGATTATTGTTATAAAATCTTCTCATACTGGTGAAGGGAGAGGTTCCTGCTGCTGCTGTGAGGGACAGATTAGTGTTCTAAAATCATCTCAAACTGCTATAGGGAGAGGTTCCTGCTGCTGCTGTGAGGGACAAATTATTGTTCTAAAATCATCTCATACTGGTATAGGTAGAGGTTCCTGCTGCTGGTGTGAGGGACAGATTAGTGTTCTAAAATCATCTCATACTGCTATAGGGAGAGGTTCCCGCTGCTGGCGAGAGGGACAGATTAGTGTTCTAAAATCATCTCATACTGCTATAGAGAGGATCCTGCTGCTGGTGTGAGGGACAGATTAGTGTTCTAAAATCATCTCATACTGGTATAAGGAGACATTCCTGCTGCTGGTGTGAGGGACACATTAGTGTTCTAAAATCATCTCATACTGCTATAGCTAGAAGTTCCTGCTGTTGGTGTGAGGGACAGATTAGTGTTCTAAAATCATCTCATACTGCTATAGGGAGAGGTTCCTGCTGCTGGTGTGAGGGACAGATTAGTGTTCTAAAATCATCTCATACTGCTATAGCTAGAAGTTCCTGCTGTTGGTGTGAGGGACAGATTAGTGTTCTAAAATCATCTCATACTGGTATAGGGAGAGGTTCCTGCCGCTGGTGTGAGGGACACATTAGTGTTCTAAAATCATCTCATACTGGTATAGGGAGATGTTCCTGCTGCTGGTGTGAGAGACAGATTAGTGTTCTAAAATCATGTCAAACTGCTATAACTAGAGGTACCTGCTGCTGGTGTGAGGGACAGATTAGTGTTCTAAAATCATCTCATACTGCTATAGGGAGAGGTTCCTGCTTTTACTGTGAGGTACAGATTATTGTTCTAAAATCATCTCATTCTGGTATAGGGAGAGGTTCCTGCTGCTGGTGTGATGGACACATTAGTGTTCTAAAATCATCTCATACTGCTATAGGGAGAGGTTCCTGCTGCTGGTGAGAGGGACAGATTAGTGTTCTAAAATCATTTCATACTGCTATAGAGGGGTTCCTGCTGCTGGTGTGACTAACAGATTAGTTTTCTAAAATCATCTCATTCTGGTGAAGGGAGAGGTTCCTGCTGCTGGTGTGAGGAACACATTAGTGTTCTAAAATCATCTCATACTGGTATAAGGAGACGTTCCTGCTGCTGGTGTGAGGGACAGATTAGTGTTCTAAAATCATCTCATACTGCTATAGCTAGAAGTTCCTGCTGTTGGTGTGAGGGACAGATTAGTGTTCTAAAATCATCTCATACTGCTATAGGGAGAGGTTCCTGCTTTTACTGTGAGGGACAGATTATTGTTCTAAAATCATCTCATTCTGGTATAGGGAGAGGTTTCTGCTGCTGGTGTGAGGGACACATTCGGGTTCTAAAATCATCTCATACTGCTATAGGGAGAGGTTCCTGCTGCTGGTGAGAGGGACAGATTAATGTTCTAAAGTCATCTCATACTGCTATAGAGAGGTTCCTGCTGCTGGTGTGAGGGACAGATTAGTGTTCTAAAATCATCTCATACTGCTATAGGGAGAGGTTCCTGCTTCTGCTGTGAGGGACAGATTATTGTTCTAAAATCATTTCATACTTGTATAGGGAGAGGTTCCTGCTGCTGGTGTGATGGACAGATTATTGTTCTAAAATCATCTCATTCTGGTATAGGGAGAGGTTCCCGCTGCTGGTGTGAAGGACAGATTATTGTTCTAAAATCATCTCTTCCTGGTATAGGGAGAGGTTCCTGCTGTTGGTGTGAGGGACAGATTAGTGTTCTAAAATCATCTCATACTGCTATAGGGAGAGGTTCCTGCTGCTGGTGAAAGGGACAGATTAGTGTTCTAAAATCATCTCATTCTGGTGAAGGAAGAGGTTCCTGCTGCTGGTGTGAGGGACACATTAATGTTCTAAAATCATCTCATACTGGTATAAGGAGACGTTCCTGCTGCTGGTGTGAGGGACAGATTAGTGTTCTAAAATCATCTCATACTGCTATAGCTAGAAGTTTCTGCTGTTGGTGTGAGGGACAGATTAGTGTTCCAAAATCATCTCATACTGGTATAGGGAGAGGTTCCTGCCGCTGGTGTGAGGGACACATTAGTGTTCTAAAATCATCTCATACTGGTATAGGGAGATGTTCCTGCTGCTGGTGTGAGAGACAGATTAGTGTTCTAAAATCATGCCAAACTGCTATAACTAGAGGTACCTGCTGCTGGTGTGAGGGACAGATTAGTGTTCTAAAATCATCTCATACTGCTATAGGGAGAGGTTCCTGCTTTTACTGTGAGGTACAGATTATTGTTCTAAAATCATCTCATTCTGGTATAGGGAGAGGTTCCTGCTGCTGGTGTGATGGACACATTAGTGTTCTAAAATCATCTCATACTGCTATAGGGAGAGGTTCCTGCTGCTGGTGAGAGGGACAGATTAGTGTTCTAAAATCATTTCATACTGCTATAGAGGGGTTCCTGCTGCTGGTGTGACTAACAGATTAGTTTTCTAAAATCATCTCATTCTGGTGAAGGGAGAGGTTCCTGCTGCTGGTGTGAGGAACACATTAGTGTTCTAAAATCATCTCATACTGGTATAAGGAGACGTTCCTGCTGCTGGTGTGAGGGACAGATTAGTGT
>BLSH010231376.1:25232-39894 GCA_018402905.1 Glandirana rugosa
CGTCCTTGGAGAGGGATATCGTCATACTCTACTAAAATCTTGTGATTAGACAGGGAGTGTGGTCGTCGTCCTTGGAGAGATATCGTCATACTCTACTGAAATCTTGTGATTAGACAGGGAGAGTGGTCGTCGTCCTTGGAGAAGGATATGGTCATACTCTACTAAAATCTTGTTATTAAACAGGGAGTGTCGCCGGCTGGTGTGAGGGACAGATTAGTGTTCTAAAATCATCTCATACTGCTATAGCTAGAAGTTTCTGCTGTTGGTGTGAGGGACAGATTAGTGTTCCAAAATCATCTCATACTGCTATAGGGAGAGGTTCCTGCTTTTACTGTGAGGTACAGATTATTTTTCTAAAATCATCTCATTCTGGTATAGGAAGAGGTTCCTGCTACTGGTGTGAGGGACACATTTGTGTTCTAAAATCATATCATACTGCTATAGGGAGAGGTTCCTGCTGCCGCTGTGAGGGACAAATTATTGTTCTAAAATCATCTCATACTGGTATAGGAAGAGGTTCCTGCTGCTGGTGAGAGGGACAGATTAGTGTTCTAAAGTCATCTCATACTGCTATAGAGAGGTTCCTGCTGCTGGTGTGAGGGACAGATTAGTGTTCTAAAATCATCTCATACTGCTATAGGGAGAGGTTCCTGCTGCTGGTGTGAGGGATAGAATAGTGTTCTAAAATCATCTCATACTGCTATAGGGAGAGGTTCCTGCTGCTGCTGTGAAGGACAGATTAGTGTTCTAAAATCATTTCATACTGCTATAGGGAGAGGTTCCTGCTGCTGGTAAGAGGGACAGATTAATGTTCTAAAGTCATCTCATACTGCTATAGAGAGGTTCCTGCTGCTGGTGTGAGGAACAGATTAGTGTGCTAAAATCATCTCATACTGCTATAGGGAGAGGTTCCTGCTGTTGGTGTGAGGGATAGATTATTGTTCTAAAATCATCTCATACTGCTATAGGGAGAGGTTCCTGCTGCTGCTGTGAAGGACAGATTAGTGTTCTAAAATCATCTCATACTGCTATAGGAAGAAGTTCCTGCTGCTGGTGTGAGGGATAGATTATTTTTCTAATATCATCTCATACTGGTGTGGGGAGAGGTTCCTGCTGCTGGTGTGAGCGGTGCATTTCTTGCACAAAAATAAAAAGTGCATCTACATTGCTGGGTTCCTGCTGCTGGTGTGATGGACAAATTATTGTTCTAAAATCATCTTCTGGTGTAGGGAGAGGTTCCTGCTGTTGGTGTGAGGGACAGATTAGTGTTCTAAAATCATCTCATACTGCTATAGGAAGAGGTGCCTTCCTGCTGCTGCTGTGAAGGACAGATTAGTGTTCTAAAATAATTTCATACTGCTATAGGGAGAGGTTCCTGCTGCTGGTGAGAGGGACCGATTAATGTTCTAAAGTCATCTCATACTGCTATAGAGAGGTTCCTGCTGCTGGTGTGAGGGACAGATTAGTGTTCTAAAATCATCTCATACTGCTATAGGGAGAGGTTCCTGCTGCTGGTGTGAGGGATAGATTATTGTTCTAAATCATCTCATACTGCTATAGGGAGAGGTTCCTGCTGCTGCTGTGAAGGACAGATTAGTGTTCTAAAATCATCTCATACTGCTATAGGGAGAGGTTCCTGCTTCTGCTGTGAGGGACAAATTATTATTATAAAATCATCTCATACTGGTATAGGGAGATGTTCCTGCTGCTGGTGAGAGGGACAGATTAGTGTTCTAAAGTCATCTCATACTGCTATAGAGAGGTTCCTGCTGCTGGTGTGAGGGACAGATTAGTGTTCTAAAATCATCTCATACTGCTATAGGGAGAGGTTCCTGCTGCTGCTGTGAAGGACAGATTATTGTTCTAAAATCATCTCTTCCTGGTATAGGGAGAGGTTCCTGCTGTTGGTGTGAGGGACAGATTAGTGTTCTAAAATCATCTCATACTGCTATAGGGAGAGGTTCCTGCTGCTGGTGAAAGGGACAGATTAGTGTTCTAAAATCATCTCATTCTGGTGAAGGAAGAGGTTCCTGCTGCTGGTGTGAGGGACACATTAGTGTTCTAAAATCATCTCATACTGGTATAAGGAGACGTTCCTGCTGCTGGTGTGAGGGACAGATTAGTGTTCTAAAATCATCTCATACTGCTATAGCTAGAAGTTCCTGCTGTTGGTGTGAGGGACAGATTAGTGTTCTAAAATCATCTCATACTGGTATAGGGAGAGGTTCCTGCTTTTACTGTGAGGTACAGATTATTTTTCTAAAATCATCTCATTCTGGTATAGGAAGAGGTTCCTGCTACTGGTGTGAGGGACACATTTGTGTTCTAAAATCATATCATATTGCTATAGGGAGAGGTTCCTGCTGCCGCTGTGAGGGACAAATTATTGTTCTAAAATCATCTCATACTGGTATAGGAAGAGGTTCCTGCTGCTGGTGAGAGGGACAGATTAGTGTTCTAAAGTCATCTCATACTGCTATAGAGAGGTTCCTGCTGCTGGTGTGAGGGACAGATTAGTGTTCTAAAATCATCTCATACTGCTATAGGGAGAGGTTCCTGCTGCTGGTGTGAGGGATAGATTAGTGTTCTAAAATCATCTCATACTGCTATAGGGAGAGGTTCCTGCTGCTGCTGTGAAGGACAGATTAGTGTTCTAAAATCATTTCATACTGCTATAGGGAGAGGTTCCTGCTGCTGGTGAGAGGGACAGATTAATGTTCTAAAGTCATCTCATACTGCTATAGAGAGGTTCCTGCTGCTGGTGTGAGGAACAGATTAGTGTTCTAAAATCATCTCATACTGCTATAGGGAGAGGTTCCTGCTGTTGGTGTGAGGGATAGATTATGTTCTAAAATCATCTCATACTGCTATAGGGAGAGGTTCCTGCTGCTGCTGTGAAGGACAGATTAGTGTTCTAAAATCATCTCATACTGCTATAGGAAGAAGTTCCTGCTGCTGGTGTGAGGGATAGATTATTTTTCTAAAATCATCTCATACTGGTGTGGGGAGAGGTTCCTGCTGCTGGTGTGAGCGGTGCATTTCTTGCACAAAAATAAAAAGTGCATCTACATTGCTGGGTTCCTGCTGCTGGTGTGATGGACAGATTATTGTTCTAAAATCATCTCATTCTGGTGTAGGGAGAGGTTCCCGCTGCCGGTGTGAGGGACAGATTATTGTTCTAAAATCATCTCTTCCTGGTATAGGGAGAGGTTCCTGCTGTTGGTGTGAGGGACAGATTAGTGTTCTAAAATCATCTCATACTGCTATAGGAAGAGGTGCCTTCCTGCTGCTGCTGTGAAGGACAGATTAGTGGTCTAAAATAATTTCTGCTGGTGAGAGGGACCGATTAATGTTCTAAAGTCATCTCATATTGCTATAGAGAGGTTCCTGCTGCTGGTGTGAGGGACAGATTAGTGTTCTAAAATCATCTCATACTGCTATAGGGAGAGGTTCCTGCTGCTGGTGTGAGGGATAGATTATTGTTCTAAAATCATCTCATACTGCTATAGGGAGAGGTTCCTGCTGCTGCTGTGAAGGACAGATTAGTGTTCTAAAATCATCTCATACTGCTATAGGGAGAGGTTCCTGCTTCTGCTGTGAGGGACACATTATTATTATAAAATCATCTCATACTGGTATAGGGAGAGGTTCCTGCTGCTGGTGAGAGGGACAGATTAGTGTTCTAAAGTCATCTCATACTGCTATAGAGAGGTTCCTGCTGCTGGTGTGAGGGACAGATTAGTGTTCTAAAATTATCTCATACTGCTATAGGGAGAGGTTCCTGCTGCTGCTGTGAAGGACAGATTAGTGTTCTAAAATCATCTCATACTGCTATAGGGAGAGGTTCCTGCTTCTGCTGTGAGGGACAGATTATTGTTCTGAAATCATCTCTTACTTGTATAGGGAGAGGTTCCTGCTGCTGGTGTGATGGACAGATTATTGTTCTAAAATCATCTCATTCTGGTATAGGGAGAGGTTCCTGCTGCTGGTGTGAGGGACAGATTATTGTTCTAAAATCATCTCTTCCTGGTATAGGGAGAGGTTCCTGCTGTTGGTGTGAGGGACAGATTAGTGTTCTAAAATCATCTCATACTGCTATAGGAAGAGGTGCCTTCCTGGTGCTAGTGTGAGGGATAGATTAGCATTCTAAAATCATCTCATACTGCTATAGGAAGAGGTTCCTGCTGCTGGTGTGAGGGATAGATTATTGTTCTAAAATCATCTCATACTGGTGTGGTGAGAGGTTCCTGCTGCTGGTGTGAGCGGTGCATTTCTTGCACAAAAATAAAAAGTGCATTTACATTGCTGGTTTTAAAAATAAGAGAATAATAATTTATTATAATTATTTTTTATTATTAATAAATAGTGCTACATAGTACATTTGCGTCCATAATGAGGAGAGTGTCAAATAATGGACGTGGTCGTGGTGCTGCTGGTGTTGGTGGTGTTGGTGAAGTTCCTGTTGCAAGGAGAGGACGTGGTCGATTTGTGCCAGCTACTTGCACAAGTGAAACACCTTCCTCAGGTGCGACTAGCCAACAGAATCTACAACGTTATATGGTAGGCACTTCTGTTGCAGAATGAGTACATGGAAACACCACCGCAGCACGTCTCTGTTGATGACAAAACACAGGTGCCAACTGCTGCGGCTTTCCACAGAGTTCAGACTGACAAGGAGGGCAGTGGTGAAGGGTGGGTGGAAGATGATGTGGAGGATGATGGGGTCCTAGACCCCACATGGAATGAAGGTCATGCGAGTGACGTGTGCAGTTTGGAGGAAGGGGTGGTGGTCGCACAGAGGCACCAGCACAGCAAAAGAGGAAGCAGGTTGCAAAAGCGGAGCGACCGCCCCCTAGACAGTACGTCTGCTACTACCCACCGCACCTGGGGACCTAGCACACCAAAAGCAGCTCAAAGGCGTTCCCCGGCGTGGCAGTTCTTCAGACAATGTGCTGACGACAGGACACGAGTGGTTAGCACGCTGTGCAATGAGAGCCTGAAGCGAGGCATAAATATTCTAAACCTGAGCACAACCTGCATGACCAGGTATCTAAATTCAAAGCATGAGCTGCAGTGGAATAAGTACCTCAAAATCCAAGAAGGGTCTCTGCCTCCTCCTGCTTCCTCTTCACTGCTGCTTTGGCCTCTTCCTCCACCTCTACAGTGCCAGTGTCACCTGCTACCCAGCAAACAGACGATGTGACAGCAACGCCTCCATGTCCACCACCGTCCTCATGTATTTCCACACGGTCCCATGGAAGCTTACAGCTCTCCATCTCCCAAACACTGGAGAGAAAGAGGAAGTACCCCCCTATCCACCCGCGATCCCTGGCCCTGAATGCCAGCATTTCAAAATTCCTGGCCTTTGAAATGCTGTCATTCCGTCTGGTGGACACGGACAGTTTTAAAAACCTGATGGCGGTGGCTGTCCCACAGTATGTGGTTCCCATCCTCCACTACTTTTCCAGGCGAGCCATCCCTTCCCTGCACAAACATGTCGGGGACGAGATCAAGTGTGCACTGCGCAACGCCATCTATGGCAAGGTGCACATAACCACTGATACGTGGACTAGTAAGCACGGGCAGGGGCGCTATATCTCGCTAACTGCACACTGGGCAAATGTAGTGGCAGGTGGGCCTGAGGTGGCTAGCTGTTTGGTGCATCCTTCCACCACTGAGGATTGCAGGGCATATTTACTTTGCCTCCTGTTGCCTCCTCCTCCTCCTACTCCGCTTCCTCCTCCTCTATCACCTCCTCATCCGCTCAGCGTAACACCTTCACCACCAACTTCAGCACATCCAGGGGGAAACGACAGCAGGCTGTTTTAAAACTGATATGTTTGGAGGATAAACCCCACACTGCCCAGCAGCTGTGGACGTGCATTGAACAACAGACCGATGAGTGGTTGTTGCCACTGAGCCTCAAGTCTGGCCTGGTGGTGTACGATAATGGGCGAAATCTCGTAGCAGCTCTGGGCCTGGCCGGTTTGACGCACATCCCTTGCCTGGCGCATGTGCTGAATTTGGTGGTGCAGAAATTTCTAAAAAATGACCCAGATATGTCAGAGCTGCTGCAGAAAATGCGGGCCGTCTGTGCATGCTTTCGCGTTCTCACCCTGCTGCTGCTCGCCTGTCTGCGCTGCAGCAGAACATCGGCCTTCCCACTCACCGCCTCTTATGTGACGTACCCACAAGGTGGAACTCCACCTTGCACATGCTGGAGAGACTGTGCGAGAAGCAGCAGGCAATAGTGGAGTTGCAGCTGCAGCACGCACGGGTCAGTCGCTCTGCGGAACAGCACCACTTCACCACCAATGAGTGGGCCTCCATGCGAGACCTGTGTACCATATTGTGGTGTTTTGAGTACTCCACCAACATGGCCAGTGCCGATGACGCCATTCTCAGCGTTACTATCCCACTTCTATGTCTCCTTGAAAAACCACTTTGGGGCGATGATAGAAGAGGATGTAGTACAGGAGGAAGAGGAGGAGGAAGAGGGGTCATTTCCACGGTTATCAGGCCAGTCATTCACAAGTGGCTCGGAGGGTGGGTTCCTGCACCAGCATAGGCCAGGTAAAACATTTTCAAGCCAGGGCACAGTCCTGGAGGATGAGGAGGACGAGGATGATGAGGAGGAGGAACCATGTTCACAGCAGGGTGGCACCCAACGCAGCTCGTGGGCATCACTGGAGCATGGCTGGGGGATATTGAGGACACAGATGATACACCTCCCACAGAGGACAGCTTGTCTTTGCCTCTGGGCAGCCTGGCACACATGAACAACTACATGCTGCAGTGTCTGCTCAACGACAGCCGAGTTGCCCACATTTTAACTTGTGCTGATTACTGGGTGATCCCCATTACAAGGATAACGTGCTGTCCTTAATTCCCTCACTGGAGTGTGATCGGAAAATACACGACTGCTAGCGCACGCTGGTAGACGCGCTGCTGAGGGCATTCCCAAATGACACCAGGGGCTCAGTGGAAGCACAAGGCGAAGGCAGAGGAGGAGGAGGAAGAGGCCGCCAACGCAGCTGCAGCACCGCCAGCACCTCAGAAGGCAAGGTTAGCATGGCTGAAATGTGGAAAAGCTTTGTCATCAGCCCGCCACAACAAACAGCACCACCAGCTGTCTTAGCAGGAGGCAGCATTTCATGTGTGCACACGCCTACACGTACTGACTGATGGGTCTGCCCCATTCAACTTCTGGGTCTCCAAATTGGGCACATGGCCTGAGCTTGCCCTTTATGCCTTGGAGGCGCTGGCCTGCCCTGCAGCAAGTGTACTGTCTGAACGTGTGTTTAGCAGGGCAGGGGGCGTTATCACAGACAAGTGCAGCCGTCTGTCCACAGCCAACATGGACAAGCTAACGTTTATGAAAATGAACCAGGCATGGATCCCACAAGACTTGTCTGTGCCTTGTGCAGAATAGACATTTAAACCGGCCTCACAAAGCCATTGGTATACTTGTTTTTTTTTTATATGTCTCAATATTTTGGGGGCTACCCCAATTAGAAAAAAAAACTAATAAACTTAAAACAGTGTTGGCTACCTCCTCCTCCCTTCCACCTACACCGCCACGGTCACCACCTCCTCAACCTCTAGGCTCCTACTCCACATCCACCTCCTCCTCCAATTTTAATTTTTTTAATGTGATTTTAAGTTATTTCCTATCCACATTTGTTTGCAGGGCACTTGTCCTACTCTTACCCACATTTTGCTTCCTTTTGCAGCTCTCTAGCTCTTTCCAGGACTTTTTACAGACATTTTTGTGCCCAAAAGTTTGGGTCACCATTGGCTTCAATGGGGTTCGGGGTCCGGGGTCAAGTTCGGCTCAAGTTCGGTGCCGAGCCCAAACTTTTTTGCGAAGTTCGACCGAATTCGAAATTCCATGTGTCCATTCAACTCTAGTTCTAACACCTGAGGGGTTGAATGTCGACTTTGACTTGAATTGTTTTATCTCTTATAGATAAATGTCTAAAATTAACTATTTTCTCCTTTTGAGCTTTTGTACTATGATGAAATATTTTTAATTAATTTAGGAAAATTTTGTGTGATGTTTGCTATGGGCATATTTATTAAACAGTAGTGGTTTTATCTTCGCTGAATTATGATAATATATTGCTGTAAAGGCATGGCAGCGGGTGTAGTAGTTGTAATGAAATGATTGGAGTATTATTACCCCCATTGATTTAGGGTTATTGGTTTTTATATCAATTTTTAATATTATTTTAAAATATTTTTTTTTAATAAAGGAATTTTTAAAATATTATTTAGACCATTGTACTTTCCCAAGGGTTTTTTTGTGAGGTTAAATGAAGACGGTTCATACCTATTGAATATTGTGATTAGCAGAGTAAAATATGACTCTGATAGTCCAAGGGAATAACCTCTGTTTTTAATACATAGGCTGGACTTATGCTTGTGGTTTTATATATTCATAGTGGCATCCGATCAGCTCGGTTGTTATGCTGAGCCCAGGGGATGGGATGCAGTACTTGGCGATAGTGTTCTATTGCTTATGTGTTATGTGCATCGCTGACCGCTGGTGTCGCTGTTGAGAGCTTTTAATGCAGTGACGTATTGACGACCTCTGGTATCTGTTCATTACCATGACAATTGTTCTGGCTTTTATAGGGGTGGGTGACACTGTAGCTCCACCCCACTGAAGAAGTTCATTCTTCCGTGTACGGGGGGAGGAGCTATGTTCCAATGACATCACCCGCTGCCATCTCTAACCCACACACTAGCGTGCTGCAGTGTGTTTCATGCCTGATCGTTTTATGATAAATGTGAGTAGGATTATTTTTTATGAGTTAAAAGTTTGTGAGTACATTACAGAGAGCTCTTAGATCTCAAAAGTATTGGGGCATCTGCTTTTACACGCACATGAACTTTAATGACATCTCAGTCTTAGTCCATAGGGTTCAATATTTAGTTGACCCACCCTTTGCAGCTATAACAGCTTAAACTGTTCTAGGAAGGCTGTCCACAAGGTTTAGGAGTGTGTCTATGGGAATGCTTGACCATTTTTCCAGAAGCGCATTTTTGAGGTTAGGCACTGATGTTGGATGAGAAGGCCTGGCTGGCCCCTTCTTGTTCCAACATGACTGCACACCAGCGCACAAAGCAAGGTCCATAAAGACATGGATGAGCGAGTTTTGGGTAGAGGAACTTGACTGGCCTGCACAGAGTCCTGACCTCAACCCAATAGAACACCTTTGGGATGAATTATAGCAGAGACCCCAAGCCAGGCCTTTTTGTCCACATCAGTGCCTGACCTCACAAATGCGCTTCTGGAAGAATGGTCAAACACTCCCATAGACACAATACTAAACCTGGGCAAAAAGATTGGGGAATAAGTGGGACTTTGCATGAAATTAACCTGGTAAGGCTGGTGCTTCCATCCCGATACATATTCTATATAAAATTGCACATAATGCAAATGGGGGGGGGGGGAGGGTGAGACTTTAAATGAAGCATGTGTTGGTCAGAAGGTAGTATTGATGGAAACATGAAAAGATAGTTAGATCAATTCATTCAATTATTAATGCGAATAATCACATAGTAGGGCATATAAGATCATAGAAAAGTAGGCTTAATTGGTGAAACATGATGGCCTGGTTCAGTTATGAATACAAACACTCACATAATTACATATAAGATCACAAAGGTTGTTATCAATAGGTAAAACGTGATGGCAAACAATAAAGAATCATACAATGACATTTCCCAATCCATAAATTTCATATGTGTGTATAAACATTAATTGCATGGGAAAAGCTGCATTGCCATAACCTTGAATTCCCTAGGGTACTTCCCTGGGTAAAGCCGTAGAGATTGTATATACAGTAGTGTGTCATTGGCGCGTAGTAGTGGCAGAAACACAATACATGGTAGCTCTACACATTTCATGGATAAATGGGCCACTCGTCAGGAGAAAGTGTGTTTGAGTCTGCAATGAAAATAATACTAATAAAACCAAACTGTTGTCCACATGCAAAGTGGGGCCTACAACGATAGTTGAGCAGCCCTTACAAGGTAACACATGAGATACTCACATGGCCCCTGCGCTGGCAACAAGACGCCAGACACGGCCTTCCGGATAGGTCATGGCCTGGGCTGTGATGGCGGGCAAGGCGGGGGCACCCCACACAAGTGACTACCAAGGCGGGACTGAGCACCAGGACAGGAAAGTGATAAATCATGGACCAATGGAAATGATAAAAGTAAAAGGTTGAGGAGCTGGAATCCTTGGTGAGAAAGAAACATATAGCCAAATGAAGGAAACAGGGTTTAAAGAGGAACCACTGTGGGGTGAGAAAAGACGGAAGGAGGAGTGTTGGTAAGGATAGTAATGGACGAGAAAAGCAACAGTGAGTTACCTGTGTTGTGGTGGAAATCCAGGAGCAAGAGTGATACCAGTGCAAACTTTGTGGACAGCCTGCCCAGAACAGTTTAAGCTGTGATAGCTGCAAAGGGTGGGCCAACTTAATATTGAACCCTACGGACTAAGACTAGGAAGCCATTAAAGTTCATGAGCATGTAAAGGCAGGCGTGCCAATACTTTTGGTAATATAGTATACATATATATATATATATATACACATATATATATATATATATATATATATATATATATATATATATATATATATATATATGCGCACACACATAAATATACTCACCCCATCGCTCATCCCCAACAGCATTACATTGTATTTGATAGGAAGAGCTAAATATTTTCAATATACTGTATGTACCTGCATTTATCTATTATATTTTTCAAATTAGACTATGCACAACTTTGAGTTGGTCATCATAGAATGGCCCCTCCCTCCTATTGAGTGCCCCCTCAGCCAGCAAATTTCTATGGGAGCTACTGAGCCTAGTCAGAGCTCCGTGTATCAATTCAGACACGGAGCCTCGACCTGGCCCCGCCCCTCTCTCCCCTGTTTGGCTGACTGATTTTGATTGGCAGCCACGGGAGCCAATGGAACCACTGCTGTGTCTCAGCCAATCAGGAGGAGTGTCCAAGATGGCTTAGACTTTTGTGGACATCCCTGGAGAGAGAAGGGGTTCAGGTGAGTAATTAGGGGGGTGCTGGGGGGGGCTGCTACACACAGAAGGTTTTTTTTATCTTAATGCATGGAATGCATTAAGATAAAAAAAACCTTCTGCCTTTGCAACCCCTTTAGGACTCAAAAGCTGACTGAGATGCCTCTAGAAGTGGACCACTAAAGCACTAACAATCAAGTGGTGCATACAATCATTATCCAGCACTCCTTTTATTTCTACAATGCTGTATAAATGAAAAAACTTTCCCAAACATCTAACATCCAAATATAACTTTTTATTTACAGAAAGCCAACGACAATGCTACCAAGCAGAAAATATATACTTGACTGGGGAACATAAAGTCAGACAAAGAAGAAGTTTATTGAGCTCTAGTCAAGGTAAAAATCAGCATATACACAAACATTATTAAAAACATAAACAGTAAAATATGCATATTACATCAAGTATCAGTTACTAAAATCTTAATCCACATCATAAAAATGTTCTTGGGCTTATGTTCCATACAACAGAACGTTCACCACCTTGCTAGTTTCTAGTAAATTCCTCCAGGCTTTTAAATGTAATTCATTATAAGGTAAGTGGTGTACATGTATCAGTTTGTACAGTGCATTACCACAAGTTACTTCAGCATGGTGGTGTGAATGAGGTGTTCATGAGAACAACAGTGTCAATTGCATACATTTGCAATTATTGGTGACCAGGGCTTTTTTTCTGAGAAAATAGGTACTGGAATTCAACCATGACCCTCCAAACCCACCCACATCGACATCTCACTTTCAGCCCTATTCAGCTATGAACTTTGCATTCAACCCCCCTCCACTGCCCCATCTTCTCCCCACCTCCTTGAAAGCTTCACCATCTTCCTCATGTCTTACATTTGTTGTTGTAGTAAGCTGAAGCACCAAGTTGGCTCTAATACCTACCCGCACACTGTAGTTGGCTCCGCCTCTCAATTGCAGAGAGATCATCTAGTGGGGGTGTCAGCATCTGCACTGGACCCTGGGCACCTGCATCTCACTTGTCCCCATCCTGCGTGAAGTTAGAGCCAGATCAGATCTGTGGGAGCTGTTGTTAAACAAGCTGTCACTTCTGGACTTCTGGGTTTACAAGTGGTAGAGGCGAGCAGGGAGCAGAGGGTCTGAACCAAAGGTGGTGGAACTGAGTTCCACCAAGTTCCAGCTGAAAAAAGGCCCTGTAGGTGACAGACACTATCCAGGCTCATCCTTCAATCTTCCAGCATGACATGCAGCTTCCACAAATGTCTGCAAATCCATGCCAATTGACACTACTGTTAAACAAAAAAAAATATTAGAACCAATTAGATTCTGGCTAGAAGAGATACTGTATGTGCAGGGCAATTTTATATAGTTAATTGCTGTGAAAGCCACATGCACCATTCTTTGCTAGTTATAAAACATAAGTGACTGTAATTTTTTTCCTTATACTCCTAAAAATTTAACACCAGCTAACACTCTTTGTTGTATAAATGTGGGTAGATAAAATACTTTATGTTGAGTTTGTATTGCTTTTAACCCTTCTCAAAAAGATAGGGTAACATCTCCACAAAGGGGTAAAAACTTGTAAAATATTTCAGTGTTAATGCCATAAAATTGTAGTGCAGTGCTGCCATGCAGCTTACTAAATGGGGGCAACAGAAACCTGCCTTTGCTGACCCCCTTCCTACCCTTGTGTCTGAAGCAATACAACACAGATGCACTAATCTGTGGTTTGACCCCCAATCAGTTTATTAATCTATTGACAACCCACTCACTTTGGACAGTAGATTTCAATATGGCCAGGGACTATGTTCTTGTCATTTTACCCACACCAGAGGTTAGTGCATACACTCAACTCCAGGGCACAAGACTTCGGAATGTCTGCTTATTGGTTTTGCATTTTATATGTAATTGTTCAGTCAGCTATTGTTTAATGCTTATCTTAGTTGTACCCCATCTCTCCTTCTTTGGGGTTTGTGTGTATTCTGCACTGGCAATTTGAATCTGTATTATTGCCATGCAGCTGTGTAATCCAATTCAGGAATTGTATTGTATATGCGTTCTCATAGCTCATTCTATGAAATGTTAAATTGACGGTGAAATAAGTGCAAACATGCAGGTGTAAGCTTCAGAGTGCTGCCAAAACCTTGCATCCTTGGAATTCTAAACCTTAAGTTAATCCAGAGCATGGCAAACAAAACTTATACTGTGTGGTTGTATATGCTTGCATAGGGAAAAAAAGTTCTTCCCGATCCCCCAAAGCAATCAATATGTCCCTGGGAAGTGTATAGTATATTCAATATTTGCATTATATTATTTTAGATTTAGAAATGTATTAAAAAAATCTATTGAGTTGGTTAAAGTCGGTTCACAGTTTCTACTTTAAAGAATGCATTCCATATCAATTAAAGTGGACCTTCACCACCCACCCCCCCCCAAAAAAAAATCAGCTTCAATGCAATCTTAAAAGCCCCTTCTTACTGTTTCTTTTTTCGGAGTACCCCCGCCTCCATTCTTGCCTACAGCTTCCTGGGATATTCACATAAGATATCTCAGGAGGCATTAGCTTAGAGACAGTGGTTGATGAAGGGTAGATCTGGCAGCGCCTCATCAGGGAACTGATTGCAAAAACACAGAAGAAACTGTTGGTTCCTTATATTGTAAAGGAAAGTAGATGGCAGCATGAGACCCAGCCTGCAGCAGCTGAGCAACTGATTACAGCAGAAAAGACCTAGATTTACTGGGTAGATAAGCTTGTGATTTAAGCATAATGCAGAAAAAAGTAATAGGTGGTGTAAAGCAAAACAACCCCAGAGGGTGAAGTTCCTCTTCGAACCTCTTTTGCATTAGTCATAAAAAATGTCTTCACTAGAGTTGAGCGAACCCGGACTGTAAAGTTTGGGTCCGTACCGAACTTTGGGGTGTCCGGGACCCGGACCCAAACCCGGACTTTTCAAAAAAGTCCGGGTTCGGGTCCGGGGTTCTGGTAATTTTAATGAAAGTTCTGAAAATTGCTGTAAAAATAGTCCAGGAAGGTCCTAGAGGTCTGCAAAAGGAAGGAAAATGGGGGTAAGGGTGGGACAAGTGCCCTACAAAGAAATGGGGACAGGGAAATAACTTTAAATATTTTTAAAAAAATAAAAACATAAAAAAAGCAAAAATGGAGGTGAATGTGGATCATTTTCAAACTGGGTCTGAAAAGTATTAATTAACGGTAGAGGCCATATAACTGTTCTAAAATCATCTTCAAACTGTGTACAAAAAGTATAAATAATCCGGGAGAACCCATATCACTGTTCTGCAAACATCTGGAAACTGTGTGTGTCACTTTAAATATAACCGGGAATAACTGAACATCTGTTCTGCATACATCTGTAAAGTCTGTGTGTCACTTTAAATATAGCCGGGAATAACTGAACATCTGTTCTGCACACATCTGTAAAGTCTGTGTGTCACTTTAAATATAGCCGCTAATAACTGAACATCTGTTCTGCACACATCTGTAAAGTCTGTGTGTCACTTTTAATATAGCCGCTAATAACTGAACATCTGTTCTGCACACATCTGTAAAGTCTGTGTGTCACTTT
>BLSH010231376.1:40372-58222 GCA_018402905.1 Glandirana rugosa
CGGCGATTACAGAACAGATGTTCAGTTATTAGCGGCTATATTAAAAGTGACACACAGACTTTACAGATGTGTACAGAACAGATGTTCAGTTATTAGCGGCTATATTAAAAGTGACACACATACTTTACAGATGTGTACAGAACAGATGTTCAGTTATTAGCGGCTATATTAAAAGTGACACACATGCTTTACAGATGTGTGCAGAATAGATGTTCAGTTATTAGCGGCTATATTTAAAGTGACACACAGACTTTACAGATGTGTGCAAAACAGATGTTCAGTTATTCCCGGCTATATTTAAAGTGACACACAGACTTTACAGATGTGAGCAGAACAGATGTTCAGTTATTCCCGGTTATATTTAAAGTGACACACACAGTTTCCAGATGTTTGCAGAACAGTGATATGGGTTCTCCCGGATTATTTATACTTTTTGGACACAGTTTGAAGATGATTTTAGAACAGTTATATGGCCTCTACCGTTAATTAATACTTTTCAGACCCAGTTTGAAGATGATCCACATTCACCTCCATTTTTGCTTTTTTTATGTTTTTATTTTTTTTTTAAATATTTAAAGTTATTTCCCTGTCCCCATTTCTTTGTAGGTCACTTGTCCCACCCTTACCCCCATTTCCTTCCTTTTGCAGTCCTCTAGGACTTTCCAGGACTATTTTACAGCCATTTTTGTGCCTAAAAGTCTGTGTCCCCATTGATTTCAATGGGGTTCGGGGTCCTGGACAACGTTCGGGTTCTGTCCGGACCCGAACCCGGACTTTGTCCCGAAGTTCGGCCGAACCAGCAGAACCCGGACTTCTACAAGTTCGCTCAACTCTAGTCTTCACGTCTTTTGCAGTGAATGACAGCTTTACACTGAGTTCACTATATGGGTTGTATATTCTACTTAAACACAATTTCAACAGTAAAGGAGCAAATTTGCAAAATGAAGCACATATCCACCCCACTGACAGGATACCAAGGATAACTGTACAGTGTAGAACAGGGATATGCAATTAGCAAACCTCCAGCTGTTGCAGAACTACAAGTCCCATGAGTCATAGCAAGACTCTGGCAGCCACAAGCATGACAACCGGAGGCAGAGGCATGATGGGACTTGTAGTTTTGCAACAGCTGGAGGTCCGCTAATTGCATATCCCTGGTGTAGAAGATGCTTTTTGCTTTAATTCCTCAAACATGATGTTCTAATATTATTTACAATTACTTTCACTATGTCAGTGAGATGGGTTAAATTCTTCAGTCCCTTCGATTAAAAAGAAATGGACATTTCAAAAACACCTTTACTCATATATGAAAAGCATGTGAGCATGATTGAGTGTTCTAAGTGAGCAGGTATTGCTTTTCACTAAATTGGATAATTGAAGGGAATATTTATACAATTCTTTTAGAGGCTTAGCTTCATTGGTAAATTAACCTCTTTATCTATAAAATGTGTTAATTCTCCCTATTTCCTTTCTAAGCCCTAATATATATATATATATATATATATATATATATATATATATATATATATATATATTATAGTTCTAAAATGACTTACATCTATAATAACTTAAATTGTATATAAAGCTTAAATATGTTTTTGACTAGAGCGTGGAAAGGATACAATTCCTGTCAATTATTTTTTGTCTGTCTGTTTGTCAAACCCTTTCATATTTATTCAAAAACGGAAAAAAAAAAAAAAAAAAAAAAACTATTGCCATTGCATACATTAATTTGGAAAATAAATTTCACTTAAAGTGGAGTTCCACCCAGAATTTTTTTAAGTTTTTTTTTGGCATCCACTCTTTTAATACTAAATAGATGTAACTTTTTATTTCCTTACTTTCAAACCACCTAGTAATTACATGTATTTTTTACTCACAATTTAATTTCTCTCACTGCTGGACTTTTCTATTTTAGCTGAGGGCATCTGAAGCCCATCCGTATTCTCCTGGCATCTCTTCCTGAAAGAAGTGCATGGTGGGTAACCATCATGCACTCCTCGATCTCGGTCCGCCTTAAATCATGTCATTTCCTGTCTGGAAATAACACGATTTTACAGTACAGGGAAGCCCATTGACTCCTGGGAAATGATGAGTCACATCTCCCAGGAGGCCAGGCAAAGCAGGAAGTGAGGAGAAGAGCCTAGGACCTAAAAGGGGCAGATTACAGAGACCACCTAGCAAGAAGTGACTTAGGGTGAGAATAAAAAAAAAAATCCTTCAAAAGGTAAGTCTATATAGGGAAAGGACTTGAATGATGTAAAAAAAAATTCTGAGTGGAACTCAGCTTTAAACCTCAAACTTCTAGCTTAATGCAAATAGACTTATCAGTGTATATTCATATTTCAAAATCATTGCTTAGCTTTGTAATTTGTACTTTGTAGCATGTTTGTAGTTGGTAGCTTATACTTCGTATGTGGAGTCAGCCATATATACAAGCTGTGCTTTCCATCCCTTATAAAGGAAACAATAGGACACAGCAATAAAAAAACATCTAGGGGTTCTAAGTGTTTCTTTACATATTAATTAATATGATATGTCCTTTTTTTAATCTGCATTTTCTAGTTTTAAAGCCCAAAGAAAGTCGGCTCTGCAGTACCTGGGGTAACTTCCACTTTAGGACATTTGATGGAGAAATCTATCGATTTCCGGGAATATGTAACTACCTGCTTGCTTCTCACTGTGGAAGACACTATGAAGACTTTAATATACAGATTCAACAAGCCAAGATGAATGATCTGCCCGCCATTTCTCAATTATCTTTAAGCATAAATGAATTTCTAATAGAAATAATTGATCATGTTCCTTTAATCCATGGACAACGGTAAATGTGATTTTCATTTGTTATGCTAATATTTAATGTAATAAAGTACATTATACAGACCCTGTCACCAACCTAAAAAAAAACTGTAGATCAAAGCACAGAAAAATCCTACTTGCTGCAGTATCAGTGTGATACTGCAGCTATCCCATGTCAGAGTTTTCGGTATGCTCAGGGTGGAGAGCAGTGATTGGCAGCCACTACTCTACCTCTGCCCCTCTAGTACTCCCTGGAGTATCAGGCAGTAGAGGGGGAGGACGCAGCTGGCTTCAGCTCTCAGCTGAGCCAGCTGTCAATCAGGTAGCTGGGTGGATCCCAACAATATGGTTGTCATCCTTCCAGAGCTCTGTGAGGAGTGCTAAAGTAAGTGCACTTGTGTGACCCACAAGATACTGTAAGTATGGCCACAAAATGCTTCTGTTGCAGCACCACACTGAATTTGTTTTAAAAGTTTAATAAATGTCAAAACAGAGTGCATTCCCCAAACCCGCATTCCATCTCTGTATCCCCAATTAATCTCATAATACTCAAAAAATAGACTTTAGGGATGTACTTGGTAGAAATTAACCAGCACCAGGACAGTATCCAAACAATTTAATAAGGCAGCAAATAGAAATAGATAGCTATGACAGGTTATATGTTGCAATAAAAATGAGAGAAAATAGAGTGTATTATCTGAGAGATGATTTGGGTCACAGTATAAGGCCTCATGTACACTGCTGCGGGTAAATGGACATTTAGGAGCAGTTGGGCATTTTTTTCAGCTGTCCCTGAACTCTCCTCTAGTAATTTATAGTAGTTTCCAAGCAGTTGAGGTTAGAAGCAATGAAATGCCAAATGCCTGTAGCAGCTTGTAAACGCGTTTAGCCGCATTTTGTTTATAGGTAATTTTAATGGTGATACATTTCTGACCATTTGCAATGTAAAAAATGCTTCTAAATGCAAACGCTGCTAAATGCAGTATGTAAACACGGCACAATGGACGTTTTTTAAATGTTGGTTACTAGCTGTCAAGTTCCATCGTTCAGGAGAGGGTTTTAAAATGTCCCATGTGCATGAAGCCTAAGAGGGAGAGTCGAGTGTTATCAGGGCTGGTGTAAGGATTTTTGACACCCTAGGAGAAACCCAATTTTTCTGCCCCGTTGGCTCCGCCCCTGACTCCACCCTATTTGTCCTGCACATGTATACTGTGTTAGTAGGGCAGTGGATGGTGTCACTAGGGCAGAGGTTGGTATCAGTAGGGCAGTGGATGGTATCAGTAGGGCTGAGGACGGTGTCAGTAGATCAGTGGACAGTGTCAGTGGGGCAGAGGACTGTGTCAGTAAGGCAGAGGATGGTGTCAGTAAGGCAGAGGACGGTGTCAGTAAGGCAGTGGAAGGTGTCAGTAAGGCAGTGGATGGTATCAGTAAGGCAGAGGACAGTGTCAGTAGATCAGTGGACGGTGTCAGTAGGGCAGAGGTTGGTATCAGTAGGCCAGTGGACAGTGTCAATAGGGCAGTGTCAGAAAGGCAGTGGAAGGTGTCAGTAAGGCAGAGGACAGTGTCAGTAGAGCAGTGGTTGGTATCAGTAAGGCAGAGGACAGTTTCAGTAGAGCAGTGGTTGGTATCAGTAGGCCAGTGGACGGTGTCCGTAGGGCAAAGTACGGTGTCAGTAAGGCAGAGGATGGTGTCAGTAAGGCAGAGGACAGTGTCAGTAAGGCAGAGGACAGTGTCAATAAGGCAGAGGACAGTGTTAGTAGGGCAGAGGACAGTGTCAGTAAGGCAGAGGATGGTGTCAGTAGGGCAGAGGACAGTGTCAGTAAGGCAGAGGACAGTGTCAGTAGGGCAGAGGATGGTGTCAGTAAGGCAGAGGGCGGTGTCAGTAAGGTAGAGTATGGTGTCAGTAGGGCAGAGGACGGTGTCAGGAAGGCAGAGGACGGTGTCAGTAGTGCAGAGGAAGGTGTCAGTAGGGCAGAGGTCAGTGTCAGTAAGGCAGAGGTTGGTGTCAGTAAGGCAGAGGACAGTGTCAGTAGGGCAGAGGATGGTGTCAGTAAGACAGAGGATGGTGTCAGTATTAGAACACTGAGGAGGTTGCTAAGTCTTTAATAAGATAAGGGCCATGTCCTCTCCCACAGACATCCAGTGCAGGTTGGTGAACAACTCTGGACTGAAACATGAAAGTGTGACAAGGTAACAAAAATGGTGAGATTTTAGTGCATGGCACTCACTCTTGCCCTCCGCCTCCTCTCTTGATTCAGCCTCTAGCAACAATGCTCCTCCTGATCCCCCGACTGGCTGAGTCCAGTTTAGATGGCTGTGTTTTCTTTATCTAACACCACCTTTCTTCTTTCGAGCACTACACTGTGACACAGAGGCGGATCAACAGCAGCTGGGCGCCCTAGGTGGCAGTGCGCCCTAGGCGGCCACCTACTCTGCCTAGTGGTAGAGCTGGTCCTGAGTATTATTTAACCACTTCAATACCAGGCACTTATTCCCCTTCCCACCCAGACCAATATTCAGCTTTCAGCGCTGTTGCATTTCGAATGACAATTGCTCGGTCATGCTACACTGTACCCAAATTCGATTTTTATCATTTTGTTTCCACAAATATAGCTTTCTTTTGGTGGTATTTGAGCACCTCTGGGGGTTTTATTTTTTGCGCTACAAATAAAAAGACCGAAAATTTTGGAAAAAAAACGTTTTTCATTGTTTCTGTCACAAAACTTAAAACTGTAATTAAGTACATTTTCTCCATCACTGATGGGCACTGATGAGGCTACACTAACGGGCACTGATGAGGAGGCACTGATAAGGTGGCACTGATGGGCACTGGTGATGAGGCACATATATGCAGCACTGATAGGCAGCACTAATAAGCAGCACTGACAGGCACTGATAGGTAGCACTGATAGGTGGCACTGATGGGCACCCATAGGTGGAACTGATGGGCACTCATAGGCGGCACTGATGGGCACTCATAGGCGGCAATCATAGATGGCACTTTTAAGGAGGCATTCCCTGGTGGTCCTGGGTGTCATCCAAGAAGGGCACTGAGTGCCATCCACGTTGAGCACTGTACCCCTTACCTGGTGGTCCCTGGGTGGGCTTCCTGGTGGTCAGGGTGGGCTTCTGTAGTGGTCCTGGTGGCATCCCTGGTGGTCCTGGGTGGTGATCCAAGAGGGGGGTGCACTGATAAACAATCAGTGCAGACCCCCCGTGTCTGGAGAGCCGCCAATTAGGCTGCAATAGAAGTTGGAAAGATGAGATTTTATATTGAAATAAACAATAAAAAGTGTAACGTGAAATAATTTTGCAGCAAACATCAGAAACAGTTCAGCTGGGTTTGAGCTGCAAAACATTGCATGCACCAGAGCACCAGAACAGCCCAGGAGAGGTGGCAGGAGCTGTAGGTATCAATTTTTGGGGGCTAGATGATGCTTAACAGTTTAATCTGCATCAGCAGTTTTGTAGTTATTGTTAATCAGCAAACATTTCATTTTAAGAAAAGTGTGCTGGTCCACATTGTCAGGAGACTGATTCACCTCACTGTATCAAAATCTCCTACCGCACTGAATGCCTTCTTAGACAGCACACTGGCTCCAGGGCAAGCCAGAAGCTCCAGAGCATCTGATCAACTGTCAGTCCTAGGCTCCCATTAATCTACAGGGTTCACACTTGTGAGCATGTCTGCATCAATCCTGGACCTGATGTAGTCAGCCATAATGTGGTTCGGGAGCTTCATGTGAGAGCTGCTTGCAGCTGGGCCTGTCCTCTGTGGTTTAAAAAAACAGTGTTAAGGAAGCTATTGCCACTGCTGCTCCTCCATGCTCCTTTATGGATCAGAGGATTGGAGGCCCATTGGTCACCAGAAGATATCCAGTCTAATATCATATTTATTGATTAAATCTGCCTGCTCTCTCTCTCTCTCCATCAGAAATGGTGGCCTAACCAAATAGAATTCAAAGTAGAGGATGATATTCTGTAAGATTAGATTGTCTACAATTTAAAAGAAAAATGTTATGTTCATATGCAATCTGCCTGCTAAACCCCTCAGAAATTGTTAAGTATACAAAAGGCTTAAAGTGTTACTAAACCCACAACAATAAAATCATTCTGTATATGCAGTAAAGCATGCTTGTTATACTCACTGTGGGACCTAAGGTGTTAATCCTCCGCATTTGTGTAAAAAGGTTGTTTGATCCTGATCCTGTCTTCTCTAATCCTCCCCTTCTCTTACTGTCCCCAATCCATCTGCTGATAGCACAGAGCCCTGGGAGGCACACTGTACATGCTCAGTTTGGTGTGTATTGCTAGAGAGTTTTTTTTTTTTTGGAGGGTGCATGTGGTCAGCACAGGGCCAATCAGCATGTTCCAGACAGGTTGGGGGTCTTGCAGTCTCATAGGACAGTCAGAGGAGAATGAAAACTCCTCCTACTAGCTTTAACCAGTGCTCGGCCTGACATTGATAGAAGTCAATAAACTGCTTTATACTGCTGATGAAAAAGGTATTACAGGCATACCCCACTGTTGAGTACACAATGGAACCAAAGCATATATGTAAAACAAAAATTTACTTAAAGTGAACCAATGCCTTTTTTCACTTCTAGGGTGTAGTGGGGGGTCAGGGACTGTAGTGGGGGGGTCAGGGGCTGTAGTGGGGGTGTCAGGCATGAAAGACAAAGCAGTAAGCGCCACCTGAGTGTAGTATTAAAAACAAGTTTAACCATATCAATACAGGGCACTTTCCCCCCTTCCTGCCCAGGCCAATTTTCGGCTTTCAGAGCTGTCACACTTTGAATGGCAATTGCACGGTCATGTGATGCTGTACCCAAACAAAATTTTTATCATTTTGTTCCCAGAAATAGAGCTTTATTTTGGTGGTATTTGATCACCTCTGGGTTTTTTTTTTTTTTTGCTAAATAAATATAGACTGAAAATTTTGAAAAACAAAAGTTTCTTTGTTTCTGTTATACAATTTTGTAAATAAGTAAGTTTTCTTCTTCACTGATGGGCACTGATGAGGCTGCACTGACAGGCACTGATGAGGTGGCACTGATGATGAGGCACTAATATGCAGCACTAATGGGCAGTGATAGGCAGCACTGATGGGCACTGATAGGTGGCACTGATATGCAGCACTGATGGGCATTGATAGGCAGAACTGATGGGCATTCATAGGTGGTACTGATGGGCACTGATAGGTGGAACTGATAGGCAGCGCTGATGGGCACTGGTAGGTGGCACTAATGGGCACTGATAGATGGCTCTGATAGGCAGCACTGATGAGGAGGCATTGACAGGCGTTACTGATGGGCACTGATTGGCACCTCTAATGTGCAATGATTGGCAACACTGGTGGTCATGGGGAAGCTAACCTTGTGGTCTTGGGTGGCAACCCCGGGTGGCATCCTTGGTGGTCATCACTGGTGGGCAGTGCTGATAATCAATCAGCGCAGTCCCCCCTGTCAGGAAAACAGCCGATCGGCTCTCCTCTACTCGCGTCTGTCAGCTCAAATGGAGGAAAAGCCGATATACAGCTTTTCTTGTTTACACTGTGATTCGCTGTGGTTGGACACAGCTGATCACAAGGTAAAAAGCCTCCGTCAGAGGCTCTTTACCGAGATCTGTGATGCGGTGTGTCAGAGTGACACACCACACTGCCGATTGCTGCGCTTCATGCCCTCGTGGGTACGTGATAACAGGTTATCCTGCTTCATGTCATATGACGTCCAGTCAGAATAACTTAAGCAATTTGCGCACGTCATTCTGTTATATGGCGGGTGGGAAGTGGTTAAATCACAGGAGTTAAAACACTCACAGGAAGAAAATGTAAAATAGGCTCATCTGATGCAATTGGGGGGGGGGGGGCGTTCCAATCCATCTTCCGGACATCACGACGTGCACAGAGGACACTGGTACTGTGGAGAGGCTGGATGGTGTTCTGTGGCTTGCATGAAAGCCGGAAGAACCACCGTGGACCACAGGGCAGATGTGATGTCACCGGAGGTGGGGAGGCGACCAGGATACACACAGAAAGAGCACACTGGAACACTGCAGGCTACATGCTCAGAGTTTCAGCTCCTTCTACTGCAGCTGAACGGAGCGGGAATGTCTGTACAGTACTTGTGAGGCACTTTACGTACACTCGTGGGTATGGCCGTACTCACGAGTGTATGTAAAGTGAGCGGGGTATGCCTGTAGTTTATATTTACTAAAATAATTGCATTTCCCTGTGTGCTGGAAATTGCTAATACTTCCCTGTATTCAATTTAAAATATTTTTTTCCAAATGCAATCTACCATCTCTCTCTCTCTGCAAACCTGTATACCCTCTTCTGAATTAAAAAAAACATTTTGTTTATTGTAAGATGCAATCTGTTTGCGTTTACCATCTTCATTCAGGCATTGAAAAAAGGCAACACTTTCTTATTTCCAGCTGTAATCTATTCTTTCTCTCTCAAAAATTGCAGCTTGTCTCAAAATGATTACAAGCCATGCAACAAATCTGTAAAATGTTTATCTTTTCAATTAAAAAAGGACCTAACTTTTTTATTTCCAGATAAAAAAAGCATACTGGCGGTGGTGCAAAATGTGTTCATTTTCTCCATCTACAATTTCTGAAATAAGATACTAAGTTTTTGTCTTCCAGACACAAAATGTTGGCTCAATCCTGCAGAAATTGCAGCCTGTCCATATAGGTTTAAATGCTGATGTTTCCATCTCTAAATCATGACACAAATATTTAAATTCCAGATGCAATCTCCCTAAAAAATGATGATCTATCTATTAAACACTTAAATGATGTACTTAAAATCTTTAACAATTTTCCTTCTCCAAATAGGCAATTACTGATTTTTGTATAAATAAAAGCTGCTTGTTCTCTCCCTTTGAAATTGTAGACTAAAGACTTTCTGTAAAATATGTACAATTTTGGGGGGGGGGGGGGGGGTTTCAAGTTCAGAAAAGGACACTATTATTTGCTTAGTTTCTCCTTCTGGTATTGCATTTTAGCAAAAAAGTAGACAATGTCCAGCTGTTCAGTTGAGTTTTCTGGCTTGCGGCGATAAAAATGCTTCTTTTATATCATGATAAAACCTGTCTAGCCTCTCAGTCTTTCATTGCAGTCTGGTAAGAAGGTCTACATGTACATGGTGTGCAACATGTGCATAAATATTTCTGGTCATTGACTGCAACATAATAAACAGATTTTTTTAAATAATAAACATGCCATTGTTACCTGCTTAGTGAGGCGGTTTTGCACAGAGCAGCCCCAAACCTTCTCTTCTGGGATCCCCCATTGGTGCTCCTTCTTTTTGGCGAGTGCCCCCCATAGGAAATAGCTTCTCAATCCCAATGTCTATGGACACAGACAGCTAAGGCCTGCCCTGCCCCCCCTGCTCCCTCACAGGATTTGAATGACATCATCAGTAGCCAATGGCTCCTGCTTCTGTCTCTCAGTCCTGTGATCAGCAACTGTCAATGACATTTAATTAAATTGTATGTAGAGCCAAAACGTTTCTTTAAATTTTACAGATTACATAAATATAAAGTTAACTCATATACAGTGGTTGTTCATAAAATGTATGAGCATGGACTTTATTTTTCACATACATTTTATGAACAACTATAGGAGTTAACTTTTGATTATACTTCATATTTATTTAATCTGTATTTTTTTTTAATTATTTTTACTAATCTCCCCAATGGGACACATATGCAAAATCAAATGCAACATCAATTGTAATCATTCAGTAAGCCATCCAAAATGTAAAAAAAAAAAGTTTTAGATTTTTTAAAGATTATACATAATAAAAAAAGGGCCTCGGGGGGGTGTGGCTTGCGAGCGCTCAAGATGGCAGCTTAAGCCGAGAGCTCTCTGCACTGACCAGGGGAAAAAGCGACTACAGAGCAGACCTAGAGCACCATCCACCCGCCAACTGTGCCCCCTAAGTACCGGTTACCGAGGGGAACCATGCAGCGGAAACGAAAGGAAGACCGACAGCCACAAAAGCTCACGGACTTCTTCCACAGGCCTGCACTGAACGAACGGGGCTCGCGTGCTGCACCGAACGATCGGGGTCTCTACGAAGGTACCGAAGCCACGGCTGAGTACAACGTGGTGGCCTATACAGACCTCCCAGACGCTGACTCCGACGAAGGACGGGAAGCTCCTGATCACTTTGTCACCCCTTCTGCACGACGCAGCCCGACCACAGCCAGCCCTGCTAAGGCCAGGATGCGCCTGGACACCGCTCACCAGGACACAGTGAGTAATGGAGATCAGGCCTCAGGCCTAGATCACAACCCAGAACACAGCATCGCCTCATTTCCCACCTCAGGACAGCCGGTCCTGGACACAACCATGAAGGACATGTTACTATCTTTACAAACATCACTTATGTCAAATATTTCATCCATATTTGTCAAAGTCACAAAAGACATACGCCAAATAGATAACAGGGTCCAACACCTAGAAGAAAAAATGGACGACTGCACTCACACAGTTAATAACCTTGTAGACGCTTACACCGACCAAAAGGAGGATATAGCTTGGATCAGAAACAAATTGGCCGACCTCGAGGACCGCAGTAGACGGAACAACCTGAAACTGCGAGGAGTCCCTGAGTCAGTTCCACCTCAAGGCCTCCTAAAATATGCCA
The DNA here is from genome assembly GCA_018402905.1 of Glandirana rugosa. Taxonomy (NCBI): domain Eukaryota; kingdom Metazoa; phylum Chordata; class Amphibia; order Anura; family Ranidae; genus Glandirana; species Glandirana rugosa. The sequence goes on from BLSH010231376.1 coordinate 51,831, forward strand.
CAGACCTATTCTCATCCCTGCTCCCCACGTTGTCCCCGACGGACCTGATTATCGATCGGATACACAGGAACCCTAAGCCCAGCCACATGGAAGAAAATTTCCCCAGAGATGTCCTCATGAGGATACACTTTTTCTCTACCAAGGAACAAATCTTATTCAAAACACGGCAAATGCCCACCTTTCCAGTCCCATACGAAAAGATCCAAATTTACCCTGATCTCTCCAAACACACCCTACAAGCTCGTAGGGAATTAAAGACAGTCACTAAAGCTCTATCCAACCACAAGATTCTATACAAATGGCGCCATCCAGCCACAATCCTGACCACGTACAATGGGAATACACACGCCATCTCGTCCTTAGAGAAAGGCATGCACCTCCTCCACTTATGAGGCATCATACCGGAACCACCGGGAGATCCTACTCACACTTACAAACGAGGAGTCCCACAACCTCAAAGAAAGCACAACAAGCCTGTGTGCAACCCAAGTGACAAATGATGCAAGCCTGAACACAAACACTACAAACCCCCTGGTCAAGCTCAATGCTCAACTTGCTGAACTTAGTAGACTTTACCCCCATATCCTGCAGCGGCAACTTAGTTAACTCGCCGCACAGTTCCTGTTAAAGTTGCTACTGTTCTTCTATTTAAACACAATCAATACAAGAAATAGTGTAAAATTATTTTATTTCTCCTCTATACACTTACTCACCTCTTTCTCCCCAGTCTCTCCCCCTTTCTCTTCCCTATCTATTCTCCTTTCGCAACTGTTTCAAACAGATTATCGATCAACGCCGGATCCAAAGTACTTTTCAGAAACAACCACCAAGTCGCAAGAGAGGACCAACGCATAACCCCCCAGAAGAGACTCACCTCAGCATATTCTAACATCCTTCCACAGACTTCAGAACAGTGAGTTAACCTAAGCTACACTCCATGCAACCTTTACCATGCCGATTAACATCTTATCTATTAACATAAACGGACTGAATCATCCAGTCAAATGGATTTCTCTTTGGAAAACAGCACTTCAACACAATAGCGACCTATTGTGTGTCCAAGAGACCCACTTCCTAAGAGACCAACATCCAAGATGCACTCACCCCCAGTTCACACAATGCTTTGAGGCCTCCTACACAAAGAAACAGAGAGGAATCTTCATAGCTGTGAGAAATACGGTAAACTTCCAACTCCACAAGTCCGTTATAGACCCGGAAGGCCGCTATATAATCCTGGTGTGCACAATCAACTCAATAGACTATACTCTAGTCACCCTGTATGCCCCCAACCAGAAACAGATACCTTTTCTCAAAGCGACAATCAAAGCTGCAAAAAAACTCCAACAGGGCCATCTTCTCCTCTGTGGAGATTTCAACATTGTTCCTGACACAAAGATGGACACTTCAGCTAAAATTAAAAGATACGACTCCCCATTGGGAAACCTTTTAACTTCCAATGAGTTACTAGACGTGTGGAGGTGCTGTCACGCGAGTGAGTGGGACTATACTTATCTTTCTCCCCGTCACAACACCTACACACGTATTGATTTGTTTATCTCTGATAGATTGTTTTTGAGGAATGTGCTTTCCTCGGCGATCCACACTGTCACCTGGTCTGACCACGCACCCATTAGCATCACAATAACGGATAATTCCAACAACCCATACGCATACAGGTGGAGGGCAAATTCCTACCTCCTACAAAATGACTCACATAAAACCACTCTCCAGAATCACCTTAAAAATTACTTCAACAATAATGTTGACAAAAACACAGACCCGGTGACGGTGTGGCTTGCCCGCAAGGCTGTAATTAGAGGCTATCTGATACAAATGGGTCCCAGAGCTAAGAAATAAAGATTTGCACGGCTAGAGGAGCTCAATGCAGCAATTGTAGATACAGACCAAAAGAACAAAGTCTCCCCCTCCCCACTTCTCCAGGACAAACTTTTCAATTTGCACCTCGAGCTACGCTCCCTCCTCCTGGAATCCTTTGAAAGATCCCAGAGGAAATTAAAAGCCAAATCATACACCACAGGTAACAAGACGGGTAAGGCCATGGCCTCCCGAATTAAAGAACACCGCATCAAAACCAGAATCACAAAGATAATCCACCCATCCACCAACCAAACCATTCTCAAACCCCAGGACATAGCAAGCACCTTTAGCCAATATTATAGCGAACTATATAACCTAAAAGACGATCCGTTTACTCACCAACCAACGCAACAAGAAATACAAGCGTTTCTTCAACATATTAACCTCCCCTCCCTAACGCAAGGACAGATTAGCGATTTAAACAAACCTTTCACCTCCTCCGAACTAACAGATCTTATTTCCCATCTCCCCCCCATCTAAATCTCCTTGCCCAGATGGTTTCACCGGGGGATACTACAAACAATTCCAAGACATCCTCACACCGCACTTAAAACAGGCCCTGAATCGTATCGCCTCCTCTTCTACCATCCCAGCTGAAATGTTAGAGGCCAACATAATCACACTCCCAAAGCCCGATAAAGACCCTTCTTCCCCGAAAAACTATCGACCCAGCTCGCTACTGAATCTAGATCTAAAGATCTACGCCAAACTACTAGCTAATAGATTAGCCACACTACTCCAGTCTTATCCACGAAGACCAAAACGGGTTCACATAAGGTCGACAATCCTCAGACGCCACCAGGAGGATATTAGACTTGATCCACTACGCGGAAACATCTGGAACGCCTTCTCTGCTCCTATCTTTGGATGCAGAGAAGGCGTTCGATAGAGTAAATTGGACTTACCTCTCCATGGTCCTATCCAAATTTGGCTTCACTGGAAGATTTCTAGATGCGATTATGACTCTATATTCCACCCCGTCGGCAAGAGTATTCACCTCTGAAGCCATATCAACACCCAATAACCAATGGCACGAGGCAAGGTTGTCCTCTATCCCCCCTGATTTTCAACTTATTGATCGAACCCCTAGCTGAACACGTCAGATCTAACACAAATATCACAGGTTTAAAGGTGGCCTCCCAAGAACACAAGATAAACTTGTTCGCTAACGACGTCATACTAATCCTCACTAACCCCTCTTCCTCTCTCCTAGAAGCCCAGAAACTCTTGTCCTGGTTCAGCGAAGTCTCGTATTACAAACTAAACGACTCCAAATCTTCCATCTTAGCTCTTAAAATAGACACCACCACTCAACTGTCACTGCAACAACAATTCCCATTTTTGTGGGCCGAGAGTAGTATAACCTACCTCGGTATCCAACTTACTAAAACGTCCAAAGCACTCTTTAAAACCAATTATATCCCGCTCCGCACCAAGTTACAATCAGATCTCCTTACCTTGTCTAAACTGGAGTTCTCATGGATGGGCAGATTGTCCACTTTCAAAATGATTCACCTCCCGAAAATCCTTTATCTCTTTAGAACACTGCAGATTCCTATCCCAACCTCCTACTTTCAATCCCTACAATGCATACTAGCAACATTCATATGGGCCGGGAAAAACCCTAGAGTCGCCCACAAAATCTTAATCAGGCAGGGACAAGTGGGAGGAGCCAGATATATAGATTTCGCAGACTACTATAAGGCAGCAATACTGGCGAATCTAAACGACTGGTTCCGCCCTACCCCCATGTCCACATGGGGGAAAATAGAAGCCTCCTTCATACCAGCCCATTCCCTAGAAGACTGGCTACTATTCTCGCCACTGACACCCAAAACACCAACCTACATCCCTCTAGCAATGCAAGCATCAGTCTCAGTTTGGAGAGCACTGATTAAAGACTCCTTGGAGAACCCTACTGCAATCCCTATCCAAATTCCCACCCCAGCATTATCATGCATCATTGACTCGATCCACACCTCAAGATGGCAGGAAAAAGGCATTCACTTTACAAACAACCTCTTTGTAAAGGACACTAACATTCCCAAATCCTTCGCCTCTCTCCAAGAGGAATAAATGTTACCTTCAACCGAAGCCTACACTTACCTACGCATACGACATTGCATTTCACGCTTTAGAGCTTGGCCTCTCAAAATCGCCCAACGGATTTGGACCTATTATAAGACTCCAAAACTGCATTCCAAAGCCATTGCACCTATATACAACACACTACAGCAAAAAAGTATCCCACATAGGATAAGACCCTACCTATTATGGGAGCAAGACATCAACCAGGAGTTCACCACACACCAATGGAAAAGGGCTCTCACCCATACGTTCCAGGCCACTAAAAATTCTACTCTATGGGAAATGACCTTGAAATTATCGCAAAGATGGTACCTCACTCCCATAAAGATTGCCAAATTCTGCCCCAACATCTCTCCCAAATCCTGGAGGAATTGCGGCACAGATGGGGACCTATACCACATCATGTGGTCCTGCCCCCACTAAAACCCTACTGGTCCGCAGTCTTTGATTTAATCTCTAAAATAGCAAAGAGGAATATTCTCCCAACACCAGCATTAGGCATTTTGTCCCTAAACATAGAAGACCTTCCACCCACTCTCCGTCACACCATCATCAACATTCTACTGGCTGCCAGATTAAGCATAACGAGAAAGTGGAAATGCACATTCCCTCCTACAATACAGGAAGTCATTGAAACGACTGACTTACACTGCGCTTACGAACATATTATGGCCAACTCTCTAGGAAACACGGACCCCACAGTCCAGAAATGGACTGCTTGGTCTCGATGGAAATCCCTATATCTATGATTGATCTTTGTTCTTTGGGTCTGCTCATTAAAGATGGAAAGGTCATCTCACTCCTAGGAGTAGCGCAGCCCTCTTCACACTAGCGACAACTATGCCCCTCCCTGGTCACAGCAAGCACCCAGTGGGGTGACCAAGGGGCAAAGGAGTATGGGTTACTCCCTCAACTTGACATCCGGCTAGAATCACGGTCAGCTCTATGAACAAGCTCTCTGCTATAGAAAGCAAGCTGCGCTGCTCCAGGGACTTCCTCCTTCTTCTTCTCCTTCTTCTTCTTCTTCTTCTCCTTCTTACCTCTGCTCCTTTCCCTCTTCTCTTCCGCATCACACCCCTACTTACCTTGATGTTTTCTAATTAACTACGTTTGCAATAGTCTCAGTTGTATTTGCTACCCTGGTTATCCTCATGGCATGTAACATCTGTTATCTGTATCATGCAGACACTGGTCTGCTACACATGTACATTTCCCTGTATTCCCTTCCCTTTCATTGTTGTATAAAATCTTTTCAATAAAAAAAAAAAAAAAGGGGGCCTCAGCTTCTTTGAAATTGTATTGTAGCTCTGTCTATGTTCATTTATGTTAAGCACTTCAGCCCCAGAAGGATTTGCCTCCTTAATGACCAGAGCACTTTTTGGTAATGAGCAAGTGCACATGAGGTGCAGGAAACATGTCTACCTATGCATTCTGGTCCTGTGATGATTTTTGGGATGTCTCAATAAATGGACTTTGGACCTTACAGTGGTGTGCGACCATTTCTTTTCCCATTTGGCACTGCGCTACTTTAACTGGTAATTGCGTGGTCATGCAATGCTGTACCCAAACAAAATTTGCATCTTTTTTTTCCCACAAATAGAGCTTTCTTTTGGTGGTATTTTATCACCTCTGTGGTTTTTATTTTTTGCGATATAAATGAAAAAAGACCAACATTTTTGAAAAAAAATGATATTTTCTACTTTTTGCTATTAAAAGAAATACAATCAACTCAATTTTAGTCATACATTTTTGCCAAAATGCAATCAGCCACATGTCTCGGGTAAAAAAAAAGTCAATAAGCGTATATTTATTGGTTTGCGCAATTTCTTGAGGTGCTATAATGGAAGGGCAGCATAAACCCCCCAAGTGTTTGAAAAATGACAAAAAAAAAAAAAAATTACACAAAAGTTGTCACTGAAATGATATATTGCTCAAACATGCCATGGGTATATGTGGAATTACACCCCAAAATACATTCTGCTGCTTCTTCTGAGTATGGGGATACCCCATGTGTGAGACCTTTTGGCAGTGTAGCCACGTACAGGACCCTGAAACCAAACACCGCCTTCAGGCTTTCTAAGGGTGTAAATTTTTTATTTCACTTTTTACTACCTCAGTTTCGGAGGCCATCAAATGCCCAGGTAGCAAAAAAACAAAAAAAAAAAAAAAAACAAATGACCCCATTTTGGAAAGTAGACACCCCAAGCTATTTGTTGAGAGGCATGTTGAGTATTTTGCAGATCTCACTTTTTGTCACAAAGTTTTGAAAACTGAAAAAAAGAAAAAAAATTTCCTTATCTTTCTTAATTTTCCAAAACAAATGAGAGATGCAAAATACTCACCATGCCTCTTAACAAATACCTTTTTACACCTTTAGAGTGTCTACTCTCCAAAATAGGGTAATTTTGGGGGGGGGGGGGGGGGGG